>SJYW01035162.1:13795-42476 GCA_006410735.1 Raphicerus campestris | reverse complement strand
ACGCTGTTTTCCATGATTCATGTAGAGAAGGGTTCCTCCCAGCTACTCCCCTAGGAGCTGGCTGCTCTGGAAATGTGTCTAGGACTGAGCCTGGGAGTTTTCCCCACTCTCGTAGAACTCCACGATTCTATGGTGTCTTCTGGGGCCCTGAGCTGAGACTTCTGCCTCCTTAGGGCAGATCAGTCAGGTAAACACTCCTGTTCCCACCTTCAGTGCATTGGTTTGGGGATATAGCAATCTGGGCTCTGGTCTGTGCTCTGTCATTGGCACCTTGAGCGGTCTTGAGCAAGTCCTCTGTCCATAGGTGTTGGGTCAGCAGACCTGTACATAATCTCCCGACCAGGTCCATGGTGAGGAATAAAGAGTGTGAACTTTCTGGCAAGAAGTACCTAAATAAGGAGTGGGAGGCTATCAGACACATCCCTGGCTCAGCTCTGGTCCTAGACATCTTTGGCAGGAGCTCCACAAAGACTCCAGCCTGGGGGTGCCCAGGACTTGATGGTTTAGCAGTAGAGGCATTAGTGCTGTGAGAACTAATGGGAATTTCTCTCAGGGAGGCTTCCTCAGGAAGCAATACTGAAGTGGGAAAGTGAGCACAAAAAGATGTTTTGATAAAATAGGATCAAGTTTTTGTGGAGAAATTTTCTTAAAATTGAATTTCTCTGTTACTTCCAGGAGAGATCCTGTTTATATATCCTCAAGTTATTTAGTCTATATTTATCAAGCAGAGGCCCTCCCTATGGGCAGCGGCAAGTGGGCTGTGGGGGTGGGGGCGCAGTATCTGCTGCCCCTCTAGATGCTGGGGTGGATTTCAGACCCAGGTTTCATTTGACAGGAATAATCTAGGTTCTTTAGCTTCTGTGAAAACTCTTTGCAAATGCCTTTATGTGACATTTGTGGTCATCTCTCTAGAATGGTGGATGCTGTGGAGGGAACAATGCAAACTGCTGCATGGACCAGAAGAAAGACCACAGGGTAAGTGGGTCTTTCTTGGCCTGGAAGCCTGAGGGCCAACCTCAGGTCAAAGGAGCCAGTGGGCTATCTCCACACTCTGGACTGTGGCAGCTGGAAGAGGAAACCACTGGCGAATGTACACTTTAGCCCTGGATCCTCTGGCAAAAGCTCTTTGTCCCTGCTTCCTGGGAGCTACCTCTACCCCAACCCAACCCCGACCCCAACCAGCCTGCTGGGGGCTATGGATGAGTTCACTCGGCTGGCTGGGCCAGCCCTATGGGGCATTTTAATGCAGGAGACAGTGTATTCCTTATCTTTTCCCCTTTCCAACAGGTTACTCTCTCACCATCTTTATTCAACCCAGAGGAGTTCATGCCCCTGGATCCCACCCAGGAACCCATCTTCCCCCCAGAGTTGCTGGTAGGTGATGCCTCCTGAGCCCCTGGAGACCTGCTGAGTCCCACTAATACCCACTGGGGTCTTTGTGTCCTCTTTCTCCTGTGGATTTCAGCCTGAATTTCCCTTTGTTTCTCTTACTCCAAGTCCCTGTGCCACATATTCCCACAGGGACCCACACTTCTCCTCTTCACATGCGTTGCTCACATGTGAGGAGTGGATCTGTCTGGCAGGCCATGTACAGTAATAGGAGCTCCGGAAGTGTTTGCTGACATTCTGCCTAAATCTCTTGTCTAAGCCCTGAAGCAATGCGTTCTCCTTTCTGTAAGCCATCCACTTATTCACAAAACAAAGAAACAAAAAAAAGCTGTGTTCAAAGGACGCAATCCACGATCTGCAGCCCTGTCTTAAGGAAAGCTCTCATGCCCATTTTGTCACCTTGATGATCTTGCTCCTCCACACCAGCGTTTATGGCAAACAGACAAACAAAAAGCAAGCCACTCTCAAAGTTTCTCAAGCGCAGACTTCTCTAGGGGTGGTGAGCGTATGAAGATGACTTTAAGAGTTCATTGGGCCAGAAAGAATGGCTTTGCAGCAGACCACCAGATATCTTTCTCTGGATGATGAAATCTTTAAAAAAACATCAGTTTAATTTGGGGATTTTCGCTCCTGACTGCATCACCCCTCATGCACTAGACGCAGCCCTCCACTATGTTCCCTTCTGATAGCCCTGCTTCTGCCACCCCTGTCCCCTCTCGCACCTCCTGGAGGCAGTGAGGGACAATTGAAGTCACCTTGTGGTCCCATAGCCTTGATTCTCAGGCTTCTCCTTTACCTGCAAAAGGAGAGACTAACAGCACCTTCTTCCCCGAGCTCTTCTAAAGACTAAATGAAATAACGTACGTTGTGAAAGAGCTGCTGCCCAAGTCCTGCCTCAGTACCAAGCGTTTCCCCTCGCTTCTTCCCTGACATGCACTTTCCCTTTGAATTCAGTATTAAGCAAATCCATAGTTGATTCTCTTGCAAAATGAAAGCAATGGCCCTGGGAATCACAGCGGGGAGGAGGAGGCCACATGGTAAGAAAATGGCATTTTCCAGAGGCTGAAAGATGTTCCACCGAAGCAGCTGCGTTTTGAAGGGGAGCGTGTGACCTGGATTCAATCCTCCACCTTGAAGGAGTTGCTGGACCTCAAAGCTCAGCATCCTGAGGCCAAGCTGGTGGTGGGGAACACAGAGATCGGTAAGGATGTGGGCAGCTCTGGGTCAGTCTGTCCAGTTCAGCCCCTCGTGGCTCTGTGTGTCCTACTCTGCCTTCATTTCCCCATTCCTAAGTGGAGGTGATAATGCCTCCCCTAATGGGCTTCCCTGGTGGCTCAGACAGTAAAGAATCTGCTGCAGTGTGGGAGACCTGGGTTTGGTCCCTGGGTCGGGAAGATCCCCTGGAGAAGACAATGGCTTTCCACTCCAGTCTTCTTGCTTTTAGAATTCCATGGACAGAGGTGCCTGGTGGGCCACAGTCTGTGGGGTCACAAAGAGTTGGACACAACTGAGCGACTAACACTCACTTTTCAAGGGTTGCTCCGAGTATTAACTGAGATCCTTGCTGATTTTTCTCCATAAACATTGACAGAGACCTGGCCCTATGCCAGGTATTCTGGGGGAGCCAGGGGTACCCGGATCACCTAGACCAGACTCCTTCCCTTGAGGGTCTTCCAGTCTGAGGGTAAGGGAGCAACATGGGTCAAATGTCTGGGCCAGTACCTGACAGACCCTAGAGGTTCCATAAATGTCACTCTCCTGCCCCCTTTGTCTGGGGGTGATGTGGTAAAGCAAGGGAGAGGAAATGCCCAAGTGTGGCTGTGCTGTGTGGCCCATGTCTGTGGCCACCTGCCCTGTGGTGCTACCCCGCAGACGTGAGCCCCACAATATGTAAACAGGCCAAGGAGGCCCCAGGGGTGCCGCCCTCAGCCCCAGTGCTTGAAGACTCAGGAGCAGAGATACCCCAGCCCCTGCTAGGCTCGGTCCATTCCTGTACCTGGCGTGGCCCGTTTCCCCTTGGCTGGGCCCCATGCCAAGTGAGGATCCGGGAGAGGGTGGAGGCACAGGCCAGGGCAGTCTCAGGGGACCCTCAGAGGCCAGGGCTGTCTCAGAGCAGCCCATTCTAGCCTGTCGGGGCTCCTATCTCTGGCTCTGGAAGAATCCCCCCACCCCAAGCCCTGGGTTCTGGTTGGTTCTGCAGCTGCAGAGAGGAGGGCCTGGCTCAGGCATGTACTGGCGAAGTGCAGAACTGAGCCACACTTGTGAGCACATGTGCCATATGGAGTTCCCTGCTGCAACAACGGGGCCCACTGGATGGCAGGGTGAGACGTGCTTCAGGTGATAGGATTGCGACGGCCTGTGCGGCCATGACTCGAGGGCCCAGGGCCACATGAGCTAAGGTGGAGAATGACTGGCTGGAAAAATCTCTGGGGCCCTTGGAGGTAGGGCATATTCTTTACCAAGAATCACACAATGTCTTGGACTCAGTTAGATTCTAAGAGAAAAGGAATTCACAAAGATATTACAAGCTCCAAATTAGAAAGAATAGCCTAAGATCACTCCACAGCTCTACGCCTCCTCCCTCCCACACCCTACCTCCCCCAGTGTAACCATCTACTGCCGTGATGTTGGGGGAAGCTGGGCATCAAGAAAACCTTATCAAGATGAACCACTTATTGCCTCCCTCTCCCTTCTTTATTCTATGAGCTGAAATTCAAACAGACCAGGCTTCTCAAAGCCTGCTCCACCGTTCAGAGACCCTCTGCAGCACGTGAGAAGATGGGGGATGATGCACAGATATTTCCTTTTTAACCTTTTATATTTATAACCCTGTGGGTGGGGCTGGGAGTGGTGCTGTGCTGACTGGGTCTGAGGAATAGAGGCAGGTCTGTTCAGAGAGGTTTCTTACTTGGTTCACTGGAAGGATAGAAATCAGACACAGACATTCGGTCTCATCAAGCCATGCACTGTAAGAACTCAACAGATATTGGGAACTAGGCGTTGATTTGAATTTTCCTCTCAGTCATTTTTCCTTTTTGTCTGAATGTTAGACTTTCATATTATATTACTATTATATCCCAACTCTAATAATTGCCTTGGTACTGCAACGTGCCCATTCTTAGCTGTATAATTTAGGAAAGAAACTTAACCTCCCTGTGCTCCAGTTTCCTATCTACTGTTGTTGTTTAGCGGCTCAGTCACGTCTGACTCTTGGCGATCCCATGCACAGTAGCCCACCAGGCTCCTCTGTCCTTGGGGTTTTCCAGACAAGAATACTAGAGCGGGTTGACATTTCCTTCTCCAGGGGATCTTCCCGACCCAGAGATCAAACCCATGTCTCCCGAATTGCAGGCAGGTTCTTTACTGTTGAGCCACCAGGAAGGGTTATTATGAGGATTAAATGAGTTAAAATATGTAAAGTGTTTAGACAGGTTTCTGACTTATTTTCATGCCCTTTTTCTAATATTGTGAATAAACACACATGCACATACACACACATGAAGTCAAGTTCATCTTATTTGAGTTCTGATGAGAGACAGAAAGACATAGCTTCCTGGCTGATCATGTGGAAACTGCACTTTATCCCATGTCTTGTCCATTGCACCTCCAAGTCCCGAGACACCCACAGAGCATGTGAAATCCGTGCTGTCTGCAGAGGTGGGAGCCCTGCAACTTGGGGCTTTTCATTTCTTTCAAGGCATTGAGATGAAGTTTAAGAATCAGCTATTTCCTGTGATCATCTGCCCAGCCTGGATCCCTGAGCTGAATTCAGTGGAGCACGGACCTGAGGGTAAGGGGTGGGGGACAGCCTGAGCCCACAGAGGGGCTGGGATCCTGGAGGTGGGTTGTGCAGAGGATGGTGGCGATCCTGCTGCACCTGCTTTTTCAAGAGTTACCCTACATGGGGGAAGTAGACACCCTCACTGTTCTCCACTGAGCATCCGTGGTTGGGTACCAATGGGCTCAGGGCTTGATACTTTGAGTAATCATTCTCAGTCCTGGCTGCACACAGACTCATTCATGAGAATAGGGGGTAGGTGGGGAGGGGGGTTGGGTTGCTTTTTTAAAAAGAAATGCCAAGAGTTCACCCTCAGAGATCTGATTTTATTGAGTTGAGAGTCACTGGTTTAGAGAAAAAAGCACTCTGGTTTGAGGCCTGGGCTTGAGTCCTGGCTCTTTTATTAACTGTGTGGTATTGGGCAGGTCACCAGACCTCTCTGGGCCTTAATTTCCTCATCCATATAAGGACGTGCATCCCGGCTCATCCCTACTCAGTTGCTGTGAAGCTTCCTAGGAGCTATGTATGGAAGTGCTTCTTGAGCTTTGAGTGGATGGCTGTCATTCTGAGCATGTGTTCCCAGGGATCTCCTTTGGAGCTGCTTGTCCCTTGAGCTTTGTGGAAAAGACCCTGCTCGAGGCAGTTGCCAAGCTTCCCACCCAGAAAACAGAGGTGTTCAGGGGTGTCCTGGAGCAGCTGCGCTGGTTCGCCGGGAAGCAGGTCAAGTCTGTGGCGGTGAGTCTCTAGTTAGGGGCCCAGGATGGGTACTTGCCCTACAAGGCGAGGGGGCCAGCCTGGGTTCTATTACAGCCCGAATAGGCCTCAAACTTGTGTTTAGGATTTCCTGGGGGCTTGTTGAAAATGCAGATTCCTGGACCCCGCTCTGAGAGAGCCTGACTGCAGGTCTGGGTTGGGGCGCAGGGCTCAGGCTTTAACAAGCCCTACGAGCACTTCTGATGTGGCCTGCGGGCCACCCTGGGGGTGCGCGTGCTGTGACGGCATCTTCACCCCTGAGGCTGGAGAGATGGGGCCACCTGCCCATCTCTTTCTGAACTTAGCCGAGGCTGCCAGCAGGTGCAAGAGAGATAAGTTAGGGAGAAGCCAAAACAAGAAGGCGGACTGCCTTTCAGAGTCAGGGGTAGAACCCGAGGTGGAGCCCCTTGAGAGGAGAGAGAGGCCCATGGGTCGACTGCAATCAGCCTGCAGATAAGTCCCCAAATCCAGGGTTTGCAGACGGTGTTCTCACACTCGGTGCCATTTGAGTCTCACAACTGTTGATGGGGTTGGAAGGAAAGCTGACCCTGCCATTCTACTGTTGCAGCTGTTGTTTTAAATCAGAACAAACAACAAAGCAAAACAGCCTACTCCCATTCCCCTCGCCCCACCTCAAGCACCTCTTCCAATTACAGATAAGGAGACTCAAACCCTAAAACTCTACTAAGTTCCCCAATTCAGATGAAATCGACTTGTGGGAAGGATTTTTCTTTTTTTTTCCTGGAGCAACTGGTTTTCTTCCCCTTTTCTAATAATGGGAACTCTGTGTCTGATTCTCCTTATATTCTTTGCCAAGGAAGCTCAGTTAGAACACATTGTTCATCCTTAAGGCTTCCCATTCTTTTTCCTTGATCTTTGTCTTTTATTTCTCTTGCACTAACTCTCTACAGCCTCAGTGATAAACCATCTTAGCCCTTTCAGAAAAAGGTTGGGTGAAATCAATCAAACAAACAAATGTAAAGGAGCTGATCCTGGTTTACATGTAGGTAAACTTTAGGGCTGGGACCCAACCCCAGGCATTGGAGTCTCAAGTTCTGCATGTTGCCCGAACGCCCGGGTTCTTACTGTGCTGGTCTGGTATCTATAGTGGGTGGAGGATCTCAGAGCTCTCCCTTTAGCAGATGTCGCCCACCTCCACATTCGGGAGCCAGGAAAGCTGGACTTTCCTGGGGTGGGCTCTCACACGTTCTTCCTGCTTGTCCTAGTCCATTGGAGGGAACATCATCACAGCCAGCCCCATCTCCGACCTCAACCCTGTGTTCATGGCCAGTGGGACCAAGCTGACCATCGTGTCCAGAGGTGAGCTGCCTCATGCAGAGGTCAGGAAAGAGGGCCAGGGCTGGAGTGGAGTCTCACAGGATAAGTCACGTACTGCAGAAGCAGAACCCAAAGTTCAATAACGCAGCTTTCCTAAAGCTTGGATCCCTGGAAACTACAAAAGGAGATGCACCCAGGCTGGGGGCCAGGAGGGCTGGACCATCACTTTATCAAGAATTCACAATAGGACCTGTCACCCAGATGTGGTGTGTTGTGGTGTGGTGTGTCACATTCAGGGGTGTGTTCTGGGGCCAGAGTATGCCACTCAGCATAGCTGATGGCTGGGTTTTCAGGGAGTCTGAGCATTTGTTAAACATGGCTATTATTAAACATTAAACTATATACCCTCACAATGAAATAAATCATATTAAAAACAAAGGTAATAAATACTCAAAATTCACCATCTCCTCATTATTTCCCTTCATTTTACAGCTGTCTATATCTTTGAGGTTATTTCCATTTATTCCATTTGTAGACTGGAAATGCTATGTAATAGTTCACTCCTGCACCTCTTTCCTTGCTCAAGGGTTTCCCCAAGACCACCTCTAGGTTTAATGACTTTCAGGAGGACAAGGAAGACTCAGAGGACTCAGTGTTGAGTTCGCTCATGGCTATGACTTATTACAGCAGGAGAACAGAGGGCAAAATCAGCAAAGGGAAAAGAAGCATGGGGCAGAGGAAACCAGGCACAAGTTTCCAGGGCCTCCTCCCAGGGGAGTCACACAGGACACTCTCATTCTCCCCAGGAATAAGCTGAGCCATGACAACACACGTTTACTGGGGATGCTCGTTAGAGACTTAGCACCCTGGGCTTTTAGTGGGGCTGGTCATTGTAGCTCTGCCTGGCACGTACCAGAAGTCCAGACTTCCAGAAGGAAAGTCAGGTGTTGAGCATAAACCATATGATTTGTACAAACATTTTAGGCATTGTGATCTGTTCTNTTGCCAAGGAAGCTCAGTTAGAACACATTGTTCATCCTTAAGGCTTCCCATTCTTTTTCCTTGATCTTTGTCTTTTATTTCTCTTGCACTAACTCTCTACAGCCTCAGTGATAAACCATCTTAGCCCTTTCAGAAAAAGGTTGGGTGAAATCAATCAAACAAACAAATGTAAAGGAGCTGATCCTGGTTTACATGTAGGTAAACTTTAGGGCTGGGACCCAACCCCAGGCATTGGAGTCTCAAGTTCTGCATGTTGCCCGAACGCCCGGGTTCTTACTGTGCTGGTCTGGTGTCTATAGTGGGTGGAGGATCTCAGAGCTCTCCCTTTAGCAGATGTCGCCCACCTTCCACATTTGGGAGCCAGGAAAGCTGGACTTTCCTGGGGTGGGCTCTCACACGTTCTTCCTGCTTGTCCTAGTCCATTGGAGGGAACATCATCACAGCCAGCCCCATCTCCGACCTCAACCCTGTGTTCATGGCCAGTGGGACCAAGCTGACCATCGTGTCCAGAGGTGAGCTGCCTCATGCAGAGGTCAGGAAAGAGGGCCAGGGCTGGAGTGGAGTCTCACAGGATAAGTCACTTACTGCAGAAGCAGAACCCAAAGTTCAATAACGCAGCTTTCCTAAAGCTTGGATCCCTGGAAACTACAAAAGGAGATGCACCCAGGCTGGGGGCCAGGAGGGCTGGACCATCACTTTATCAAGAATTCACAATAGGACCTGTCACCCAGATGTGGTGTGTTGTGGTGTGGTGTGTCACATTCAGGGGTGTGTTCTGGGGCCAGAGTATGCCACTCAGCATAGCTGATGGCTGGGTTTTCAGGGAGTCTGAGCATTTGTTAAAGGCTATTATTAAACATTAAACTATATACCCTCACAATGAAATAAATCATATTAAAAACAAAGGTAATAAATACTCAAAATTCACCATCTCCTCATTATTTCCCTTCATTTTACAGCTGTCTATATCTTTGAGGTTATTTCCATTTATTCCATTTGTAGACTGGAAATGCTATGTAATAGTTCACTCCTGCACCTCTTTCCTTGCTCAAGGGTTTCCCCAAGACCACCTCTAGGTTTAATGACTTTCAGGAGGACAAGGAAGACTCAGAGGACTCAGTGTTGAGTTCGCTCATGGCTATGACTTATTACAGCAGGAGAACAGAGGGCAAAATCAGCAAAGGGAAAAGAAGCATGGGGCAGAGGAAACCAGGCACAAGTTTCCAGGGCCTCCTCCCAGGGGAGTCACACAGGACACTCTCATTCTCCCCAGGAATAAGCTGAGCCATGACAACACACGTTTACTGGGGATGCTCGTTAGAGACTTAGCACCCTGGGCTTTTAGTGGGGCTGGTCATTGTAGCTCTGCCTGGCACGTACCAGAAGTCCAGACTTCCAGAAGGAAAGTCAGGTGTTGAGCATAAACCATATGATTTGTACAAACATTTTAGGCATTGTGATCTGTTCTTATCAGAAAATGGTGGGAACTCTCCTGAAAGCTAAGGTCCCAGAGGACAGCCAGTGGCCAGCCTTGTAAGCAGACCTCTCAGAGGGTGGCGGGCCGGCTGTGTCAACTCTTCGCTACCCTCTTTTCAACTTCACACTGAGCTATGCTGCTCTGGTAGCTTGATATTGGCCGTTGTAGAAATATTTATACCACAGAAGCTTGTGAATGGTATGAGTCAGGGCTTTTTCTTAAAGAACTGATTGTTAAACAGTCACCAGCACACCAATGCTAAGGGTTTCAGATGGAGTACCTGGGTCCCTGTCGTGCCAGCCACTCCCTCTGACTGTGGGTTTCAGGGGCCAGGAAGGAAAATTCCCCTGGTGATCTGTCCTATGCTTTCTCACACTGGTCCCTCTCTGTACAGGCACCAGAAGAACCATTCCAATGGACCACACCTTCTTCCCCAGCTACAGAAAGACCCTGTTGGGTCCAGAGGAGATACTGCTGTCCATTGAGATCCCCTACAGCAGGGAGGTGAGATGCTGTCAGAACAACCCAAATCACCCCTACTCCTGCCAGGCTCCAGACGAAGAGATCAGAGTCTGCCTTGAGGACCACGCTTAGCATCTCTCCACTTCAACACTGATGTTCTTGTCTCTGAGCCTGGCCTTTATTAACAAACCATATTCCTTTCTGGACAATGAGGAGTTTCAGGGTATTGGGCACAGGGCACAGACAAGGAAACCAGACAGGTAGATGTGTGGTTCTGAACAAGTCATTCATCTTTCTGAGCCCCAAATCCTCATCTGTAAAATGGGCCCATGTTTACTGACTGTGCAGATTATTGTGAGGACCAGAAAGAAAGAATTCATAAAGTTCCTGGCAGGTGTCTGGGAGCCAGTGGGGATCAGCAGCTGGTGCAAGTGACACAATTCCAAGAATATACCCAGCTGTGGTATATCTCTGCCCCAGTTTTCATATGATGAGGCATGCAATGTGCATGTCAGATGGAGTGGCACCTCCAGTGTGAGTCAGGTCCTCACCTGTTAAACTTGGGCTCAACCAAGTGCTTTTTCTGGCACCCCGCTTCAGTACTCTTGCCTGGAAAATTCCATGGACAGAGGAGCCTGGTAGGCTACAGTCCATAGGGTCGCTGAGAGTTGGACACGACTCAGTGACTTCACCTTCACTTTTCACTTTCATGCATTGGAGAAGGAAATGGCAACCCACTCCAGTGTTCTTGCCTGGAGAATCCCAGGGACAGGGGAGCCTGGTGGGCTGCTGTCTATCGGGTCACACAGAGTCGGACACGACTGGAGCAACTTAGCAGCAGCAGTAGCAGCAGGTGCTTTTTCACTGATCATGCCCTGGGTTCACTTGGATGGGTTTCTGCTTCATGAGAGGGTTTTCTCGCCTGGTGGGGCAGGTCTGGGATCCTCTGGCTGCCTTGCTCGTATTCCTTGGGGCCTGTGGTATCCTGACCTGGCGTGGTTTTGTCCTACACATTCCATGGGCCTTTAGAAGAGTGATCTGGGAGAGGCCAGGAATCAGCAGTAAAGGAGAGTATTAAGGGTTTACACAGCTGCTCTAGCAAGTGTTACAAGGCATGCTTGCCTTTGCTGATTTTGACCTCCTTAATGAGAATGTTGATTAAGTTAAGGCAGTTATGTCCCTGTGGTGGTTTTCCAGCTTGTCTTTATAGGCTATTTTGAACAGTGATTCTCAGAGTTTTGTATTTCAAAGATCAATAGATTTTTTTTTTTTAACTTATGAGATGGGGAAAGAAGGAGGATACGGTCCAGTTTGTATTCTCCCAGGTAGAGAAGTAAACAAAAATCATTTCATAAATGAAAGATTTTCGTACCAAGAATTTGGAAGTCTTTCTCAAGAAAGAACAGCCGATGGCCTGACCCTGACCCTGCATGAACCCTGGGAAAAATGTTGCTTTGGGCCGGCACAGTCCTGGAAGTGGTTAGAACCTCTGTTCCAGAACGAAGTTCAAGCTCTGGGCTTATAGCCCCAGTACTATATTAGACGTCAGAAATCTCATCAGGAGGGCTCTCCTTGGCTTCTTCAGCAAAAGCCTGGGGTCATTTTGGACCTCAACAGTGTGTTTCTCCAATACACTTTCCCTTAAACCTCCCACCACTGATGTTCATCAGAAGTTGGTGCCAGGGACAGTTCAAATCTTGCAAAGAACCTGATACAGATGGGTCTTTACCTGGAAACTGACTCACACTCTCCTCCCATCTCCAAAGACAGAGCCTGGCTTGGACCCAGGGGAAATGTATGCTCAAAGCACAAAGAAAGGTACTGTTTCATAGTGTGAGTCTTCCTTCCAGGAAAAGAGAATTCTAACTGAAGCCAGTAGACTGGTGGGAGAGAAAAGTCAGGGAGAGCATCTATGGAGGCCCCAAGCTGACACTGGGTTTCAACACCCTTTGGCATCTCATTGCATCTGCTTGAGAGGCAGTCATGTTGATAGAGGCTTTGGCACAGTGCCTGGCTGTGTTCTTGGACTTCCTGTTTTCCTGACCAATGGGCAGAAATCCTGACCCTTTCCCAGCTTCTGGGAATGTTACCTGGAAATCCTCCTGAAAAGGTGGTAGCTATGTCCTCACCTTTGACCCCTACCACCAGCTCCTGGATGCTATGTGATGGTCTTCTGACTTCACCTCACCCTCCCTGCTTCAGACTCATTGTTTGCAGCCTTTGCAAAGCAAGGTGGGAAAGAGGTATTTTTCTGTTATTTTTAGGATGAGTTTTTCTCAGCATTCAAGCAGGCCTCCCGGAGAGAAGATGACATAGCCAAGGTGACCTGCGGCATGAGAGTCCTGTTCCAGCCAGGAAGCACGCAGGTAAAGGAGCTAGCCCTCTGCTATGGCGGAATGGCAGACAGAACCATCTCAGCCCTCAAGACCACGCGGAGGCAGCTGTCGAAGTAAGAGCTGAGAGTGGGATGAAGCTCCTGTTGCTCCTGCTCCTGTGATTGCCAGCAGGGCTGCCACTGCTGCAGCTGCTGCTATCACTACTGCTGCTACCAGAGCTGCCGCCACTACTCCGATGGCAGCCGCCACTGGTGGTATTGCTGTTAGTAGTGTTGCTGCACGCACTACTGTTAGCATTACTGCTGCTGCTGCTGCTTTTATTACTCCAATTACTACTGCTGGTGCTACTCATCTCATTTCTTCTACTACTGTTACTATTGTTCTGCTATTATCATTGCTACTATTCCTACTGCTATCACTACTATGATTAATACTACTATTGTGGCTACTGCTACTATGACAGTTGCTACTACTATGCTGTCTCTTCTACTGCTAATACTATTATTGTTGCTACTCCTAGTGTTACTGCTACTGATGTTTCGGCTACAGAACCTATTATTAATGCTATGACTGCTACTTTACTGCTACAATAACTATTACTATTGCAACTAGCCCTGTAGCTGCCACTATTACTGCTAATAGAAGTATCCCTATTGCTGTCCCTGTTACTTCTCCTACTAGTAGTATTGCTTGTACTATTGCTATTACTACTGATGCTTCTCTTATTTCTACTGTTACTTCTGCTTCTACTGCTATTACTATTGCTCCCACTACTACTATTAATGCTTCTGTCACTGCTAGCATTACTATTACTAGTACTGCTGCTACTACTATTGCTACTACTACTGTTACTGCTGCTACACTATTAGTAAAGCAACTACTATTACTAAGGCTATCATATGGCAGCAATTGTACCAAGCACTTTGTTGGCACTGTTCTATGTAATCCTTACAATAACCATATGGTTAGATAAAGCTTAAATTTGGAGTTAGGCTCCTTGGTTCCAATTCCTGGCTTGAACACTTAACGGATGGGTAATATAAGTCAAGTTACTTAATTCTCCCATATCTCAGTTTTCTCATGGTAAAGTGAGTGTAAAATTTTTCCCTACTGTACCTTTTAACTTACATTAGAAGTAATGTTTCATATGAAGCACTTAAGACATTGCTCAGTGTGTTGTAGGAACTCAATAGATTTAACTATTATTTTTTTGTGTGGTCTTTTGAAAATTTTATTTATTCTTAAAGAAGAAGAAATGGAGACTTAAGGAGGTTAAATAATTTGTGTGAAGTGAAAGTGAAAGTTGCTCAGTCATGTCTGACTCTTTGCAACCCCATGGACTGTAGCTTGCCAGGTTCCTCTGTCCATGGAATTTTCCAGGCAAGAATACTGGAGTGGGTTGCCATTGCCTTCTCCAGGAGATCTTCCTGACCCAGGAATCTGATTCAGGTCTCTGCATTGCAGACAGATTCTTTACTATCTGAAGCACTAGGTAAAGTCACATAACTATAAGTATCTGAGTCACATTTTTGAGCTGAGGTTCATGACTCCACTCACACAAGTGATTCTGAGAGCTGGTTGGGAACACTCTCCCGTGACCTGCTCTCTGGCAGGTTCTGGAATGAGAAGCTGCTACAGGACGTGTGTGCAGGTCTGGCGGAAGAACTGTCCTTATCCCCAGATGCCCCTGGAGGCATGATTGAATTCCGACGCACCCTCACCCTCAGCTTCTTCTTCAAGTTCTACCTGACAGTACTGAAGAAACTGGGCAAAGAGGACTCGGAAGATGTGAGTGTGGAACCTGGCAAGGCCAAGCACTTGTGTGCTCCTGTAGCACTTGTGTTTCGGGATCTGGGAAGCTGACTGAGGTAGGAACAGGCTATGGACCAGGTGGTAAATGCTCCTCTTCTCTGGATGTCTAAGAACCGAGGAGTAGGGACCAGGGACCCAGCTTAGACAGTCACATGGAGATGGGAGCTAACTTGGTGGTTGAGAGACAGAGCACTGGGCTGGGAGTCAGGAATGTGGGTTCTTGTCCTGGCTGTGTCATTACCTCTGATGAGAACCTGAATAGGTCACCACTTGTGCTAAGCATTAGCTGCAAACTCTGGGGGTGGGTAGACCTGATGATCCTTCTGCAGTGTAGCTGATACAACTGTGATTATGTACTTCGAATGGGAATGTAGTGTGATAAGAATGTGAGGTGGGGCTGCTGCAGCCTGGGTGGGTGGGATTGTTGTGCATTCAGGAGAGGATGTTAGTTGAAGTGGAGCCCAGCTCCTCAGGTGGGTTTGCCAGCAAGCATTTATTTTATGCTTTTTATGTCATAAGATTGTACTGCACATGGTGGGTGGCCAAGTGTGGGAGAGAATAGGATCAGTAAAGGCCAGCCTGGTGTGACTACTGAGGTGATGGAGTTGGGAGGGGGGAGCACAAAAGAGATATCTCACTCTGCTCTCTCCNAAGAGTACTGGAGTGGGTTGCCATTGCCTAGATTCCTATAAAAAAGAAATTTCAGAAAAACATAAGTTCTCTATTATTCCCACTTTGGACAAGCTAAGGGCTTCTCTAATTGGCTCAATTTGGAAGCTTTATACTTCAGATCTAGGGTAAGAAACTGTTCAGAAAAGAAAACATTTCTAGTAGTCTTACTAACTATGAAACTTTCTTCTTGATATTATAGGAAAATCAGGTTGAGAAAGATACAGGGCTTATCCCCAAAGATTTTACAAGTGTTAAAATTCAATCCAGCAAATATTTATTGAACCCCTAGGGTGGTGACATAAAGAATATGACATTGTTTCCACCCTCAAGAAGGTTACAATATGGTGGAGACAGATAATAAAAGACAAAATGAAATAGAAGTACAATTGACAAATTACTAAGGAAAAGCAAAAAATGGAATTGAGACACATAAAAATCATCCAGGATGACTAAGACTGAAAAGCAGCCTGTGGGAAAGAGACTATAAATGGGGAAGCAAACTAAAGCCAAAATGAAACAAACAAATAAAAGCTATCTTTTAGCTCATCAAAGAGATGAGTCATTACACTTTAAAGAGAGAACAGAATGCTATTAAAATTGAGTAGTCGAAGAATAAAAATGAAGTCTTGTGAATTAAAACTGTGAAAGTGGAAGGGCTGAAAGAAACTGAAGACACTCTCTTAAAAAGGAGGAAACAAAGGGGAAAATAGTAGAGAAAATACAAGAAAATCTGAGGACCCATCCAGGAGAGCCAAATAATAGAAGCTTCAGAAAGAAAGAATAGAAAAAAGAGCGAGGAGGAAAGCTGTTAAGAAGGAATTTAAGAAATTTTCCCAAACTGGTGGGCATACATTTTGAGACTAAGAGAGCCCAGCCAGGAACCAGCACAATAAAGGAAGATAGACTTATGGTAGTTCTATTCCTAGATTTTTAAGGAATCTTCATACTGTTCTCCATAGTGGTTGTATCAGTTTGACCGATTCATATTGATGTATAGCAAAAACCATCACAATATTGTAAAGTAATTATCCTCCAATAAAGTAAATAAATAACATTTTAAAATATTTTTTAAAATAAAAAAAGAAAATAGACTTATGCTAATTTACATTATTGTGAATTTCAAAAACCTGAGGACAAAGGAGATTTCACAGTTTTCAGGGAGGACAAAACCAGGACTCATTCCAAGAATTGGAAAGGTGTTGATTAGATTTCTCAATACTGGGGAGCTAATGCTTTCAAAATGCTGAGGGTAAACGAGAAATTTATTTCCAACCTGGAATTCTATATACAACCAAATCATGAATTAAAAGTGAAAGCAGAATAAAGACATTTCAGACACACAAGTTCTCAAAAATGCACCTCTTTATATACTATTTTTGGAAAGATATTGAAGGTTGTACTCCAATAATAGAAGGTGTAAAACTACGAAAGGGGAAGACATGGAATCTAGAAAGAGTAAATGCAATGTGGAGAGAGGCAGAGGGAATCATTGGGATGAATGTGAGGGGAGAACCCGTGAGTGACAGCTGAAGAGACGCATCAGACTGTAGCACACCAAGCTCTTTTGTCCATGGAGTTCTCGAGGCAAGAATACTGGAGTGGGTTGCCATTTGCTTCTCCAGGGGATCTTCCCAACGCAGGGATCAAACCCAGGTCTCCTGCACTGCAGGCAAACTCTTTACCATCTGAGCCACCAGGGAAGCACCACCACAGATGCCTGGGGCAGCCACTTTAAATGAAAGTTGGTCAGAAGACTCTAGAAACAATGTCTTCAAAAAGATGAAACTTGATAGAAAATCAAATATGTTTGAACATACTGAAAACAGTTTTTTAGAAATATGTGCATAGAAAACAAAGCCAATGCAAAAAGTAAAGATAATTATTAGCTCCAAGGGGAAATATTATCAATAAAGACAGAAGTAATTCTAGCATAACTCCAGGGTTCAACTGTAAGTGATGTTTACAGAATTATTAAATGGACTGTTAATCAGATCAATATATAACTATATAGGGATGATGGGAGACAAGAGGCCAATGTGTACGAAGAGAAAGAGGGTTGGGGCAGGGGTGGGGGAGGAAGGACTAAATCCTCCTTTCCCATGATGGGAAAACAGTATAAAAGTCTAAAACTGAACAAGTCAAGAAATGGAAATGTAAACACATTATTTAGAGAAGTGGAAGACAATGTAAACGACTGACAGAGTAAGTGGTTGCTTCTGGGGAGTGGAAGGAGGGGCTGCTGGTTTGCATTACATGACTTATGGAAGTAGTAGATTCTTAGAACTATTTGTAGTACAAGTTTAATGGGAATAAAATCACCAACTTTTTAAAAGAGGCAAATGATCAGTTCCAACTAGAGGATCTGGGAGGGGCTTCCTTATGTGGGAGCCGTAATGGGGATTTTAGCAGGTGGATATGGTGGGGAGGGGCGTTAAGGTGAGAGTAACAGGCTATCAGAAAAGAGGATAAAAGATATACTGGGGGAAGGTCAGAAAGTGTCCTGAATTCCACACTTAAAGATATACAGACTTTATTCTGGTGTCAACAAGTGGCACTCTGAAGCAAATGCTTGACTTGCTATGATCTTACCTTTTAGTACGAAGCATAGATTAGAGGGAAGAGACGCAGGCCAGGAGTACACTAAGGAGACTGCTGTGATATCCCAGGAAAAAACACTCTGGGCCCACAGAAGAGCGGTTGACTGTGGGGCTGGCAAAGGCAGGGATGGGTGCAGACGCTGAAAGCGCGCCTCCTGTTTTGAGGAGCCAATGAGATACAGGCACTGTTCTCTCCCAATCCGGTTTCTTGCGTTTGCTTCAGATAATGGAGCGAGCTCTATTCCACATGGACAACTGCTATAAAATCCCCAACATCCGGGGCACTGGGCGGCTGTGCAAGACCAACCTGCCCTCCAACACGGCCTTCAGGGGCTTTGGGGGCCCCCAGGCTCTGTTCATTGCCGAGAACTGGATGAGCGAAGTTGCAGTGACCTGTGGGCTGCCTGCAGAGGAAGTAAGCTGGGAATTTGGAGGAACAAGTCAGAGGGGCTTAGCCTACTTTGGGTTTTGGACATCTCCGTCGGGGTAGAGGATGGGCAGGGGCTGGGGAGGGGTGGCAAGCTCCACTTCCAGTTACTCCCCCCTGGTCTCTTGCCACGGCCACGGCCTCAGCGTCTCTCTGCTTGGGAAGGTGCGGCGGAAGAACCTGTACAAAGAAGGGGACCTGACCCACTTCAACCAGCGGCTTGAGGGGTTCAGCGTGCCCAGGTGCTGGGATGAGTGCCTGAAGAGCTCTCAGTATCACGCTAGGAAGAGTGAGGTCGACAAGTTTAACAAGTAAGCACCGCGGGGGAGGAGCCTGACATTCTGGGGTTCTCTGCTGCTGCTGCTAAGTCACTTCAGTCATGTCCGACTCTGTGCTACCCCATAGACGGCAGCCCAACCAGGCTCCCCCGTCCCTGGGATTCACCAGGCAAGAACACTGGAGTGGGTTGCCATTTCTGGGGTTCCCTAGGGTTTCAGATTTTATAGCCTTTTTGCTGAACTCAAGAATAATAACTTACTAGATAACTGAGAAGGCTGCTGCATTTGCTGACTCATCCATAGCCGTCTCTTTGAGATCCTGAAATGTTCTGCAGCCCAGGGGCCCCCGGGTCACAGCACTCAGGATCATAGCAGTGTGGTCCACTTTCACACGTTTGTCTGCCTTCTGGGCAGACGATGCTTTGGCCCAGGACTAAGAACACCATAGTTATGTGCCTGCCTCTGACACCAGTCTATAAATGTGACCGCGGTAGTCACTCCATCTCCTTGGGTCTCAGCTTCATCATCTGCAGAGTGGGGATAATTGTGCTGGCCTCTCTCTCTCACAGAGTTACTGGGATAAGCAAATATATAGCACACAAGAAGTATTATCAGCAACCAGCCACAGTTCTTCCCTGGCGTCGTCACAGTCCAAGACCACCAGACCTCTCTGACCCAATCCTGATCCCTCTCAGGGAAGCAGAGTGATGACTCTTTAAGGTCCAGACTTTCAAGGGTGGGCTTTGTTCCAGCTCCACTGGAGGATCCAGAACCCAAATGCCCACTGTTCTCACTTTGTCTGCCCAGACGAAACACAACTGAGTTATGACGAAGACTGAGTGGGTGCTTCCAAGGACGCCTTGTTCCAATTTTACAAAGATATTGCATAAAACATGTCCAATCTGATATGATTATGGTGGAGAAGTTACTATGAGATTTTTTTTTTTCTTTCCTCTAGGGAGAATTGTTGGAAAAAGAGAGGATTGTGCATAATTCCTACCAAATTTGGAATAAGCTTCACAATTCCTTTTCTAAATCAGGTAATTGCTTTGTATAATTTTGTCCATCTTCACTGCCCTGGGGTCTCATTCCCCTCTGTTTGCACTGTTGCAAGACTTCCCAAGTGGCACAATGGTAATAATGATCTGCCTGCCAATGCAGGAGACACAAACAATGCGGATTCCATCCCTGGATTGGGGAAGATCCTCTGTAGTAGGAAATGACAGCCCATTCCAGTGTTCTTGTCTGGAAGAGTCCATGGACAGAGGAGCCTGGCAGGCTACAGTCCATGGGGTTCCAAAGAGTCAGACATGACTGACCACAACACAAGGACACATTGTCATGGGAGCAGGGCTGAGCAGAGGAACTCTCTGCTGTTTAAATGAAATTGAATTTGTACATCCCTATTTGACCTGGGGTCAATGCCTAGTTACTATTTTCCTGACTATTGGACTATGGACAGCTGCTCTGCCTTTTGGATCCCATCTGTTTGTCTAGATAAGCAGAACAAACATATATGACTGCCCTCCCTCTGAGAATGGGTGACAGAGAGACATATTTTTAAAAAGTTTTGCAAACTACTGAAGGTCTAAATTATTAAATCATGAGATGTATACTACTTTGATTTTTTTTTTTTTTTTTGGTCTGAGGTTTCTATTCAAAATGCTACTGCTGGTTTTCTTTTTCCTGAGCTCCAGTACTTTTGGTCCTGGGCCTTAAACTGAGTTAGGATTTGCTGAATTTTATGTTTGGCATTCTTCTTTTCCTTTAGGCAGGAGCTCTGATCCACGTATATACAGATGGCTCTGTGCTGGTGAGCCACGGGGGCACAGAGATGGGCCAAGGCCTTCACACCAAGATGGTCCAGGTGAGCAGTCTGGAGACAGTGTCCATCCTCCCCAGCACCGTGATGACTGGGAGAGGTAAGATGCTGTGAAAAAGTGAGCAGTGGCACATCCCAGAAGCAGAGGCAGGCCCAGGTTCTGGCCCTTGCCCAGCTGCTTATTTACATGTGACCTTGGGCAAGCCTGCTCCTCCTCTTGGCTTCAGTTTCCCCATCTATGCAAAGGTGTTGGTGATGATTCGAGCCACTTCCATCACCAGCACTTAAGGGCTCTGTGCCTGTGTGTAAGGTGTGTGTTAAAGGTAAGTGGCTTCCCTCACACTTGTGAGACTCCTCTCAGTGGAGCTGGATTCGAGTTGTCACACCTGCTTGGCTTGTGGGCACTGGCCAAGCTGAATCTTTTTTAAAGCCAGGATTAGTTTTAAAAAGGCATCATTCATCACCATTAGGTTTATGAATATTTTGAATCCAACCAAACTACTCCATAAAGTGTTACTTCAGATTCAGACTGATGTGAGAACATTGCAGCCTCAGTAGAATTGTGGTTTACGAAATTATTTTCTTGCCTGTTAAGAGTGAATCTGAATCCCACCTTAGGGAGAAGGCAGCCAAGCCCTGCCAGGCCCTTCCCTGGAAGGTAGCATGCTCTCTGTTCGCAGGTGGCCAGCAGAGCTCTGAAGATCCCCACCTCTAAGATCTATATCAGCGAGACGAGCACTAACACGGTGCCCAATTCCTCTCCCACAGCCGCCTCCGTCAGTACTGACATCTATGGACAGGCCATCTATGTAAGGAGCCTCGGGGGCTGCCGAGTGGAGGGCCAGCCCAAGGCAGGGGGCTGGGAGAGTCCCCCTGTAGGAGCTGCAATGGCTCCCTTGCGGGCTTGTGGCGGTGGCCATGCCTCTGGTTCTCTTCACCAGGAGGACACCAAGCTAAAAGAGGGGCCCAGGAACCATTACCGCTTCCATCAAGGCCGGAAGGATGAGCGTGGAGGGGGAGGGGGTTGGAGGAACGCGGGGGATTCTGGGAGGAGCAGGAGACAATGGATTGAAATTGGACCTTGATTGGGGGTCAGCCAGGTCAGACCCCGTGCTTCCCCTACCCCAAGGTGGGTCATGTCATCAGACAAAGGAGTCTGAAGGGAGAGGCACCTCCTTAGGGATCCCTCAGCGTTTCCCCCTCTTGTCAACTTTAGGACTGAGTCGCGAAGTGCTTTCCGCACAAGGGCCAGTGGCTCCTACCCTGGGCCTGGGACATTCCTGAGAGGGTGGCACGGCTGTCTGAGCGGCACTCTGGGCACAGCACCGCTTGCAGAGCCTCAGGGTTTTGCTTGAGCTGGGGAATGCAGAGGACTGATGTGTCTGCCATGTGGGCTGTCTTCTTTAGGAAGCTTGCCAGACCATCCTGAAAAGGTTGGAACCCTTCAAGAGAAAGAATCCTGATGGCTCCTGGGAAGACTGGGTAAGTTTGCAGACAAAAGAGAAATTAAGAGCAGGGCTGTGTCCCCGACCCTGGGCAGGAAGAGGAGGTCAGGATCTAGTCACAAAGGCAAAGAGAAGTTGAGGTATCTGTATGTTTTTACAGGAGAAGAAAATGTTCAGCCTTGCTAGTCCCCTTCTCTACAGCGTTCATAGTTGAGGGAAGTCACTTGAGAATTTTTGATCCAAGATCTTGACAGCCCTGAGGGAACTGGGGGTTCACTTGCCCCCAGCATCAGAACATGGGGGTGACTGCTACTCCTGCCTTACTGAGAATTCTTCCTTCAGAGCTCATCCCACAACCCATTCATCTGCAGTCTTAGAGTCTCATTTTCTTCAAACCTCCATTTCTGAGAGGGCTGCCCCAGGAGCCTCCCGCATTACCCAGCTCTGGTGTCTGAGTCCACAGAGACTCTTATCTGTGAGGGAAAGGGATAAAGACATTGTGTCCATGCTCAGTCACTTCACTCGTATCTGACTCTTTGCGATGATAGCCCGCCAGGCGCCTCTGTCCATGGGATTTCCCAGGCAAGGCACCTGGAGTGTGTTGCCACGCATTCCTCCAGGGGATCTTCCTGACCCAGGGATCGAACCCATGTCTCCTGCTTGGCAGGAAGATTCTTTACCACTGAGCCACCTGGGAAACTCCAAAAGACATTACCCCCAAATATATATCATCCCTGTGATTTTAGGAGTGATAGAAGCACTCATGAGAGGAGTGAGCCCAGGTCTCTGATTTCTGGTTTAGAAGACTGCACGTCAGAAACCCTCAGAGGGAAGCTGCCAGGAAATGTCTCTCAGGTGGGAGACTCAGCTCCACCCACAAGCAAACATGCAATGGTGGCCCCACTTGACCTTCCCCTCATGTTGCAAGGAAAGGACTGGATACAGTAATAACCCATAAAATGGGACCACACATGAACCAACTCAGATTGTACAAGTCTCCCTCAAAAGACTTGTACAAAAGAGTCAAAGAAAATAAGCTGTTTCTCCTAGACCTGCTCATCTTATTGTGCCTCATGCAACCTGTCCTTCCCTGTCCACACTCATAGATACCACATGAACGTGGGTTGATTTTGCTCGTGTGGGTTTTAGCATGGATTTGTAAGGCAATGTCAATGTTTTCAATGCAGTCTCTACAATCTGTTGACCTGGGCTTTGTCTTCATCTACTGGCCATGTAGTCTAGTGTTCCTTATAAGCAGGTAACCCTCCAAAAGGGTTTTATCAGAAGAGTGTGATTGGGACATGACAGACATCAAAGCTCTTTAGTGTCTGTACTGTATTGAAAAGGGCAAGCTATTGCTGCCACCACTACTATCTATGTATATATTTGATGTCTTATAGTAAAGATCCTAGAGAAATTCTTTCTGTAAACTTTAGTTTGCTCATCTGTAAAATGAATACAATAATAGTACTGATCTTATAGGGTTGTACTGAACATTAAGTAAGGCAGTGTCTGCAAAGGACTTAATAGCATCTTTTATATAATAAAGTGCTTGGTAGTTGACAATGATCATGATGCAAGCTACATCAACAACAAACTAAATTTAGAGCTGTGAATATTGAAAGAGAGGAAGAAAGAAAGGAAGAAAGGAAGAAAAAAATAAAAATTTATTATGTAGTTGTTCGGTTGCTAAGTCATGTCCGACTCTTTGAAACCGCATGAACTGCTGTACACCAGGCTTCCCTGTCCTTCACCGTCTCCTGGAGTTTGCTCAAACTCATGTTCATTGAGCCAGTGATGCCATCCAATTATCTCATCCTCTATTATCCATCCCCTTCTCCTCCTGCCTTCAGTCTTTCCCAGCATCAGAGTCTTTTCCAATGAGTCAGCTCTTTACATCAAGTAGCCAAAGTATTGGAGTTCAGTTTTGGCATCAGTTCTTCCAGTGAATATTCAGGATTGATTTCCTTTAGGAGTGACTGGTTTGAGCTCCTTGCAGTCCAAGGGACTCGCGGTGAGAGTCTTCTCCAGCATACAGTTCAAAAGCATCAGTTCTTCAATGCTTAGCCTTCTTTATGGTCTAACTCTCACATCCGTACACAACTACTGGAAAAACCATAGCTTTGACTATACAGACCTCTGTCGGCAGAGTGATGTCTCTGCCTTTTGATACACTGTCTAGGTTTGTCATAGCTTTCTTCCAAGGAGCAAGCATCTTTTAATTTCATGGCTGAAGTCACTGTCTGCAGTGACTAAAGAGATAGAATGGATGGAGAGGTGGACAACTTTATTAATAGAACAAAGGCTAATATGTTAAGTAAGGAATGAGCATTGTACAGAGTTGCTGTTGTAATGGCCACAGTAGGGAGTCATCACGGGAGAGGTGGATGAAGAGGCAAGCTTGACCTGATTGTTGAGGGAAGAAAAGGATTTGGACAGATACAGCAGAGGAAGCACATAAATGAAGGTGCAGAAGTGTAAGGATGAGAAGGATTGGGAGAGAGTTAATGCTGGAGTTTTGATTGGAGTAGCAACAATGTGTGTGTTACTGAAAGCTATCGAGAAGACTGGAATCCTTACTGTCAGGCATTTGCTCAGTGGCTCTGTACACAATGCGGAATCATGGAAAGCTCTAGAATCGGTGAGTGACAAGGACTGTGTGGTGTGTTAAGATGATCCCTCTGACTGGACTGGGCTGCATGGCAGGGAGGGAGGTGACCTGAAGCTGGAAGACCAGTGAAGAGGCTACTGTGGTGCTCCAGGCTTCAGATGACCAGGGCCTAGTGCATGGGGTAGTGGCGAAGAGCAGGAGGCGCCCCGTGGAAGTGAGAGCCACTATTGAAGAAAAGCTGATGAGCTTCCGGGTGAGGAGGAGGAGCTCATGAAAGCTTAGTGCCGGGCCGGGGTTTCTGGAAGCCATGCTTCCTCCTTCTTGACGGCCATTCCCTCTCCTCAGGTCATGGCTGCCTACCAGGATAGAGTGAGCTTGTCTACCACTGGGTTTTACAGGTAAGTAAGGGGCTGACCTTGCCCCTCTCACAGTGAGTTGTCATCCCAACCTCTTCAGGCCCCTCCAGCACTGCACTCTGTCAGCCTTTGGTCAGGAGAGAGCAGGTCCACCAAAATGCTTCTCTCTCCAATGGCCTTCCACTAACTTCAGTGTATTGAAGGTGCCCTAAAATTCGTGAGCTTACCAAACTATGTGCCAAAAGCATGAGCTATCGTATCAAAAGACCTCTGTTCTAGTTCTGGTCTTAAAGTGTACTGTTCCACTTGGGGGGGTCACTGGTCCCTCTCTGAACCTGTTTCCTCTTTTGTGACATAATGGGTCCATCAGCAGCCATGCCCCTCAGCATCCTCCTGTAAGAACCAGGGGCACCTGGTGTTCTGAGGGTTACTCGTGTGTTACTTTGTGCTATGTGTCAGATTGCTTTAAGCAGGCTCTCCCGCAAAAGAATGATAGGAGGACCTAGAGCACGTGGTCTTGTTAAAAATGTAAAGTGGAACATAAAATGAGATTTAGAAAAAAGCGTCTTCTGAAACTTGAAAATTCAGTGAGACCCTGTTTCAGCAAAGTCCCTGCCTGTCTGATCTAGAAGCTGTGAAAAGAAATGATCATATTTACTGTTAGCCATAATGTTTTAGCTTTCTCTGGGAAATCTAACTAAGACCTTTTCTTTCACGGATCAGTGGACATGGAAAAATAGTTCAATTTTGCTTTAAAAGGTCTTGTGTGAAAATTTATAAATATATAGACTATATATGTAATATAAGTATATATATGTATATTTTAGGGCAAAGCAATGTTTTGCCAGTGCTCCCTGGTTATGTAATGTTTGACTTACACAAACACAAACTAATGAAGATTTTCTTATAAGTTCCTATTTCATTGTTAGAGTTGATAGAACTGGAGTTTTATCACGGAACACTCAGATGAACTTTGTAAGGTCAGAGGTCAAAGAACATGGCCATCTCTTGGGAGAAGCCTTTTCCCTCAGCCCTGTATTGGTTTTGTTTTCATGCAAATTATTATCACATCAACTCACATTATTCTTTCTGTGTAAGGTATAGAATAGCTCAGGTACAGAGTACTATAAACAGAGAATACACACACACAACCAATGTAACTCATGCAAAATTGGAATCATAAGATACGTCAGGACTGAAAAAAAAAGTCATATTGATATTTGGCAGAAAACAACAAAATTCTGTAAAGCAATTATCCTTCAATTAAAATAAAGAAATTTTTTTAAAAAAGAAATGAACCAAGTCTAAAACCTAACACCAAATGCTAGAATAAACTTGTTACTAAATTTTTAAAAAGGAGTAGGAAAAAAAAAAAGAAAAAGAATGTAAAAGCGAACATCTGCTTNATTTTTTAAAAAAAGAAATGAACCAAGTCTAAAACCTAACACCAAATGCTAGAATAAACTTGTTACTAAATTTTTAAAAAGGAGTAGGAAAAAAAAAAAGAAAAAGAATGTAAAAGCGAACATCTGCTTCTTTTAATAACCCTTTGCTCAAATCATCTGTTGAAACTTAGGAGGGGTCCATAGATGAAGAATAATACCAGGTGGCTGCACCCATGTTGGCATGGGTTACTGATCTTGTTACCTTTCACCTTGAGAAAGGTGAGCAGCCCCAGGTGAGCTTGTATGAACAGCCCAGGAGCCAGCCCAGAAGGAAGCTTTGGTTCTGAGATCTTTAATTCTAATTCAGTAGATCCTTTGGAGCATGACTTGCATGTCCTCCATGAGCTCAGGCAAACCTATCACCTCTGTTTCTACCACATAGAGGCCAGCATGCTGGGACCCTATACCTCTCAGCTCTGCAGAATGATTCATATGAAGGCCATCGGCAAAATGGAGCAGAGACAAGGGGCAAGATGCTCAGGCATGCAGGGGTTTCACGGACAGGTTCAAAGTGTTCAGAACTCATGGATTTTTTAAAGAACAGCTGAATGAAAAATAAAGCCTTTAGGGTCTTAAGATTTTATGGGACAAACTCTTTCTATGTGTATGAGTTGGGAGGGGGGACATGTCCATCTTATTCATACGCGATATTTTCTTTTCTCCCCAGGACTCCCAACCTTGGCTACAGCTTTGAGACTAACTCAGGGAATGCCTTCCACTATTTCACCTACGGGGTGGCTTGCTCAGAAGTGGAAATTGACTGCTTGACAGGGGATCATAAGGTGAGAAGTCTGCAAAATGTTAGTATGAAAGGGGAAAAGAGAAACATCTAAAACTGTAATACAAAGAGCAGAGGAATGAACTTTCTGGTTGGGAAAATAGTGTGCCAAGTCATGGCTTGGCAAATTTCCTATAAAGAACCAAAACGTAAATATTTTAGATTTTCTGGGCCACAGAGACTCTGCCTCAGTTGTTCCACTCTGTCTTGTAGTAGGAAAATAGATATGAATGTATGCAAAGAGATGAGCGTGAATGTGTTCCCACAAAATGTAATTTATGCACCTGGAATGTGATTTTCATATCGTTTTCATGTCACAACATATTCTTTTTATTTTTGTCAGTTATTTAAAAACATGAAAACCATTATTAGCTCACAAGTTCCACAAAAGCAGGGGATGGGCTGTGTTCGGCCCGTAGAAGGTAATTTGTCAGTGCCCTTCTTACATGATTGACCTGGACTGAGGTTCAAAGCCCCAGGAAGCTGCGTGCCTGCCCTTCCTACTCACACCGCTGCCTGAGGGTGCCTGGAGCTCTCTGCTTGGGAAAGAACTATTCGTGTTGCTCTTAATAACCTAAGGGCTGCCATGACCCATCTGTTATTCCATACATCCCTTTCTTCTCAAACCGCTTTTGTTTTGCTGTTCATTCTAGAACCTCCGCACAGACATTGTCATGGATGTTGGCTCCAGTCTGAACCCTGCCATCGATATTGGACAGGTGAGACTCCTGGGGGATCCGGGTGGTGAGGGACTTGGCCACTGCTGTGCCCTGCTGCCTCCTAGGATCCCTGGCCACCATGTCTCCCCGCTGTTATTTTTAAGGAGGTCTGAGCATGGTGCCAAGTGAGTCCCCCTAAGAGTGGGGTTTAGTGGATGAGAGTCCACCTAGTTCCTGAGGCAGAAGACAAATCCACATGGATAAACTTGAAAAGGGCATTCACATGGCAGAAAGCAAGATGATGGCAGTGGGAGCACTGAATATGCAAACACACACACATGGCACCGAGGGGAGCGAAGACTGAGTTTGAGTTCAGTGTGCAGGCAGTGGGGTCTCAGGGCAGAGGCATCTTCTCCCTCTTTATTCCTCTTCCACTGATGATGGCTGTTGTCCTCTAGCAAGTGAATGCCACCAAGCCTGAGGTTGTGGAGAGTCCACCCCAGGTTCCAGCAAGAGGAATAAAGGGACGCCTGAAAGAAAGTCACTTTGGGAAAATACGAGAGTATTGAGCAGAGCAGGTAGAACAGAGTCAGGGGGAGGGATTAAGAACCAACGTATTGAACATGCGGTAGAAAAGGTTCGTTGTATTTCCCCAAACTGGACAATCACTGAGTATATAGAAACGTAGTCATAAATCTGTTTTTTAAGTCATTGAACAACGGTGTGGGGAGCCCCTCCTAAGCTTGGCATAGCAGACACAGAGATGCTCAGCATCTGGTCTCCCTCTGAACACACTTGTTTAGCTGTGATGGTGCCACATACCATGATTCTGAGCAGTGAGGCTGGGAGAGCAGACACGTGGGCCAGCAAAGGGCATGTGCCCTTCAAGAGATCTGTGAGCTGCAGCAGGGGCCGTCTTCTCCCAGAGGGCAGGCAGGACTGGGAGTTCAAAAAGCCTGGAGTCTACTAACCAAGAAAGTCCCGTGTCATGCTGCGTGCTTAGTCGCTCAGTCGTGTCCCACTCTTTGCAACCCCGTGGACTGTAGCCTGCCAGGCTCCTCTGTCCATGGGGATTCTCCAGACAAGAATACTGGAATGAGTTGCCATGCCCTCCCCCAGGGGATCTTCACAACCCAGATATTTGAACCTGTCTTGTTGGACTGCCCCAAAATGCATGGTCCCTCTCAGTAGACGGCGGGTAGTGGTCCTCTGAGGGACACGCTCAGCCACCATTACCCCATGAGCTCACTTCTCAGCTCAGGGGTGCCGTTTCTCCTGTGGCACCATGGAAGGAACTCTGCATC
>SJYW01035160.1:0-19601 GCA_006410735.1 Raphicerus campestris | reverse complement strand
GGCAATGATACCCCACTCCAGTACTCTTGCCTGGAAAATCCCATGGACGGAGGAGCCTTGTGGGCTGCAGTCCATGGGGTCGCTGAGGGTCGGACACGACTGAGCGACTTCACTTTCACTTTCCACTCTCATTCATTGGAGAAGGAAATGGCAACCCACTCTAGTGTTCATGCCTGGAGAATCCCAGGGATGGGGGAGCCTGGTGGGCTGCCGTCTATGGGGTTGCAGAGGGTCAGACATGACTGAAGCGACTTAGCAGCAGCAGCAACAAGCAGGAGTGATGTCTTGAGATCTGATTTAGAAAAATTTTCCTGCTGGAAGCATTGGGAGGAAGGAGTAAAATTGCAGTCAAGGATACCAGTTAGGAGGTACCTGAAATAATCCAGATGAGAAGCCTGGGAGGGCCCAGATTAAAGCTTGTGAGCACTGTGAGCAAAGGGAACTACTGAATTCAGGAAGTAGAACTGACAGGCCTCAGTGACAGAGCACCTGGCGAGGTCAAGGNTACCTGAAATAATCCAGATGAGAAGCCTGGGAGGGCCCAGATTAAAGCTTGTGAGCACTGTGAGCAAAGGGAACTACTGAATTCAGGAAGTAGAACTGACAGGCCTCAGTGACAGAGCACCTGGCGAGGTCAAGGGCAGGAACAGTTCTGGCGTGACTTCTAGGTTTGCAAGATAGCTAGAGTCCAGAGTGGTGAACTGAGGAAGTCTTTCTGCGTGTGACTCCTCTAGTGCTTAACACAGTGCAGGGCATGCTATTTATTGTTTACTTTCCTATTTGAAGGAAATACATGTCTTTTATTCCTGATTTCAGTACATAGTCTTTTGAAACTCTAGGAGACCATGAAATGCAGATATGAAAAATAANGGGCAGGAACAGTTCTGGCGTGACTTCTAGGTTTGCAAGATAGCTAGAGTCCAGAGTGGTGAACTGAGGAAGTCTTTCTGCCTGTGACTGCTCTAGTGCTTAACACAGTGCAGGGCATGCTATTTATTGTTTACTTTCCTATTTGAAGAAAATACATGTCTTTTATTCCTGATTTCAGTACATAGTCTTTTGAAACTCTAGGAGGCCATGAAATGCAGATATGAAAAATAATTGTGGACTTGAATTGAAATCTTAACATTGTATTTAATCCTCTTAAATGCTTAAAATGTTATAAAATTGCAAGCTTGAGTAAAAAAATTGACATCAGAGAATAAGGTGGAAATACTGTCTTTAGAAATTTGCAACTTTTTTTGTGTAGTTTTTTTTCTTAGTGTTTTATCTTCTGAATAACTGACATCTTGATTCACAGAATGACTCAGTATCATAACAGACAAGATGCCAATTCTCTTAGGATAGATTCTCTAAGTGGTTGGTAGTATAATAGAGGTTATGATAGAGACCTTGATAACTTACTGCAAATTAGGCTCTGTCATTTGAATGACATTCTCCTTTTTCAAAGATGAAGACATTTTTATATGTATGTAAAAATAAATTGGGGTCATGACTTCTATGCTACATCCTTTGTAGCATGTCATTACTTTAGAAATATCAGTAAAATGCTAGGTGACATAATTGTTCTCTTGTCTTTTGTCTTCTTCCTTTCCCTTCTCTTTCATCTTCAGTTCAGTTCAGTTGCTCAGTCACGTCTGACTGTTCACGACCCCATGGACTGCAGCATCCCAGGCTTCCCTGTCCATCACCAACTCCTGGAGCTGCTCAAACTCATGTCCGTCGAGTTGGTGATGCCATCCAACCATCTCCTCCTCTGTTGTCCCCTTCTCCTCCTGCCTTCAGTCTTTCCCAGCACTGAGGGTCTTTTCCAGTGAGTCAGCTTTCTTTCATCTTTCCTGTTAGCAAATCTTATCTCCTGTGCTTCTGACTGTATATCCTACACCCTTCCCTCTCCTTTAATCTAGACCAAATCTCATCATAAATACATGTCTCACACAAGTCTTCATGCTTGCGTTCTTGACTTCCATGCCACCTTCCCGAATCCCTTCTCTTTATAGAAACTGGAATCATCTTTTAAAACTATAAGTCATGTTCTGCTTAAAGCCCTCTACTGGCTTTCCAGTGTACTTGGAGTAAAATCCCATCTCAAATATTACCTCTTCAGAGAGTCCTCCTTATGGAAAAACGAATGAATACTATGGGAACTCAGAGGAGGCAGCAGTTGATTCTGACTTTGAGGGCTCCAGAAAGACTTAACAGAACGAATGGTATTTGGTCCAGGTCTTGAGTAGACTTTTGTTAAATGAAATTATGTACTGAATAAGAATTTAAATAAATAGTGGCTCTGTGTGCCTAGGCACTGCAGATTCATGCTTTGACAGGTAATGATTACTTTGAAAGTAAGTCACTATTTTCAAAGAGTTGGCTGTATTTATTGTAACTTCAATAAATAGCATATACAAGAGCCAAGGGATCCTTCAGTTCAGTTCAATTCAGTTCAGTTCAGTTGCTCAGTTGTGTCCTACTCTTTGCGACCCCATGAATTGCAGCACGCCAGGCCTCCCTGTCCATCACCAACTCTCGGAGTTCACTCAGACTCACGTCCATCGAGTCCGTGATGCCATCCAGCCATCTCATCCTGTCATCCCTTTCTCCTCCTGCCCCCAATCCCTCCCAGCATCAGAGTCTTTTCCAATGAGTCAACTCTTCACATGAGGTGGCCAAAGTACTGGAGTTTCAGCTTTAGCATCATTCCTTCCAAAGAAATCCCAGGGCTGATCTTCAGAATGGACTGATTGGATCTCCTTGCAGTCCAAGTCTGCTCAAATACCAGGAACCATTTCATTCATGGGTACCTATAAAAATAGAATCAGGCCAACCTTTTTCTATCATCATATATACCTGTTTAGGAAATTTGAGTACATTGAGAAACAAATTTTGACAAAACCACAAAATTTGATTGTAGTGTCATGGTTTTTATACTTTAAAAAAAAAAAAAAAGGCAAGCTGTTTCTAGCCACCTAAGGCCATATATCAATTTTTTAAAAAGCCAAATTAACATCAGGAAAATGAAGTATAATCAGTAACAAATGCCAATTGCATTTGGTCATAAAATGAAATTTTTGTTGATAACTAATTTTAGTGCCTGATTGTCACAGAAGTACAGCTTAGTAATTAACTAATTTAATCTTTTGTGTACTTCCTTTACTGATTCAGAATGTTGGAGACTTTGACTAGGTGTTCATTTTGAGGCTTGTAGAATAGTAAGTGTAAAGATTATAAAATTTTTGTCTTTTTTGCTGTGCTTGTTTAGGTCTTCATTTAAAAAAAATTTTTTTCCTGCCTTTTTGACTCTTTGTAGCTGTGATTCTTAAATCTTTTCCTTCTAAATTACTTTTCCCTGAAAAACTGAACATAGTGAATTTGCAAAGTTTTATCATTTCAGAAATTCACTCATTGACTTTCTCATCTAAAAATCCTCCTAAAGTTGGAAATTCCTTCCAGAAGAACCTCTAAGCAGACCAGTCCTTGCTCTAGTGCTTATATATGTATATATATGTGTGTATGTATACACACACACACACACGTATATATACACATACCAGTGTATATATAGACATTGTGACTTAGGCCAGTCATATAGTCATACTTCTAAAGCAGGCTTATAAGTATTTCACTGGGCTGGGGAGAAATGAAAAAAGAAAGTGGACAATGTAGAAAATTGTATAGAAAGCTAGTTATTATACTTACAGTATATTACATTATATTTTTTTGAGATTTTTAAGTTCCAAAATATCTTCATTTTAGTAAGTTATGGCGGTTCCCTCCCCTCTTCTGAAATCTCCTGCCTGTCAAGTAGGCCAAAATATTGTCGACCTGTTCTGTATTGATTCATATAGTTGGTTTTTGAAGTTTAGAGTCTGTGAAATCCAAAATTGGGTACCACTAGCTTATTTTGTGCACACCTGTAATTGGAGTTGATATATTGGGTGGTTTTCTTCTTAAGTCAACAATGAGTTCTCTTATTTTTTGATACAAGCTGAGTGTCCAGCAATTCAGCTGAATACAAACACTGACTCTCTGAAATTAGTAGGTTAAGGGCTCATTCCCACAAGACTGCCCCACTTTAGACCTAACTGCTGTTGACTAGGGGAAAAAAAATGCAGTGTGATGGTAGTGAGTTAAGTTTTACTGGGGCCAAAACAGCCTCTCAGAAAGCTCTGAGGAACGGTTCTGAAGAGATAAGGGGGAGGTCAGTATATATGAGATTTTGATGAAGGAGGATCGATCAAGCACAGGCTTTCTTAGAGGCTTCCTGCTAGTCACGAGAAGGTTGCTGCTAGTCACGAGGAGCAGATGTCTCCGTTAATGATTTTAGTGCTTTTCTAGATTTGAGAAGATGCAAGAAATCAGGCTCATCGGAAGGCCTGTTCTGCCAGTTTTTCCCAGAGCACAGAGTGCCTCGCTCCTGATCTCCGCCCCAAACTCCTTTCAGGGTGTATTGAAGGTCAGCGACTGCAGTGGCTAGTGGCTTCATTCTGTGGAACCAGATGGCAGGTAACAGTTTCTAGTGGGTACTGCTAGTCAGCTACTTGGGTTACTTCCTTACTTATGCCCAGCTGCCTACAAATTCAGGGGTTCCCACGACTCCCCTTTAGACTCAGTAATTTGTTAGAATGACTCCCAGAGCTCAGAAAAGTGTTTTACTTACTGTTCCTGATTTATCATAAAGGACACAACTTGGCCTGATGAAAGAGATGCATAGGGCAGGGTATCGAGGGCTTCTTTCATGCTCTCTCCAGGCATGCCATCCAACCAGCCCTTCCATGTGAGCTTCTTTGGGTGTTTTATGGAGTTTTCATCATGGAGGCGTGATGACTATTTCATTGGCCGTGGTGAGTGAGACCAGTCTTTGGCACCTCTCCCCTCCCCAGAGGTGGGGAAGGACCAGGACTGAAAATTTATACCCAATGATCATGGCTTGCTATTTCTGGTGTCCAGCCCCCGTCTGGAAGCCTAGAGTCAGTCATCTTATTAGCATACCAAAGATACTGCTTGGGAGATGCCAAGGGGTTTGGGAGTTCTGTTCCAGGAACCAGACAAAGAGCAAGTATTTTTTATTATACCATAGGATGTGTGTCTCTAGTGAGGGGGAGGTATGTGGAAGAAATCGAAAGATTTGGCTTGGTCAGTAAGGCCCCACTGGACAGTGCCATTCTCTTTCCTGGCTGGGCCTTGCATGATGTGGCTTCTCTGAGAACTGGATGCCTGCTAGAACTCCAGGGTTGTCTAGGGCTAACTTGTGTCTTTATAGCTTGATACATAACCTGAATGGGTCTGACATCTCCAGTAACATCTCTTACCCATGTCTTACCTTGTTCCATTTAATCTTGATTTCTCTATGTGCTTCTTGTTTTGTTGAGTGTCAGATTTGTATCCTTAATCTCATTTTGAAGATGTCTTTTCATCTTCATTATAAAACATCAACTAGTGTTTGCATTTTGGGGTTTTTCTTGGCTACTTTGATATGTTCATTTAGAGATGAATAGCTATTCACTTACTATGAGGGGTATTATTACACCACCACCCTTATGGCAGAAAGTGAAGAACAACTAAAGAGCCTCTTGATGAAAGTGAAAGAGGAAAGAAGTTGGCTTAAAACTCAGCATTCAGAAAGGTTAGATCATGGCATCCAGTCCCATCACTTCTTGGCAAATAGATGGGGAAACAATGGAATCAGTGAGAGACTTGGTTTTCTTGGGCACCAAATCACTGCAGATGGTGCCTGCAGCCATGAAATCAAAAGACACTTTTTCCTTGGAAGAAAAGCTATGAGGAACCTAGATAGCATATTAAAAAGCAGAGACATTACTTTGCCAACAAAGGTCCATCTAGGTAAAGCTATCGTTTTTCCAGTAGTCATGTATGGATGTGAGAGTTGGATTATAAAGAAAGCTGAGCGCTGAAGAATTGATGCTTTTGAACTGTTATGTTGGAGAAGACTCTTGAAAGGCCCTTGGACTGCAAGGAGATCCAACCAGTGCACCCTAAAGGAAATCAGTCCTGAATATTCATTGGAAGCACTGATGCTGAAGCTGAAACTCCATACTTGGGCCACCTGATGGGAAGAACTGACTCATTTGAAAAGACCCTGATGCTGGGAAAGATTGAAGGTGGGAGGAGAAGGGGACGACAGGATGAGATGGTTGGATGGCGACTTGATGGATGTGAATTTGAGCAAGCTCCAGGAGTTGGTGATGGACATGGAAGCCTGGCGTGTGCAGTCTATGGGGTCGCAAAGAGTCAGACATGACTGAGCGACTGAACTGACTGACTGATGAACTTCAATATTTGGAATGTCTCCAGCATCCCGTTGTAGAGCAACAGAGAAGAAAAAAGTGGAGGAGAAAGTTAGGACATTATATTTAACTTTCCTGGTTTTACATTTCTGATAACATTTTTCTTACCTTTTTTTTTTTTGAGGCATGGCAATTGTGTGTCCAAAAATACTGTTTTGTGAAAACTGGAAAATGCTGTTCTATATTAATTTACAGATGGGTTTATTGAATTGTTGTTCAGTTAGTAAATTTATTTCTTGGATTGTATGCCATAAAAAGCGCTTTGCCTTAGCTTGTTTCTTTCTAAAGGGTTATGTAAATTTTGTCACTTAACAAGTATTTTTATTGTGAGTGATGAAGAGATTTCAACTGCTGTGCTGACAAAGACTCTTTAATCAAGCTTTTAAAAATAATTCAAGCTTTAGTCATTGCCTCATTTTTACTCCCAGAACTATTTTACCAAAAAAAAAAAAAATTCAGCACAGCATAAAAATTTAGACAGTACCACTGGGTTTTTATTTCAGTATTTGTACTGCACAGATATTATTACCAGTTAGTTTTGGTGCGATTTTGTTAATGGAAAATTATGAACAGTTTTAACACTACCGTTGTGAGTGGTTTTATTGCTCAGCACTGTGACCTCTTTAGGTCTCCTGTGATCCTTCTGTCATCAAATCACAGAAGTCTAGCAAAGCACAAGCATATACTGTTGAGAGATGGGCCAGAAGGGAGGGATGAAAGTGACTTTTTGTTTCCCAGGATATTGGGGAAGAACCCACATGATTTACTTTGAGGCTGAAATTTGTGGAATGAGCAATGCTTTCTTTAAAGATAGGATTGGATAAGCTACTTAGCATCTCCATTAACAACTACTTAAGCTCAAATAAATCTATGAAAATTGTGAAGATTGAGTCATTTTAATTAGGTTAATAGTCATCATGGAGTAAATATACCTGTTNTGAAATTTGTGGAATGAGCAATGCTTTCTTTAAAGATAGGATTGGATAAGCTACTTAGCATCTCTATTAACAACTACTTAAGCGTCATAAATCTATGAAAATTGTGAAGATTGAGTCATTTTAATTAGGTTAATAGTCATCATGGAGTTAATATACCTGTTTTCTTCTGTTCAGTTTTTGTATTTGATTTTTAAGAAATAATATATGGTATAAAGTAAAATTCCAACTAGTCTGTTTTGCCTGGTAGTATTTTGGAATAGTTGAAATATGAAATTATTGCTTAATACGTAATGAAGATCATCNCTGTTTTCTTCTGTTCAGTTTTTGTATTTGATTTTTAAGAAATAATATATGGTATAAAGTAAAATTCCAACTAGTCTTTTTTGCCTGGTAGTATTTTGGAATAGTTGAAATATGAAATTATTGCTTAATATGTAATGAAGATCATCTCTAAACAACAGCAACAAAATCTCATTTTCACTTGGTAACAAAATAATTGAAAGGAAGCTGAGATTTAAAAATTCTATCATGGATTTGGTCTTTTTTTCCTTAATATTTATTTGTGAAGGCTAGAATTGAAAATCTAGAAGAATGCTTAGAAGTCATCTCATTTTACTGTTTCATTTTTAAGTGAAGAAATTTGAGACATCGGATGTTACCTTATCTGAGTGGAGTCAGGGGCTCAGTCACAGTGCCACCCAGGGATCACTAGTGCCCCCCATATCTCAAGGAACAGATGGAGCCTAGCAGAGTTCGTTACATAGNCTGTTTCATTTTTAAGTGAAGAAATTTGAGACATCGGATGTTACCTTATCTGAGTGGAGTCAAGGGCTCAGTCACAGTGCCACCCAGGGATCACTAGTGCCCCCCATATCTCAAGGGACAGATGGAGCCTAGCAGAGTTCGTTACATAGACCTTGAAGCAAGCCTGATGATGAAAGTAATTTTTCCAGTAAAGATGGGTAATCACAAACAGTTCACCAATAGTATAAACGTATAGATACACACACAGTGAAATGATGATTAATTTATACTTATAGTTCTATTCAGTTTAATGGATATATTAGATTTATTGATAGAAGAAAATGTTTTTTATATTGTTTATATAATATACAATCTCCTTTGTGGATCCTGATCTCCTTTGCGTCCTCATTACACTTCATTTTTTGGTCTGTCTTCCCCATGAGTCTACTCATAAGAGTGGGACAGCCTCTGCCTTATTCACTATCATTATTTCTAGCACCCAGTAAAGCACTGATTGTTGACTGACTGCTTTGTTAGATACCTATTTTATATGGCCTTATAGGAAACTGAGCATATTTAAGTATCTTAAAAGTTTGCTTTTTTTTTTCCCCCTTTCCCAGTGAACAGAGTATCTGTCAGGCAAGAGCTGCTGTGATGGTTTACGATGATGCCAATAAAAAGTGGGTGCCAGCTGGTGGTTCAACTGGGTTCAGCCGAGTTCATATATATCACCATACAGGCAACAACACATTCAGAGTGGTGGGCAGGAAGATTCAGGACCATCAGGTAAGGATTTGGTAATTCTTAAAGTTACCTAGTATTACAAAAGGACTTGATATATTCAGTAAAATAAAGTCATATTTTGTAGCCAAAAGAGTCTCTGTGGGAAAAACTGGGTATAGCTTTGCCATTCCACTCTCTCCATCTTTATAAAGCTTGAATTTAGATGACAATTTAGAAGTAATTGTTCAGGAATATAAATGTGAGTTTTTCAGTTATGATATTCACTAAATCCTCCAGCTAGGTTTGGGAATCTAAAGTAAATTTAAGACAAACTAAAATGTGAAATATTACTTAAGTAGCAGATTGTGTTTAAGGAATTCATTTCCCACCAAAGGTATGGGGTATTGGACTATAGGAAGGAGTACAAAATTTAAGTAGTTTCATAAAGTATTGTTAAGTTCATATATGATAGAAAAATTGTATTAAGGTTGCTGGAATAGTTAGGCTTTTGTAATTCATGTCTGGCATGACAACTAAGCTTTTGCTAATTCCCTGCTCTGGATTTCTTAGAAAGGTGACTGGATTATCTGATTACTTGATTTCTGGGGCCTTTCCAGATCAGGAGCCAGTAGACAGTGCAAAATGGAGATAGGGTTTTTACTAGGATTAAGTATATACTAGTAGCAGTGAGGACTTTTATAAAGAACAGATTTACAAAATACTTTTGAAGCTGGTCAGATGGTAAAATCAGCCAATGTTAAACATATGCGGGGGGAAAAAATCTAACAGATTTCCAGCTGAGTTCTTATTAGAGAAAGATAGTTCCCTGAATTTCCACTGGGAGACAGGCTGGTGTAGTGTGTGGTGAGATGCTGTGACAGCCCTGTATTTAGGGATGGAAGTTATGAACTGGTAATATCTGGGGACTTAGATTTGGTATTTGTATGGTACAGGTTGTGCCCTTTGAGATGCTGGGCCTCAAAACTGGTATCAAAGTTTCAAAACTCCCTAAGGCTGAACCTTTTCAAGGGGCTGCACACCATAAAAAAACTAAGAACAATCTTCCTAATCAGCACAGGTAGGCAGAGGAGTTGGAGCTAGTTTAGGAGCTCCTCTGAAAAATGGAAGCCTCCAGCTTCATTTACACATCTCCAGCCGAGAAATTAACCAATCCTGGTTGCGGGCCAGTGAAACTCCTACGGCGCCTGGCAAAAACAAATACATTGCTCCCCAGGAGAGGAACTTTCCAAGACCTGAATCAGCTGGCAGAAAGAGCAGTTCACTGCATGCAGCAGGCTCACCTGTTAGTACTGACTGCCCTAGCCTGCTGCTCTCTGCCCTCTCAGGCTCCCTTTTCTCCCCTATGCCTCCACCTCCACCCTAACTTCCTTCTTCTTCCTCCCCGCTCTCCTTTGCTCTGTGCACCTGTTGGTCAGCCTTTCTCTGGTTTCCCCAAGAGCCTTCTCTGCCTCTCTGTCCTCTTTGTCTTTCCTCCATCAGACTGTCTCAGGAGTGAGTTGGACCAGAGACTGATTGACTACTCCCTAAGAGGCTGCTGCAAAGTAAAAATGGGAACTGAACAACTAGAACTTTATAGAAGTTATTGAACATTTTAAACACATTGCAAACTAGTAGCTGTAAAATAAATTTTTGGTAAATTCAGTGAATTGGTCATTTGCTGTCCTGATGAATAAACCTAAACATATCTAAATGTTGGTGAAAAAGATGAGTATTTAAAAGTAACGGGATCAAAACATTATTTTGTACACTTGAAATGAATATGTTACATATCAGTTATACCTCAGTTGAAAACATGATTAGAAAGAAATCTATGTAAAGATGAAATACTGACATTTTTATTCATAAGAGAAGTTAACTATCTGATGACTTTGACAAATGGAGTGTTTCTTAAAATGTTGGAAATTTAAAAACACTTCTAAATAATTTGTGACACTAAAATGAAATCATTATGAAGATTAGAAAATGTTCAAAAGTCAAAAAAACAAAAAAAACTCTGGATCTGTGACAAGATATGACACATAGAAACCTGTGGGACGTCTAAGCTGCCCTTAGCTAGACAGTCCCTCCCCCACTGCCTGCCTGGGCTCTATACGTGTGAATCTGTTTTGTTAACTTTGTTCATTTGTTTTGTTTCACATACCTCATGTAGGTGAAACCATAGCGTATTTGTCTGTCTTTGTCTGACTTAACTTCATTTAGCATAATACCTCTAGGTAGATAGACAAATGGCATATAATAAGCAAACCCAAAGAAAGCAGAAGGAAATACTAAACATAAAATAAATAATAAATAGAAATTAATAACATAGAAACTGCTCCCCTGAATAAATTGACAGAATCACACCCCCCAAAAGTTACAAATAAAACAGCATTAGGGTTGGAAAGAGATATCCCTGTAGTTACAGTAAGGAAATAAATCTGAAGATAATATCATGAACAACTTTACACCAATAAGTGGGCCATTTTGTAGAAAAATATAATTTATCATAACTGGCAGAAAGTATAGAAATATAATAGACTATATTTTGTTTTATCGGTCATACATTTTTATCAGTCATAAAATATATCAGGAGTTAACAGTCTACCCCAAATGTTTTTTAAAAAGGACAGTGTCCAGAGCATTTATAAATGAAATTAAAAATCTTTAAACTATTACCTGTTTTATGTAAACTGTTCTAGAAAAGAGTGTTTGGGGACTTCCTTGGCAGTCAGTGGTTAAGACTCCACCTTCCTGCAGGGGGTGCAGGTTCAATCCTTGGTTCAGGAGTCAAGATACCATATGCCTTGTGGTTGAAAAACCAAAACATAAAACAGAAGCAGTATCGTAACAAATTTAATAAAACGATCCATGTCAAAAAAGAAATCTTAAAAGAGGAGTATTTTATGAGGCTAGTGTAATTTTGATATCTAAGACACAGAACCATTTCAGAGAGGAAAAGTATAAACACATTTCAGTTATTAACATTGATAAAGAGATGAAAGTCCTCAATAAGATATTAGCAGGCCAAATGTAACAATGTATATGGGAGAAGGGGGTGAGGGGAAGATCACCTCTTAACCAAAGAGGATTTCTTTCTCTTTATCTCAGTAGTTTAACATTAGCCTATTAATTTGGTAGGAGAAAACCTAGAACAATAACACAGATAAGATCCATACAGAATAATGCTCAGCATGTTTGGCATAAAAATGAGTTTTCTTAAGCTGATAAGTATGAATAATGTAAACATAGAGCAGACATCTAGAAGACAGTTCAGTGTTGGAAGGATTTCCATTAAACTCAGGAATAAGTTGGAGGATTTCAGCTTTAGTCATTTTCATTTTCTATTGCAGAGGTGGTAATCCAGTAATGCAAAGATAAAGAAATAGAAACTATAAGGATTGAAAAGGAAGAAAAAGAGCTTGACCTTATTCACTGATGATATAATTGTCTATGTAAAAAAATCCCAATGTCTGCCAATAAAATATTAGAACTAATAAAATTGTTCAGCAAGGTCTTTGGATATAAGATGAATGTATAAAAATCAGTAGGATTTTTGTATATAGCAATAAACAATTTGAAAATATAATTTTATACAGATACTACTAAAAGTAACAGCAGTGATAAAATACCTAAGAATAAATCTCATAAATAATTGGTTTCATTCCAGCGTACCTTTTTTCATTGCTTAATGGTTATCCGTCTATTTTAAGTGGAACATATTATTATAATTTATTAAATAATGTCTAAGAGCCATTAAAAAATTAACCACAGTTTGTTTATGAAGTTGAATATGTACAAATCATATACATATATATGAAAAGCTGCCATTTTCCCCCTTAATACTTCAATACTTACTATGTTCTAGGGGCTGTGCTTAGGTTTTGTATAGGTAATAAATTCCTGATGTTGAAGAACAGTGCAGTAAAGAATGGGGATGTTACACATGTAAAGAAAGCACAATTGGTTGTTTCAGTTATGATAAATAAATCATTGTGTAGCTAGGGCATAAAAGAATGATCAGTTTGTTGAGAAGATGGGGGAAAAGGTTGTGATGACTTCATAGACAAGATAAGCTGATGAGCCATGTCAGAAAGAAGCATATATGTTTATTGACGGTTTAATCTGTTATGATCAGGCTAAAAATGGATGGGTGAATGCAAGGTGTAAATCACTAATCTAAATTCAAGCTCCTTGGGTTTGCTGTATTAGAATTTTGAAGAAGTTCATACCCAATAGCATCCTTGGTGAACAGTTAATTGTTAAATGAAGGTGTATGTGTCCCTCTTTACTTTTAAAGCTTTTTAAGATTATATAGCAGTGTTTATCCTTGAAAGATAGAATTGAATGAAATAATTTGTTTAAAATTATTAAAATTTCTATAAATTATTAAAATTTCACAGTTTAAAATTTCTATATTGAAAAAACTGAGCTAATGATTTAGGTAATAAAATTTTAATTCTAGTAATATTTTCCTCAACTTTTTCTAATAGTCTGTCAGTGAAGAGTTTAAAAAGTAGACGTAACTATCTTTTTTTGTCTGCCCTTATAACCTATTTGTCAAGCAAGATATAGAGTGCCTTAAAATTTGGTTCATAGTTTTCTTGTGGTATTAAATTCTAGTAGCTTTGGGTTTCTAGTAGCTAAGGGTTTGTAACCCTCTCCCACTCTCAATATGTATAGAAATTAAATGGTAAGACGTGACCATATTTTTTAAGTTGTAGTAAAAATAACATAAAATTTACCATTTTAATAAATTTTAAGTGTACGATTCAGTTCAGTTCAGTTTAGTCTCTCAGTCATGTCCAACTCTTTGCGACCCCATGAGCTGCAGTAAGCCAGGCCTCCNATGGTAAGACGTGACCGTATTTTTTAAGTTGTAGTAAAAATAACATAAAATTTACCATTTTAATAAATTTTAAGTGTACGATTCAGTTCAGTTCAGTTTAGTCTCTCAGTCATGTCCAACTCTTTGCGACCCCATGAGCTGCAGTAAGCCAGGCCTCCCTGTCTATCATCAACTCCTGGAGTCCACCCAAACCCATGTCCATTGTGTCGGTGATGCTATCCAACCATCTCATCCTCTGTCATTCCCTTCTCCTCCTGCCCTCAATCTTTCCCAGCATCAGGGTCTTTTCAGATGAGTAAGCTCTTCGCATCAGGTGGCCAAAGTGTTGGAGTTTCAGCTTCAACATCAGTCCTTCCAGCGAACACCCAGGACTGATCTCCTTTAGGATGGACTGGTTGGATCTCCTTGCAGTCCAAGGGCCTCTCAAGAATCTTCTCCAACACCGCAGTTCAAAAGCATCAGTTCTTGGGCGCTCAGCTTTCTTTATAGTCCAACTCTCACATCCATACATGACCACTGGAAAAACCATAGCCTTAACTAGACAGACCTTTGTTGGCAAAGTAATGTCTCTTCTCTTTCATATGCTGTCTAGGTTGGTCATAACTTTCCTTCCAAGGAGTGAGCATCTTTTAATTTCATTCAGGGACATTAAATACATTCACACTGCCGTGCTGCAACCATCACTACTGTTCATCTCTGGACTTTTTCATCCAGACTGAAAGTCTGAACCTTTTAAACAATAATTTTCCATTTCCCTCCATCGTAATCCCTGGCAACCTCCATTCTATGTTGTTTTTGCAAATTTTGTTATTCTAGGTACTCCAAATAATTGGAATTATACAATATTTTTTCCTTTATATCTAGCTTACTTATCTTTAAGTGGTCATCATATTTAAAAAATAATGTCATGTTTGGATATTGGTGGATGAGGTAATTTAGATAAAGCCTCTCTCTGTGAACCAAAATAATTGGATGAATATTTAAAAGAAAAAAGTCTATTTGGAGAGCTTACATGACAGTGAAGAATTATGAGTCCGTGACTTAAAAGAAGAAGGAATCAGAGAAGTGAGCCTAGCTTGGAACCGGTTTTTACCCAGAAGCACACATTAGTTTTGAAAGAGGAGCCTGAATAGCTGAACAGAACTTTTGGCAGACTCCTGGGACTAGTAGAACAAAAATTATAAGTCAGGTCTGCTAATGAGGGGAGGTTGTCTTGGTAATTACCCAGGTTGTGATTTGGGACCCAGAAGCCCCATACCCTGGGGAAGAAGTTTGACTCTTAAGTAGACTGGCCTTTAGAAGAACTGATACTCGGCTTCTAATCATTTTAATCACTTTGGATTGAGGTAATTTGGAATTGTTAGTTTCCCTAGCTGCTTGCCAGAAACAAATGTAAATCTTCCCTGGGAAAATATAGCATCATTTTAGGCCTCAAAATTTCCATAGAGTTATCCATAGTCAATGTCTGGCATTCAGTCAAAATAAACAGCACATGAGGAGACAAGAGGAACAGTAACAGTAACCTACTGGGAATCCAGTTAATGGGATTATCAGAAACTGACTTAAAATAACTATGCTTAATGTATTCAAGGAAATAAAACTAAATTGAGAATTTCAGTAGAAAAAGAGCTAAATGGAAATATTGGAATTGAAAAATAAGATAGCTGGTATTAGTAACTCAGTGATGAGTATAACAAATTAGAAGCTACTGGAAAAAATTAGTAAACTGGAATATAGATCAGAAGGAAATATTCATTCTGAAGCTGTGATGTTTGAAGAGAGAAAATTATGGACATATGAAAAAGTGCTTAAGGGACCTAGGAAATAGAGTAAAAAAGTATCAGGTATATCATTCCCTTACTGGCGTCTCAGAAGAGAGGAGGGAACGCTGCAGGAGGAATAGTCAAAGACAAAATAGTGAATGCAAATTTTCAGAAATGGTGAAAGGATATCACCTTAGAAATGCTGTAAACCATAAGTGGATAAATACAAAGAAAACCACATATAAACATACCATGTTAAAATCACCGTATACGAAATTCAAGTTGAAGTTCTTTAGTTTGATCCATGAGCAAAATACAGCTTGAACATACTATATTAAAATCACTGTATTTGAAATTCAGGTTGAAGTTCTTTAGTTTAATCCATGAGAAAAATAAGCTTTAAAAATTAGTAATAAACTGTCAGCTGACTTCTCAGTAGAAACAGTAAAATTTAGAAGGCAAAGGATAAAAGAAAATAAATGACCACTTAAATCCCATACCTAATAGTCTTCAATGATGAAGGTGAAATAGAGATACTGTCTTGAGAAACCAAAATGGAGAATTCATTATCAGGAGATCTGCTTTGAATGAAATTCTAAAGGGTGCTCATCAAGATCAGAAATGGTCCCAACAGAAGGTTGGAGAGGACAGAGGAATAAAAAACAACAAAAAAAGGGTAAATATTAGGTAAATCTTAAATGACCATCAACTGTATAAGACTGCTAATTATGTTTTATGGGATTTAAAATATAAATGGAATTTAAAAATACCTGATAAAAATAGTGTAGACTTCCTAGGATGGGCATTGGGAAAAAGGGAGTTTTATTGGAGATAAAGTATTGTAAGTCTGTATATTGNCAAACAGAAGCTTGGAGAGGACAGAGGAATAAAAAACAACAAAAAAAGGGTAAATATTAGGTAAATCTTAAATGACCATCAACTGTATAAGACTGCTAATTATGTTTTATGGGATTTAAAATATAAATGGAATTTAAAAATACCTGATAAAAATAGTGTAGACTTCCTAGGATGGGCATTGGGAAAAAGGGAGTTTTATTGGAGATAAAGTATTGTAAGTCTGTATATTGTTGAGGTGAAGACAAAAGTATGGTTCCTATGTGTCTTTGATAAGTTTAAGACATCTGTTTCAATCTCTGGGGCAACCACTGAGACAACAGTGAACACACTGTGTTAACTAGCAAGCTAATAGGACAATAGTAAAGGACTCTAAAAGATGGTATGATAGATTTAGGCCCAGATTTATGGATAACTGCATTAAGTGCGAGTTTGGATTAAACACTACAGTTAAAAACAGAGACTGGTGAATTGGATAAATAATATGAAATTGACCATAAGTATAAAATTGTAGCTGCACACAAAGGACTGAGAACAGCCAAAGCAATACTGAGCAGCTGCAAAGTAGGAGGACACACTAGTGGCTATCCAGACCTCCTGTAACGTCATAATAATTAAGTCACTGTGATGTTGGCTCAGAGATAGGCATACTGACCAGTAGAACAAAATAGAGCCATTTCGACACTTATTTTATGAAAAAGGTAAACCTGCAGCAGGCCAGTAGGCACTGCCGGATCAGTTGGACAGCCCTATTGGAACAAAAAAGAAAGCTGAACCTTATTTCATACCGTAGGCATAAATCAATTCCAATTGAATTGGAGATGTAAATATGAAAGTTAATACAGTAAAGCTTCTATAAATTAACATGGACTAATATTTTTTATCACTTTTATCACACATGAGAAGCATTCGTTAAACGAATTTCAAAAAGCATTGACTCTATAAGGGAAAATATTGTGTGTTTGCACTGAATAAAAGTTAAAAACTTCTGTCCATCAAAAGACGCCATTAAGAGAGTGGANGCCCAGATTTATGGATAACTGCATTAAGTGCGAGTTTGGATTAAACACTACAGTTAAAAACAGAGACTGGTGAATTGGATAAATAATATGAAATTGACCATAAGTATAAAATTGTAGCTGCACACAAAGGACTGAGAACAGCCAAAGCAATACTGAGCAGCTGCAAAGTAGGAGGACACACTAGTGGCTATCCAGACCTCCTGTAACGTCATAATAATTAAGTCACTGTGATGTTGGCTCAGAGATAGGCATACTGACCAGTAGAACAAAATAGAGCCATTTCGACACTTACTTTATGAAAAAGGTAAACCTGCAGCAGGCCAGTAGGCACTGCCGGATCAGTTGGACAGCCCTATTGGACCAAAAAAGAAAGCTGAACCTTATTTCATACCGTAGGCATAAATCAATTCCAGTTGAATTGGAGATGTAAATATGAAAGTTAATACAGTAAAGCTTCTATAAATTAACATGGACTAATATTTTTTATCACTTTTATCACACATGAGAAGCATTTGTTAAACGGATTTCAAAAAGCATTGACTCTATAAGGGAAAATATTGTGTATTTGCACTGAATAAAAGTTAAAAACTTCTGTCTGTCAAAAGACGTCATTAAGAGTGAAAAGGCAAGTCGCAGAATGGGAGTAGATATTTGTAACATACAACCAACAGTGGGATCATCCAGAATATATAAAGGACTCTTAATAGATCAATTAAAAAAAAGATGGGCAACTCAGTTAAAAAATGAGCAAGGGATTTAATTTAAGCACGTACTCATAGAAGATCTCTATAGAAGATCTCCAGATAGCCATTAAAATACAAAAAAGTGCTGCATCTCAATAGTAATAAGGGAAATGCTACCTAGAACCTCAGTGATGTAGTATTTATACCCAGCAGAATTGCTGAACTTGACACTGACGATACCAGTTATAAGAATGCACTGTATGTGTGGTTGTGCCAGCCATTGTATACTGCTGTGGAAGTGAAAATTGATGGGACCAATTTGGAAAGCTACATGGAGTTTTCTGCTGAAATTGAGCATAGTGTGGCTTGTGACAACTCCGCTTCTAGGTATATGCCCAACAGAAATGTGTGCGTAAACCACAGTTACATACCATGAATAGATGCTTCTCATAAATAATTTTGAGAGGAGGGCAAATTACAGTATATATTGTGTAACTCCTTCTACATAAAACCTCAAAACCTACAAAACTGTTGATGTTAGAAGTGTGGCTAATACCTTTGGGGGAGGGGGTTTCTGATGTTAGTGTCCTATTTTTTGATCAGAGTTTGGCTACCTAGGAGCAATCACTAAGTAAGATACATGCTTATGTTTTATATGCTTTCTGAATTTATAACACTTCAGTAAACATGTTAAAATATATTTAATGAGGGATATAGATTTTCTTTTGTTTTGCTGATTTACTCTTTTAAGGCCAGAGACTTGTAACTATCAGACAGCCTAACATCTATCAGGCTGTTAACTTCTGCAGACTGATTTTACTCCAGATACTGGATTTAACCATTTTTGCTTTTTTTGCCGAGGTTGGTCAGGAGCAGGTTTGAATGAGCATGTCTAGTCAGGATGTTGACTTTGCTGATTTTGCCAATTATTAGCTTAACTTTATAAAGAATTACTGTCTTTTTTAGGTTGTGATAAATTGTGCCATTCCTAAAGGATTGAAGTACAATCAAGCTACACAGACCTTCCACCAGTGGCGGGATGCTAGACAGGTGTATGGTCTCAACTTTGGCAGCAAAGAAGATGCCAATGTCTTCGCAAGTGCCATGATGCATGCCTTAGAAGTGTTGAATTCACAGGAAACAGGTAGGGTGTCCACGGCTTACCTGTTTCCTTGAACTGAAGTGCTGTGTATATATTAAACCAAGTCTTTTCTGACCAACTTTTAAATCATATGTATATGTATTAATATTTGAAGTGATTCTTGAATTTCTTTTGTTTTCTACCCAAATGTGAACTTTTGTTTGTTGATGATGAACATTTACTCTAGAAGGATAATCTTATGAGACCGGTTAGTAGTTAGTAATTTTTTAGTGTTCTCATTTGAAGTTATTTCATTTGTTTATTCTGATCTAGAACCTCAACTTTGCTTGCAAGAACATGAGACTCAGAGATAAGCTGTGGACTGAATGTGCATATTTGTTATCATCTTATTTTTTATGGTCAAACACATGTTTCTGAAACATGTTTTTTAAGCCACTACTGAGTCCATGAATTTAAAGGTCTAGGACTAGGTCCTTTTCCTAGTAGGTAAAAATTCCATTCTAAAACTTGTTTAAAGATTTTCAGAGTGCCCTCTGGTGGTATAAGCTGTGACTTGCATGTCTTCTGACACTGCATGGTGGTCAGAAAGGTGTGTAGAAATAATTCACTTAAAAACACACAGG
>SJYW01035155.1:0-16691 GCA_006410735.1 Raphicerus campestris | reverse complement strand
AAAGTTGATCCTTTCAGGATGCACTTCTACTGTTGGGCATCTTGAGCAGCATGACTAAAGTACAAAGGAGATGACCTGAAGTACACTTCCAGTTCAAATTGCACCAGGTGGAGACATTTTACATTGACTTAAGTCAATCTATTCTGGTCATACCTCCACATCTGTCCTGAGAACATAGCTCCACCTCAACCTTAATTTATGAAGAACTGGGATGACCAGCTAACCTCATCACACAGCACAGTCTTCTGCCACACAATGAGAAACCTTGGAGAATCTATGAACTGGATAAGAGGTAGAGGCCAAGTAAACAAAGGTAAAATGAGTATATATGAAGTCTTTGAGACAGAAAATGTGGTGTGGATGGGCAACAGTGAGCAGTTGAGGTTCAAAGGGAAAATGTCATTAGAAATCCAAGGTTCTGGTCACATTTCTGTCATTTGCAGAGAATGTGACCTCTACCAGATCACTGGAGTTCTTGAACCTAGTTTCCTCAACTGGCCAATGAGAGCGTAGAGCTGCCAGCTTTGTAGGTTGAAGGATTGAACCTACATGAGTACAGTAGAAAGAAATGCATGAGTACTATTCTTTTGTAAGCTTTAAAGNTACCAGATCACTGGAGTTCTTGAACCTAGTTTCCTCAACTGGCCAATGAGAGTGTAGAGCTGCCAGCTTTGTAGGTTGAAGGATTGAACCTACATGAGTACAGTAGAAAGAAATGCATGAGTACTATTCTTTTGCAAGCTTTAAAGTGTTTTGCCAATGCAAACTATCAAGAGTATAAGATGAGAATTAGTAGGAGCTTCCCCAGTGGCTCAGTGGTAAAGAATCCACCTGCAATGTAGGAGATGGAAGTTCAGTCCCTAGGTTGGGAAGATACCCTGGAGAAGGAAATGGCAACCCACTCCAGTATTCTTATCTGGGAAATCCCATAGACAGAGGAGCCTGATGGGCTACAGTTCATGGAATCANAGTGTTTTGCCAATGCAAACTATCAAGAGTATAAGATGAGAATTAGTAGGAGCTTCCCCAGTGGCTCAGTGGTAAAGAATCTACCTGCAATGCAGGAGATGGAAGTTCAATCCCTAGGTTGGGAAGATACCCTGGAGAAGGAAATGGCAACCCACTCCAGTATTCTTATCTGGGAAATCCCATGGACAGAGGAGCCTGATGGGCTACAGTTCATGGAATCACAAAGAGTCGGACACAATGGAGCACTCACAGACACACTCACAGTAGGAAAAAAGCTAGAAACATACTGTAGTTTATGACACATTATATGAAGAAAATAATATGAAACTTAAGTTCAGTTTAGCTGGAAGAAATTTAAAAACACATAAGCCACATAGATGGCCTGAATAATAAATCTGTTCAATCTAAAAATATACTTTATAATGCGCTTTCATTTGAATTTATACTCTTGGTTTCTCTAAAATCATTTTAAAAGTTTTAGTTAACTAGTGTTATTTGCAATGCCTCTACATTTGTATTTAAAGCATAGATGAACATGAGCAGAAGTTATTCCATTATTTAAGTTCCATAGGTGTTTGCCTCTCAAATCCTAGGACAATTAGCAGACTTGCACTAATGCTTACATAAGACCTCATCAAGAACAATGAGTCACAGGGAAAATTGTTTTACGCAAAGCAGTTAAGTGCTTATCCTTGACTCAGAAAAACTGACTGGCTTTTGACCAGATGTAGTAAGGAGAGGAGACAGGGAGACAAGAGAAAGAGCTTTTTCCTCCTGCTCTTAGCACATGGTTCAAAGGGTGTGTCGACACATAAATTCTAGGAGTAGTACTGACACATGAGTTTTCACACACATGTGGAATGAGGAGTTAGCTGAGGGTTTACTCGCAGCCCTGTGTGGGTTTTCCCTTGTCTCCCTGTTGAAAAATAAAGTGCCTCATTTACCTAAAGAGAATGACTCACTTATAGAGCCTCCTTTGAGCCCTGAGGCTCCAGGAACCTGTGTGTAGTCTCCAGGAGGACTACAGTGGATCAGAGCTGAGCAAGCAAGATGGGACACTTGCCAGGAACCAACTGCACGGGATTGAAGATGGCGCAACAGGTCATGATTCAGCACTCGGGAAAGTGGATTCAGGTAGTGGGATGATCATGCCTTTTCTCTATTTCACTCAAATTGATGTTAATGCCTCTTTGAAGAAGAAGGATGTCAAGATGACTCATTTTCATATTTTATCGCCTACTCTTAGAGCATAGAGTATCAGTCCTTAGAATTCTCTCCTTTCCATGTTCGTAAATCACGAAGATACTACACCTGAAGAAACAAGACCGTGAAGGAGCCCCAAAGAGAAAGATTCACAGGTGTATGATAGACTGGTTCTTCAAGAAAGGACATTCCTTGGCAAATTTGACTCAGGGACACAGAACTTAAATGTTACACAGACAGCAAATCCAGATGATTTCTGTGAGTGGAGCCACAGATAAAATGTCCTTGAATAATATATCAACCTTGGATTTAAAGAATAGGACACATAACTTGTAAAATCATTCTTTTAAAAAACTACTCAATTTTGCTTAAATATTTGGAACCCTGAGATGGGAATATCTTTAATCATTTGTATAAGAATTCACTGGTACTATGTACATTGTTTGAAGTCAGTTATTGCATAAAAACAAAAGAGGGGCTCTTAGGGAGAAAAAAGGACATGGTTGTTTGAGGAAATGCCTTTTGAGTCCTTTAATACAAATTATAACTAAATAAACTGAAAGGAGAAAAATGATGTGATGGACAGTGGAAGGAGAGGCGAAGGGCTGTCTGATCTCTGGGGCCCTGACATAAACTCCATTAAGCCCACCACGATCCTGGTGGTCTGTGGGATCGTGCTCCTCAAACGTAGAGCTGTGCTTTGAATAAGAAGCAGAGTGGTTGAATAAGCCATGGTAGCGATTTCCATCAGCAGAGTTTAAGCTCATATTGGAAGCCAACCTCCTCTCCGTGATGCCAGAGGGCCTCCATCTGAAGGTGACTCACTTGGCACTCTTCAACAGAATGGGGCATTTAATTAATCTTTTTTTAAAAAGTCCTATTGATTTCTCTTTCCTCTTGCAAGGTATCTCCGGATGTACTTAAAACAATAATTTGGTTCTTTTGTTTTCCTTAGCCATCTCAAGAAACCCACCTTAGAGGAGACAGGGAAAAACTGTGTGTATGTGTGTGTATGGGTGTGTGTGGATATATACACACATATATTTAAGTGAAGTGAAGTGAAGTCACTCAGTCGTGTCCGACTCTTCGCGATCCCATGGACTGTAGCCTACTAGGCTCCTCCATCCGTGGGATTCTCCAGGCAAGAATACTGGAGTGGGCTGCCATTTATTTAAGAGTGTAAAGCAAAGTAATAACCAGAAAGAGGTATTTTTCTTCTGTCACAGTTTTAATTTGCTCTGTCCATTTTTCAATTTAGACTGTTGGAATAAAAACCAAAGCTTATTATGTGAATGGTTCCTGGGGATGCTTCATTCATATTCTATTTCTAAGCTAGGGTTTTTTAAAGCATAAAAGAGAAATAAGAAATAAACTTTTCTGCTTTAAGACCTAATCTCTGTAGTGAAATGATTTTGGGGTGTGGCAACAGGTACAACGTCAGGTAGGCAGCATGCCACAGGGCAAAGAGCACCAGAGCTGGGGTCAGGAGATCTTGATTCTTGCCCTGACTCTGGTTTTCCTTAGGTCATACTTAGCAAATTGGTTAACCACTTGGGGTTTAAACTTTCTAAGCTGTAAAATGAAAGAGTTGTATTGAGTCATCTTTATGGTTTCTTCCAGCTTTCATGTTTTATTATTCTTTTCATGGTATGTAAGTTGAAAATGTAGAAAAGTCACATATATGAAAAGAGTCAATTCATTGCTTCTAATATCATGATATGATTTCATACAGAGTTGATCCAATAGCTGGAGGTCTTATTACAAAATGTTTAATGTTTGAAAAATATTCAATTGACCAGGAAGTAGATGATTTTAGGTTGAATGTCCTACTAGACTACAAAGAATATAAAAATTAAAAATAGCATAATTAGGATCAGTTTACCTAGTCCAATTTTTCTTTCTCTGATACTAGCTCCAAGGGGGTATTTTTATGATTAAACATCCATGTTGACTTGTGCTAAAGACTTCTAAAATGTGGAGATAGCCCTTAAATGCCCATAATGTTGCCTTAACAATAAAGTTGACATATTTCAAGTTACATGTACCCTTCTGGCAATTATTTTCAGAAAAAAGTTTAAATAGTATATGCTTTTCTTATTAAATTAAGAACAAGACTCCCATGTCCTAAGATCTCTTTCTAGGCAAGTCCGTCCAATCACAGAAATATATTATTTTTGTACAAACACCTAAGAACCAAATCCATATTGTCTGTGGAAAAGCCCTCTTGGAAGCTTCTGTGACAATTTAAATTCAAACTCATTGTCTTCCTGCCAAAATCTACTCCTCCTCATCCTGGGTTTTCTATCTTGGTTGTTGTCACTGTCTATCAGTCATCCAAGTTAAAACCTGGCAGTCATCTCTACAAATATTTCTAACTCACATACCACATTCAAATGTTTTAAGAACCAGCAAATTAGTGGCAACTCCATGTGTGTGTTTGTGTGTGTGGCTAAAACATTCTCTTATTATTTTCTGTGCAATGATACTGTAATTTCAATGTACCAAAATACAGAGTGCAGTTAAAGAATCTCACATAAAATTTAATTTTCTGTCCAATGCAATCCTCCCCACTTACCGAAATAACTGGACTTTACCTACATGGCTCTTAGCTTTTGGCTTCAATGTGGAAACTTCTTTGTTCAAGTGGTCCTAAGTCTCAAATCAATATGACTTGTTTATGATTGGGGCAAATGACAGAACTCAGTTACAAATACCTACAAATTGAAACTTGGACGGGAATTTCCACATTACTGCTCCAGCAGGAGGAAAAGGATGGGCTAATCCCTTGATTAGTTTTCTCAGAATAGAGGTTAAAATACTTTTCCTATTCTCCCCAATGAACTAATCCAATTAGCCTTTATACAGGCGAAAACCACAAGGCCTTAATTGAAGGGACAGACCTTTATACATACACACCAGTGCTTCTCAAAGTGTAGCCTCTGGACCACAAATTCTTGGGTGCCACCCTAGATCTTTTGAATAAAAAACTCTGGGCACATATACAGTAGTCTATTTTCACAAGCCCTTCCAGTGATTCTGGTGCATGCTAGTCTGAGATCACTACTCTCCTAAACTAAAAACTGCAAGCATTGAATTTAAATATATCTTCATGTCTCCTTCAGTTTAGACATGCAAATATTTACTGGAAAGGATATTATGAACTTAGACCTAGCTTGTTAAAAACTAAGTCAACTTTTATAATAGACAACATTACGAATAATCTCTAATCCTCACAAAAAGGAAAAACAGTTCTTGATGGGGTAGCTCTAAATTTTACAAGTTTTGGTCTCCAAAGAAGGCAGCTTTACCTTGTTTTGAAAAGTATAGTGTAGAACCCTTTTTATATCCAATTCCTCATATCTATCCTTACCATTATGACCTGAGTTTATGACCTGACCATAATTGTTCACAAAGACTATTTAGTAGTTTCCTAAAAGTTTGGTGGTTTGATTGCCAAGTCATGTCTGACTCTTGCGACTCCATGGACTGTAGCCTGCTGGGCTCCTCTGTCCATGGAATTCTACAGATAGTCAAATCATTTTATTCCATTGCCTCAACATTGCTGTGTAAAAGTGCTTTTCCTATGTTTTAATTAGATCACAAATTACTCCTCGATGCTGTGGTTTCAAACCTTTTTTCTATAAAGTCTCTAGTTTGGTTACATTGGACCATTCACTAAGGCTCAAACATATATTTACTTCAACAACGGGGCCTTTACTCATTGTTCTGCAAATGAAAAGGTCTTACCACATCTTTTATTAAAGTTCTATATCTTCTTCTGACATACTTTCTCCAATTCTCACTGGAATTAATTTCATCCTTCCCTAATCCTAGGAAGAATGAAAGGGATGTTCAGTTCAGTTCAGTTCAGTTGCTCAGTTGTGTCCGACTCTATACCTTCTAATTTTGTTGTGTTACTTTCTGATTTAATCTTTATAACCATATAAAGTAATTCTAATGATTCCAGTTTTACAGATGAGAAAGTTGAGGTTTGAAGAGATTGAGAGACTTTCCCAGGATCACACTGATAATAACTGGTAGACATACAATGCAAATCCAGACCTATTTGTGGCTCAGGGCTGCTGACCTCTTGATTTATTATGATGTGTCNAAAGTTGATCCTTTCAGGATGCACTTCTACTGTTGGGCATCTTGAGCAGCATGACTAAAGTACAAAGGAGATGACCTGAAGTACACTTCCAGTTCAAATTGCACCAGGTGGAGACATTTTACATTGACTTAAGTCAATCTATTCTGGTCATACCTCCACATCTGTCCTGAGAACATAGCTCCACCTCAACCTTAATTTATGAAGAACTGGGATGACCAGCTAACCTCATCACACAGCACAGTCTTCTGCCATACAATGAGAAACCTTGGAGAATCTATGAACTGGATAAGAGGTAGAGGCCAAGTAAACAAAGGTAAAATGAGTATATATGAAGTCTTTGAGACAGAAAATGTGGTGTGGATGGGCAACAGTGAGCAGTTGAGGTTCAAAGGGAAAATGTCATTAGAAATCCAAGGTTCTGGTCACATTTCTGTCATTTGCAGAGAATGTGACCTCTACCAGATCACTGGAGTTCTTGAACCTAGTTTCCTCAACTGGCCAATGAGAGTGTAGAGCTGCCAGCTTTGTAGGTTGAAGGATTGAACCTACATGAGTACAGTAGAAAGAAATGCATGAGTACTATTCTTTTGCAAGCTTTAAAGTGTTTTGCCAATGCAAACTATCAAGAGTATAAGATGAGAATTAGTAGGAGCTTCCCCAGTGGCTCAGTGGTAAAGAATCCACCTGCAATGTAGGAGATGGAAGTTCAGTCCCTAGGTTGGGAAGATACCCTGGAGAAGGAAATGGCAACCCACTCCAGTATTCTTATCTGGGAAATCCCATGGACAGAGGAGCCTGATGGGCTACAGTTCATGGAATCACAAAGAGTCGGACACAATGGAGCACTCACAGACACACTCACAGTAGGAAAAAAGCTAGAAACATACTGTAGTTTATGACACATTATATGAAGAAAATAATATGAAACTTAAGTTCAGTTTAGCTGGAAGAAATTTAAAAACACATAAGCCACATAGATGGCCTGAATAATAAATCTGTTCAATCTAAAAATATACTTTATAATGCGCTTTCATTTGAATTTATACTCTTGGTTTCTCTAAAATCATTTTAAAAGTTTTAGTTAACTAGTGTTATTTGCAATGCCTCTACATTTGTATTTAAAGCATAGATGAACATGAGCAGAAGTTATTCCATTATTTAAGTTCCATAGGTGTTTGCCTCTCAAATCCTAGGACAATTAGCAGACTTGCACTAATGCTTACATAAGACCTCATCAAGAACAATGAGTCACAGGGAAAATTGTTTTACGCAAAGCAGTTAAGTGCTTATCCTTGACTCAGAAAAACTGACTGGCTTTTGACCAGATGTAGTAAGGAGAGGAGACAGGGAGACAAGAGAAAGAGCTTTTTCCTCCTGCTCTTAGCACATGGTTCAAAGGGTGTGTCGACACATAAATTCTAGGAGTAGTACTGACACATGAGTTTTCACACACATGTGGAATGAGGAGTTAGCTGAGGGTTTACTCGCAGCCCTGTGTGGGTTTTCCCTTGTCTCCCTGTTGAAAAATAAAGTGCCTCATTTACCTAAAGAGAATGACTCACTTATAGAGCCTCCTTTGAGCCCTGAGGCTCCAGGAACCTGTGTGTAGTCTCCAGGAGGACTACAGTGGATCAGAGCTGAGCAAGCAAGATGGGACACTTGCCAGGAACCAACTGCACGGGATTGAAGATGGCGCAACAGGTCATGATTCAGCACTCGGGAAAGTGGATTCAGGTAGTGGGATGATCATGCCTTTTCTCTATTTCACTCAAATTGATGTTAATGCCTCTTTGAAGAAGAAGGATGTCAAGATGACTCATTTTCATATTTTATCGCCTACTCTTAGAGCATAGAGTATCAGTCCTTAGAATTCTCTCCTTTCCATGTTCGTAAATCACGAAGATACTACACCTGAAGAAACAAGACCGTGAAGGAGCCCCAAAGAGAAAGATTCACAGGTGTATGATAGACTGGTTCTTCAAGAAAGGACATTCCTTGGCAAATTTGACTCAGGGACACAGAACTTAAATGTTACACAGACAGCAAATCCAGATGATTTCTGTGAGTGGAGCCACAGATAAAATGTCCTTGAATAATATATCAACCTTGGATTTAAAGAATAGGACACATAACTTGTAAAATCATTCTTTTAAAAAACTACTCAATTTTGCTTAAATATTTGGAACCCTGAGATGGGAATATCTTTAATCATTTGTATAAGAATTCACTGGTACTATGTACATTGTTTGAAGTCAGTTATTGCATAAAAACAAAAGAGGGGCTCTTAGGGAGAAAAAAGGACATGGTTGTTTGAGGAAATGCCTTTTGAGTCCTTTAATACAAATTATAACTAAATAAACTGAAAGGAGAAAAATGATGTGATGGACAGTGGAAGGAGAGGCGAAGGGCTGTCTGATCTCTGGGGCCCTGACATAAACTCCATTAAGCCCACCACGATCCTGGTGGTCTGTGGGATCGTGCTCCTCAAACGTAGAGCTGTGCTTTGAATAAGAAGCAGAGTGGTTGAATAAGCCATGGTAGCGATTTCCATCAGCAGAGTTTAAGCTCATATTGGAAGCCAACCTCCTCTCCGTGATGCCAGAGGGCCTCCATCTGAAGGTGACTCACTTGGCACTCTTCAACAGAATGGGGCATTTAATTAATCTTTTTTAAAAAAGTCCTATTGATTTCTCTTTCCTCTTGCAAGGTATCTCCGGATGTACTTAAAACAATAATTTGGTTCTTTTGTTTTCCTTAGCCATCTCAAGAAACCCACCTTAGAGGAGACAGGGAAAAACTGTGTGTATGTGTGTGTATGGGTGTGTGTGGATATATACACACATATATTTAAGTGAAGTGCAGTGAAGTCACTCAGTCGTGTCCGACTCTTCGCGATCCCATGGACTGTAGCCTACTAGGCTCCTCCATCCGTGGGATTCTCCAGGCAAGAATACTGGAGTGGGCTGCCATTTATTTAAGAGTGTAAAGCAAAATAATAACCAGAAAGAGGTATTTTTCTTCTGTCACAGTTTTAATTTGCTCTGTCCATTTTTCAATTTAGACTGTTGGAATAAAAACCAAAGCTTATTATGTGAATGGTTCCTGGGGATGCTTCATTCATATTCTATTTCTAAGCTAGGGTTTTTTAAAGCATAAAAGAGAAATAAGAAATAAACTTTTCTGCTTTAAGACCTAATCTCTGTAGTGAAATGATTTTGGGGTGTGGCAACAGGTACAACGTCAGGTAGGCAGCATGCCACAGGGCAAAGAGCACCAGAGCTGGGGTCAGGAGATCTTGATTCTTGCCCTGACTCTGGTTTTCCTTAGGTCATACTTAGCAAATTGGTTAACCACTTGGGGTTTAAACTTTCTAAGCTGTAAAATGAAAGAGTTGTATTGAGTCATCTTTATGGTTTCTTCCAGCTTTCATGTTTTATTATTCTTTTCATGGTATGTAAGTTGAAAATGTAGAAAAGTCACATATATGAAAAGAGTCAATTCATTGCTTCTAATATCATGATATGATTTCATACAGAGTTGATCCAATAGCTGGAGGTCTTATTACAAAATGTTTAATGTTTGAAAAATATTCAATTGACCAGGAAGTAGATGATTTTAGGTTGAATGTCCTACTAGACTACAAAGAATATAAAAATTAAAAATAGCATAATTAGGATCAGTTTACCTAGTCCAATTTTTCTTTCTCTGATACTAGCTCCAAGGGGGTATTTTTATGATTAAACATCCATGTTGACTTGTGCTAAAGACTTCTAAAATGTGGAGATAGCCCTTAAATGCCCATAATGTTGCCTTAACAATAAAGTTGACATATTTCAAGTTACATGTACCCTTCTGGCAATTATTTTCAGAAAAAAGTTTAAATAGTATATGCTTTTCTTATTAAATTAAGAACAAGACTCCCATGTCCTAAGATCTCTTTCTAGGCAAGTCCGTCCAATCACAGAAATATATTATTTTTGTACAAACACCTAAGAACCAAATCCATATTGTCTGTGGAAAAGCCCTCTTGGAAGCTTCTGTGACAATTTAAATTCAAACTCATTGTCTTCCTGCCAAAATCTACTCCTCCTCATCCTGGGTTTTCTATCTTGGTTGTTGTCACTGTCTATCAGTCATCCAAGTTAAAACCTGGCAGTCATCTCTACAAATATTTCTAACTCACATACCACATTCAAATGTTTTAAGAACCAGCAAATTAGTGGCAACTCCATGTGTGTGTTTGTGTGTGTGGCTAAAACATTCTCTTATTATTTTCTGTGCAATGATACTGTAATTTCAATGTACCAAAATACAGAGTGCAGTTAAAGAATCTCACATAAAATTTAATTTTCTGTCCAATGCAATCCTCCCCACTTACCGAAATAACTGGACTTTACCTACATGGCTCTTAGCTTTTGGCTTCAATGTGGAAACTTCTTTGTTCAAGTGGTCCTAAGTCTCAAATCAATATGACTTGTTTATGATTGGGGCAAATGACAGAACTCAGTTACAAATACCTACAAATTGAAACTTGGACGGGAATTTCCACATTACTGCTCCAGCAGGAGGAAAAGGATGGGCTAATCCCTTGATTAGTTTTCTCAGAATAGAGGTTGAAATACTTTTCCTATTCTCCCCAATGAACTAATCCAATTAGCCTTTATACAGGCGAAAACCACAAGGCCTTAATTGAAGGGACAGACCTTTATACATACACACCAGTGCTTCTCAAAGTGTAGCCTCTGGACCACAAATTCTTGGGTGCCACCCTAGATCTTTTGAATAAAAAACTCTGGGCACATATACAGTAGTCTATTTTCACAAGCCCTTCCAGTGATTCTGGTGCATGCTAGTCTGAGATCACTACTCTCCTAAACTAAAAACTGCAAGCATTGAATTTAAATATATCTTCATGTCTCCTTCAGTTTAGACATGCAAATATTTACTGGAAAGGATATTATGAACTTAGACCTAGCTTGTTAAAAACTAAGTCAACTTTTATAATAGACAACATTACGAATAATCTCTAATCCTCACAAAAAGGAAAAACAGTTCTTGATGGGGTAGCTCTAAATTTTACAAGTTTTGGTCTCCAAAGAAGGCAGCTTTACCTTGTTTTGAAAAGTATAGTGTAGAACCCTTTTTATATCCAATTCCTCATATCTATCCTTACCATTATGACCTGAGTTTATGACCTGACCATAATTGTTCACAAAGACTATTTAGTAGTTTCCTAAAAGTTTGGTGGTTTGATTGCCAAGTCATGTCTGACTCTTGCGACTCCATGGACTGTAGCCTGCTGGGCTCCTCTGTCCATGGAATTCTACAGATAGTCAAATCATTTTATTCCATTGCCTCAACATTGCTGTGTAAAAGTGCTTTTCCTATGTTTTAATTAGATCACAAATTACTCCTCGATGCTGTGGTTTCAAACCTTTTTTCTATAAAGTCTCTAGTTTGGTTACATTGGACCATTCACTAAGGCTCAAACATATATTTACTTCAACAACGGGGCCTTTACTCATTGTTCTGCAAATGAAAAGGTCTTACCACATCTTTTATTAAAGTTCTATATCTTCTTCTGACATACTTTCTCCAATTCTCACTGGAATTAATTTCATCCTTCCCTAATCCTAGGAAGAATGAAAGGGATGTTCAGTTCAGTTCAGTTCAGTTGCTCAGTTGTGTCCGACTCTATACCTTCTAATTTTGTTGTGTTACTTTCTGATTTAATCTTTATAACCATATAAAGTAATTCTAATGATTCCAGTTTTACAGATGAGAAAGTTGAGGTTTGAAGAGATTGAGAGACTTTCCCAGGATCACACTGATAATAACTGGTAGACATACAATGCAAATCCAGACCTATTTGTGGCTCAGGGCTGCTGACCTCTTGATTTATTATGATGTGTCTCCATCTAACCTTTATTTCAATATTAAAGCACATATATGACTCTATCTTCCATAAACTGAAGGAAGGTATCATTTGCCTCAGATGCCTGTCGCTGTTACAATATGCTGCATATATAAATGCTTAATAAATTTTTGTTATAATGAAATTGAATTGAATCCCTTCTGAGTCTCTTTTAACTGAGATATTTTTCAAATGCAATAATCTCTCTTTTTAACTCTGATTCTTCATTAGAAGAATATTCTTCATTAATCTAGTCACTGTGTGAGGGGTGAGTGAATCAGTGCTGACACTGTTAAAATTTTTACTTTTTTACTTTTGCAGTGCTGACATTGCTGCTGGTGTGTGACAAACATCTTGGCTCAGCTCAGATTTAATAAGCTAAATTGTTTGTACACACTAATGTAAAAGATTCCCCCCTTCTTGCAGAAATTGCACTTGATTATTAATTAGGACTTGATTATTAATTAGGATTATTATTAGGGCTATGTGCATTCTGCAAGCTATAAGTTCTTCCCTGTCTAAGCTTTTTTTTTAATTTTCAGAATGAAAAATAAAGGAACCATATTTGCATCAAGATATTAAATGCAGTAGCAAATCAAGCAATGGTCTTGAGAGTTTAATTACTGTGTTCAATCTGCTTAAAAGCGATTGAAGCCAAATAATTGTCTCAAATTTTCGTTTCACATATTCTTTGTAGATGTGAAATAGGTTGACCCATCCAGACCAACAAGTTTAGGCCTTAATAGTGGAGCAGCCACTGGCTTGGCTCTAGGCCTGTATAATTCACACCTGGCTTGATCTCCTTCAGGGAACTATGAACATCAGCACATTTCTCCAACTCCCAGCTGCCCAATTACCATCTCCCTCTGCCCTGTCTACACAGGCTTATCAGATGACTGGAGTCCTGATTGGCTACATCCTGACAAAAGCGCTTTTCTCTGGATACCACTTTCCCTTCCTTTTTATTGGTTTTTCTGTCTTTGAACTTACCTGCTCTTTTAAAGGACTCAGCAGCAGGTTGCTTGGCTTCAAAGCAGTTGCAAGGGCTGAAAAGACTCAGCTAATTTATACTGTAAAAGCTGAAGAGACAGAAGGAAGGAAGGAAGAATGAAGACAGTTCCAAGAGGGGCCACTATGGAGTGAACTGTTGATCTTTCTGTAGAGAAGCACCATCTGTGGAGGAGGGTATTTCGGGGGGAGATGTAAGGAGAACAAAATTAAGTTGAATCACTTATCTATTTTAAGAGGTCCAAACCAAGCAATCAAAGCAAAGAGTTTTCAAGAATTTCTTGAACCACCGTTGGTTGCTAAAGAGAGAAAAAATTCATCCGAAGTCATTAAGACAAACCCTATTCATCTAATTCAACTGAATTGTCACATGATCATCTAGTTTTTGAGCATAGGGGAGGAAATGTAAGAATGAGTAACATTCTAGTTGTTTTTACAGCCTTAATTGCTTTTTTACATTTCCAAATGTAATGCATTCCAGAAAGTCACATTCAACTGAATTTCCTGCTTTTCATCTATTTTTTCACCAGTTTCTCTTCCTGACCTTATTCTTCCACTCACCTTATCCTCTCAACATCTTTTAAATTTCAAAGAGGCAAACACTGGGGCATAGCCAGGTTTGGGCAATAGGCTTAGGGCAGGAAGGTGTGGTTAGGGTGGAGGTGGTAGGAAGGCATTCTAGTTCTTTTATTTTCTCATTTTGGGTCTGGTTAAAAATGCAGCCTTTGTATGTGTGGGTGTTTTTCTATGATGCACAGGTATGCACAACTCTATTCTCTCAAATGACTAACTATGAGTGTGCCCATCTTGGAATAGTCTCTGACTTTATATTAGCCACAGGGGAAATTCTATAGTCAGAGGCAAATTTGCATGAGTGCCCAGTTTTTCAAATGATGTGTGTGTGTGTGTGTGTGTGTGTGTGCATGTGTTCTTAGTCACTCAGTCATATCCAACTTTTCGCAGTCCCATGAACTGTATGTAGCTGGCCAGGCTCATCTGTATGTGGGATTTCTCAGGCAAGAATAGTGGAGTGGGTTGCCATTTTCCTCTCCAGGGGATCGTCCTGACTTAGTGATCGAACTTGCGTCTCCTGCATCTTCTGCACTGGCAGGCATTCTTCACCACTGAGACACCTGAGAAGCCCTTTCGAATGATGCAAATAATCAAATTAGTTCACAAAAAAATAGGGAGATTGATGTTTTTCATTTGATTTTAATTTTGAGTGGGAATAACCATATATTAATTAAGGCACTTCTTTAAAAGATATCACTCTGAATAGATAAATACCTTCATAGGCATAAGCCAGATTTAATTCACCATTGCTTTGGTAACATCAACAATTTGTTGGGTAATTTCCCAACAAAGAGGGGATAATTTAGTGATTCACAGGGAATTTCTGAGACTATGTGTCCAGAAATCTTTATAGAAAGATGTTTTACGGATGGTTGATGATTTGGGGGTTGCTGCTGCTGCTACTAAGTTGCTTCAGTCGTGTCCAACTCTGTGCGACCCCATAGATGGCAGCCCACCAGGCTCCCCCGTCCCTGGGATTCTCCAGGCAAGAACACTGGAGTGGGTTGCCATTTCCTTCTCCAAAGCTTGAAAGTGAAAAGTGAAAGTGAAGTTGCTCAGTCGTGTCCTACTCTTTGCAACCCCATGGACTATGCCTACCAGGCTCCTCCGTCCATGGGATTTTTCAGGCAGGAGTACTGGAGTGGGGTGCCATCGCCTTCTCCGAGGTTTGGGGGTTGGATGGTTAGTAATGGATCTCTACAATCAAAGAATATTGAGACGAGAAAAGACCATGGAGATCACTTGGTACAACCTCTCACTCCATAGAGATTCTGTAGCGCTCAGATGTGTGACGCCAGGTCATCCATTCATTAAGGGCAGATGTGGGTCTGGCCCTTCTTCACTTGCCTTTAAGCTACACTTCTTTTCATTCTGTGGTGCTATGACTGTGAGCAAACTCTATCAGGCTCATACATGTTGAAAGACATAAAACATTCTTCAGTTTTTAACGTTTTTAACATAATGGGGATGACATAAGTGTTGGTTACAACCTTAAATTTGATCAAGTAGAGTTATGTTCTTATATTAAAGTCCACATTTTTTTTTTTGTTTCCTACCAAAATAACTATTTAATGGTTATGGCCATCTAAGAGAATCACAGTGCAGCGTAAATAGCTCTGTGTAATATGTGGGTGGCTTCCCTGCTCGCTCAGTGGTAAAGAATCCACCTGCAGTGCAAGAGACACAGGAGACACAGGTTTAATCCCTGGGTTGGGAAGATCCCCTGGAGAAGGAAATGGCAACCCACTCCAGTATTCCTGCCTGGGAAATCCCATGGACAGAAGAGCCTGGTGGGCTATAGTCCACAGGGCCGCAGAAGAGTCAGACACAACTTATCGACAAAACAACAATATGTGAGGAGCACTCTGATTCCCAAATCCGTTCTGAATTACACACAAATAATTTTTTTTTAAACCACTTAATTTCAGCTTGTCATTTTTTTCTCATTTAGGAAGGTTCATTCAATTTTCATTCCAAATAGAAAAGTCAATATTAAAGTTTCTGTGGAAATAGATTTTTAATGGAAGAAGGAAATAGGTGCATCAAATTGACTCTGAACAAAATTTACAAGGTTGAGTGGAAAAGTTTTTCACTGACTCCTTGGAGGGGATCAATTCCATCTTTATCATAATGAATGAAATGAAGTTATCCTAAATAGTCTCAAATTTCAACACTGAAAATGTAACTTCTTATTTCTTAAAATATTAAATATACCATTAGTTGTCTGACCCAGTATCATTTAAGGGGAACAAGAAAGTAAATATGAAAACATTCAGGGTATTTCCCCAGTCATAATTCTGTCAATTTGTGTGCATAGATCTACTTAAGTTACATACTCTTTGTAATTTTCTGATGTAATACTAAAAACATTTAATCTTCATTTTGAAATATCTATCTTCCACATTATTTCTCATTCTTTTTCATTTTTCCTACTTTTCCTAATGATATCAGAGGAAAAACAGTGAGGCAGAGAAAAGAAATATATACAAAGTTTTTCTGTTTTTATTTCTGACCAAGGTTAACACCAACAGTTATAAGTCAAACTGGTAGCATGTCAGTTCAGTTCAGTTGCTTGGTCATATCCGATTCTTTGTGACCCCATGAACCGCAGCATGCCAAGCCTCCCTATCCAACATCAACTCACCGAGTTCACCCAAACTCATGCCCATTGAGTCGGTGATGCCATCCAACCATCTCATCCTCTGTCTTCCCCTTCTCCTCCTGCCCTCAACCTTTCCCAGCATCAGGGTCTTTTCCAAGGAAGCAGCTCTTTGCATCAGGTGGCCATAGTGTTGGAGTTTAAGCTTCAAGATCAGTCATTCCAATGAACACCGAGGACTGATCTCCTTTAGGATGGACTGGTTGGGTCTCCTTGCAGTCCAAGGGACTCTCAAGAGTCTTCTCCAACACCAC
>SJYW01035154.1:6404-29100 GCA_006410735.1 Raphicerus campestris | reverse complement strand
ACACCCTTGTTGTGACCAAAGACGTTCCCCCTCCCACCCGTCTACACTTGAGAGGAACCCCGAGGGTCCTGCCAAGACTGAACAGGAGCCCCGTTTTACCCTGATGAGTTCCAGATGGCAGGCCCTTTCCCTGCTCTTTTGGGAAAGTATTCACGGCTCTCCCCTGGCATCCCAAGAAGAAGACCTCGAACGAGGAGAGACAAAACGAGCCTCAGGGGTCGGTCCATCATTCCCAAGACCCCCAAATGCCTCGCCCATTCCTGATGAGACTCACTGCCCTGCGCTTCCTCGACTGTCACACCGAAACTCGACTCCCAACACACTGGCACATGTGATAGCCCTCGGGTACCTGGAGGGCAAGCCACAGATCCCTGTGTCCGCTCGAAGGGGTGCTGGACACTTTTGATTCAGATGGGGAAGAAAGCAGCCATGCATGTCTCTAGGCATGACGGGGACTGACTCCCCTGTGGGAGCTCCAGGGCAACCCCAAGAACTAGGTAAGCATGGGCGAGGCAAGCTCAGGCTGCGGTCTCAGCACCAGACGAGGCCTGGGGACCCGGCGATGACTGCGGAGGAAAATCCAGTGGCAACTCTCACGGAGACTAGCCTCTCCTGAGGCTACAGAGGTGGGTCCCTGGGGTCCCCGTCATAACTCGAGAGGACCCCGCCGCAACTCGAGGAAAACCAGAAGCTTCTCCCTTGCAGGCAGAGTGAGGGCCTTGTCCACTGCGGCATCCCAGGGGAAATCACCCGTTCCCTCCTGGACCTCGAAATGCTCCTTCTCACCCTTGCTGTGACCCAAGAATTTCCTGCCCCACCCGTCCCTACTGGAGATGAAGCCTGAGGGTCCCGCCAAGACTCAAGAGGAGCANCGAAGGGGTGCTGGACACTTCTGCTGCAGATGGGGAGGAACCGGCCGTGCATGACTCCAGGCGAGACGAGGCCTGACTCCCCTATGGGAGCTCCAGGGGAACCCCAAGACCTAGGTCAGCATGGCGAGGCAAGCTCAGGCTGCGGCCTCAGCCCCAGACGAGGCCTGGGGACCCGGCGACGATGGGGGAGAAATACACAGTGGCAACTCTCAAGGAGACTGGCCTCTCCTGAGGCGACAGGGGCGGGTCTCTGGGGTCCCTGTCGTAACACGAGAGGACCCCACCACAACTGGAGAAAAACCAGAGGCTTCTCCCTTGCAGGCAGAGTGAGGCCCTTGTCCACTGTGGTGTCCCGGGGGAAATCACCCATTACCTCTTGGACCTCGAAATGCTCCTTCACACCTTTGCTGTGACCCAAGAAGTTTCCCGCCCTACCCGTCCCCACTTGAGAGGAACACCGAGGGTCCCGCCACGACTCAAGATCAGCTCCATTTTCCCGTGCTCAGCTCCAGATGAGGGGCCCTTTCCCTGCTCCATTGGGAAAGGGTTCCCGGCTCTCCCCTCACATCCCAAGAGGAGGCCCTCACACTAGGCGAGTCCAGAGAAGCCTCACGTGTCTGGTCACATTTCCCCAAGAACCTCAAATGCCTCGTCCACTCCAGATGAACCTGACTACCCTGCACTGCCTCGACTGCCTCCCCGAGGCTCGACTGCCAACAGACTGCCACGTGTGATAGCCCTGGGGTACCTCGAGGGCAACACATAGATCACTTTGTCTGTTCGACGGACTGCCGGACATGGCTGCTGCACCCTGGAGTAAAGCAGTCCTGCAAGTCTATGGGCGAGACTAGGCCTGACTCCACTGAGGTGGCTCCAGTGAAACCCCAAAACCTACGTAGGCACGGGTCAAGAAAGCTCAGGCTCCGACCTCAGAACCAGAATGGGACTGTGGACTTGGTGACACTTGGGAAGAATCCAAGATGCGCCTCGCCCCTCTCACAGGGACTGGCCTCTCCTGGGGCCACAGTGGTGAGTCCCAGGGCCCCATCGTAAATTGAGAGGACCCCTCTGCAACTCGAAAAAAAAAAAACCAGACAATTCCCTACAGGTGGGGAGAGACCGTTGTCCGATGTGGCATCTCAGGGAATTCACCCCTTCCCTCTTGGACCTCGAAAGGCCCCTTCACACCCTTGCTGTGACCCAAGAAGTTACCCACCCCACCTGTCCCCACTCGAGAGGAACCTCGAGGGTCCCGCCAAGACTCAAGAGGAGCCCCGTTTTCCCCTGCTGAGCTCCAGATGAGGGGCCCTTTCCCTACTCTGTCGGGAAAGAGTTGGCGGTGTTCCCCTCGCATGTCAAGAGGAGGTGCTCGCACCTGGAGAGTCGGGAGGAGTCTCACAGTTTGGGCCACCATTCCCCAATACCCTAATTGCCTCATCCACTCCAGATGAACCTGACTGCCATGCACTGCCTCAACTGTCACCCCGAGGCAAGACTCTGGCATAGTATCCCGTGTGAGAGCCCTGGGGTACCTCGAGTTCAAGCCACTGATCCCTGTATCTGCTCGACAGGGACCAGGACTCTGTTGTTGCAGTTGAGGAGGAAAGCGGCTGTGCACATCTCCAGGTGAGATGAGGCCTGACTACTCCCCTGTGGGGGCTCCAGCGGAAACCCAAGATGTATGTCAGCATGGTCGAGGCAAGGTCAGGCTCCAGCTTCAGCACCAGACCAGGACTGAGGACATGGAGAAGACTGGGGATGAATCCCCAGAGGCACCTCGCACATCGCTCAGAGACTGTCCTCTCCTGTGGCCACAAGGGCGGCTTTCTGCAGGTCCCATCTTAACTCGAGAGGACCCAACTGGGACTAGAGAAAAACCAGAAACTTCTCCCATGCCAGTGGAGTGAGGCCCTTGTCCACGGGGGCATCTCGTGGGAAATCACCCCTTCCCTCCTAGACTTCAAAAGTCTCCTTCACACCCTTGTTGTGACCAAAGACGTTCCCCCTCCCACCCGTCTACACTTGAGAGGAACCCCGAGGGTCCTGCCAAGACTGAACAGGAGCCCCGTTTTACCCTGATGAGTTCCAGATGGCAGGCCCTTTCCCTGCTCTTTTGGGAAAGTATTCACGGCTCTCCCCTGGCATCCCAAGAAGAAGACCTCGAACGAGGAGAGACAAAACGAGCCTCAGGGGTCGGTCCATCATTCCCAAGACCCCCAAATGCCTCGCCCATTCCTGATGAGACTCACTGCCCTGCGCTTCCTCGACTGTCACACCGAAACTCGACTCCCAACACACTGGCACATGTGATAGCCCTCGGGTACCTGGAGGGCAAGCCACAGATCCCTGTGTCCGCTCGAAGGGGTGCTGGACACTTTTGATTCAGATGGGGAAGAAAGCAGCCATGCATGTCTCTAGGCATGACGGGGACTGACTCCCCTGTGGGAGCTCCAGGGCAACCCCAAGAACTAGGTAAGCATGGGCGAGGCAAGCTCAGGCTGCGGTCTCAGCACCAGACGAGGCCTGGGGACCCGGCGATGACTGCGGAGGAAAATCCAGTGGCAACTCTCACGGAGACTAGCCTCTCCTGAGGCTACAGAGGTGGGTCCCTGGAGTCCCCGTCATAACTCGAGAGGACCCCGCCGCAACTCGAGGAAAACCAGAAGCTTCTCCCTTGCAGGCAGAGTGAGGGCCTTGTCCACTGCGGCATCCCAGGGGAAATCACCCGTTCCCTCCTGGACCTCGAAATGCTCCTTCTCACCCTTGCTGTGACCCAAGAATTTCCTGCCCCACCCGTCCCTACTGGAGATGAAGCCTGAGGGTCCCGCCAAGACTCAAGAGGAGCACCGATTTCCCCTGCTGAGCTTCAGATGAGGGGCCCTTTTTCTGTTCCGTCAGGAAAGGTTTTGTGGTGTTCCCCTCACAACCCAAGAGGAGGTGCTCACACCTTGATAGTTGGGAGGAGTCTCACTGGTTAGGCCACCATTCCCCAAGACCCCCAAATGCCTCGTCCACTCCAGATGAATCTGATTGCCTTGCACTTCCTCAACTGTCACCCCAAGGCTCGACTCCAGCACACTGGCATGTGTGACAGCCCTGGGGTACCTTGAGGGCAAGCCACAGATCCCTGTATCCGCTCGACAGGGACCCGGACACTGTTGCTGCAGTTGAGGAGGAAAGCTGCTGTGCACGTCTCCAGGAGAGACAAGGCCTGACTCCCCTGTGGGGGCTCCAGCGCAAACCCAAAATCTTTGTTAGCATGGGCGAGGCAAGCTCAGGCTCCAGCTTCAGCACCAGACCAGGACTGAGGCCCCGGCGACGCCAGGGGATGAATCCCCAGATGCGCCTCACATATCGTTCAGAGACTGTCCTCTAATGTGGCCACAAGGGCAGGTTTCTGGGGTCACATTGTATTTCAAGTGGACCCCACCGGCACCCGAGAAAAACCAGAAACTTCTCCCTACAGGTGGACTGAGGCCCTTGTCCACAGGGGCATCTCGGTGGAAATCAACCCTTCCCTCCTAGACCTCAAAAGGCTCTTTCACACCCTTGTTGTGACCAAAGAAGTTCCCCGCCCCACACTTCTCCACTCGAGAGGAACCCTGAGGGTCCCGCCAAGACTCAAGAGGAGCCCCGTTTCCCCCTGCTTACCTCCAGAAGACGGGCCCTTTCCCTGCTCCGTGGGGAAAGTGTTCACGGCTCTCCCCTGACATCTCAAGAAGAGGCATTCGAACGAGGAGAGACAGGACGAGCCTCAGGGGTCGGTCCATCATTCCCAAGACCCCCAAATGCCTCGTCCATTTCTGAAGACCCTCCCTGCCCTGCACTGCCTCGACTGTCACCCCGAAACTCGACTTTCAACACACTGGCACGTGTGACAGCCCTGGGGTACCTTGAGGGCAAGCCACTGATCCCTGTATCCGCTCGACAGGGACCCGGACACTGTTGCTGCAGTTGGGGAGGAAAGAGGCTGTGCACATCCCCAGGCGAGACGAGGCCTGACGCCCCTATGGGAGCTCCAGGGGAACCCCAAGGACTATGTCAGCATGGGTGAGGCAAGCACAGTCTCCAGCTTCAGCACCAGACGAGGACTGAGGACCCGGCGACATTCAGGAGGAATCCCACAGGTGCCTCACAACTTGCATGGAGACTAGCCTCTCCTTAGGCCAAAACGGCTGTCCCTGGGGTCTCCGTCGTTACTCGAGAGGACCCTGGGGCAACTCGAGAAAAACCAGAAGCTTCTCCCCTGCAGGGAGGGTGAGTCCCTTGCCTGTTGCAGCGTCTCGGGGGATATCACCGCTTCCCTCTTGGACCTTGAAAGGCTCCTTCATACCCTTGTTGTGACCTAGGCAGTTCCCCACCCCAACCGTTCCCACTCGAGAGGAAACCCGAGGGCCCCACCGCGGCTCAAGAGGAGCCCCGTTTTCTCCTGCTGAGCTCCAGATGAGGGGTCCTTTCCCTGCTCCATCGGGAAAGGATTTCAGCACTCCCCTCGCATCCCAAGTGGTGGCCTTATATCAGGAGTATCAGGAGGAGCCTCAGGTGTCGACCAACACTCCCCAAGATCCCCAAATGCCTCGTCCACTTCAGATGACCATGACTGCCCTGCAGTGTCTCGAGTGTCACCCCGAGGCTCGACTCCCAACACACTGGCACGTGAGACAGCTCTGGGGTAACTAGGTGGCAAGCCACAGATCCCTGTGTCCGCTTGACTGGGAGCCGGTCACTGCCACTGCAGTTGGGGAAGAAAGAGGCGGTGCGAGTCTCCAGGCGAGATGAGGCCTGACTCCCCTGTGGGGGCTCGAGAGTAACCTCAAGACCTATGAAAGCATGAGTGAGGAAATCTCACGCTCCGATTTCAGCATCAACGAGGACTGAGGACCCGGCGTTGACTGGGGAGGAATACCCAGATGGGCCTCCCAACTCACACTGAGAATGGCCTCTCTTGAGGATTCAGGTGCGGATCCCTGGGGGTCCCCCTGGTAACTCGAGATGACCCGGGTGCAACTCGAGACAAACAGGAAGCTTCTCCCCTGCAGGCGTGTTGTGGCCCTTGTCCACAACGGCATCTCAGCGGAATTCACCCCGTTCCTCACGGACCTCAAAAGGCTCCTTCACATCCTTGCTGTTACCCAAGAACTTCCACGCCCCACCCATCCCCACTCGAGAGGAACCCCAATGGTCCCACCAAGACTCAAGCGGAGCCCATATTTCCCCTGCTGAGCTCCAAATGAGGAGCCCTTTCCATGCTCTGTCAGGAAAGGTTTCGCAGTGTTCCCCTAGCATCCCAGAAGGATGCGCTCTCACTGGGAAAGTGGGGAAGAGTCTCACAGGTTGGGCCACCATTCTCCAAGACCCCCAAATGCCTCTTCCACTTCAGATGAACCTGACTGCCCTGCCTGCCTCGAATGTAACCCCGAGGCTCGACTCCGACACACTGGCCTGTGTGACAGCCCTACCTAGGGTGCAAGCCATAGATCCCTGTACCCGCTCAACAGGGACTGTACACTCTTACTGCAGTTGGGAAGGAAAGCTGCCGTGCAAGTCTCCAGAGGAGACGAGGCATGACTCCCCTCTGCGGGCTCCAGAGGAAGCCCAATACAAATGTCAGCAAGGGCGAGGCAATCCCAGGATGCAGCCTCAGCACCAGAAGGGGACTGAGGACTTGGCGCCACTGGGGAGTAATCCCCAGATGTGCCTCGGAACTCGCAAGGAGACTGGCCTATCCTGTGGCCACAGTGGCAGATCCCTGTGCTCCCCGTAGTAACTCGAGAGGATCCCGACGCAACTCGAGAAAACCAGAAGCTCCAAGCTTGCAGGGGGAGTGAGGCCCTTGTCCGCTGCGGCGGCCCGGGCTAAATCACCCGTTCCCTCTTGGACCTCGAAATGCACTTTCACACCCTTGCTGTGACCGAAGAAGTTCCCCGCCCCACACATCGCCACTTGAGAGGAACACCGAGGATCCTGCTGGGACAGGAGAGAAGCTCTATTTTCCCATGCTCAGCTCCAGATGAGGGGCTCTTTCCCTGCTTCATGGGGAAAGGGTTCCCGGCTACCCCCTCACATCCCAAGAGGAGGCACTCACACCAGGCAAGTCCAGAGAAGCCTCAGGCATCGGGTCACATATCCGCAAGAACACAAATGCCTAGTCCACTCCACATGAATCTGACTGTCCTGCACTGCCTCGAATGTCACCCCAAGTCTCGACTCTGGCACACTGGCACGTGTGTCAGCCCTGGGGTACCTCTAGGTCAAGCCACTGATCCCTATATCCACTCGACAGGGACCTGGACACTGTTGCTGCAGTTGGGAAGGAAAGCTTCTGTGCTCACTTCAGGCGGGACGAGGCCTGACTGCCCTATGGGGGCTCCAGGGGAACCCCAAGAGCTATGTCAGCATGGGCGAGGCAAGCATAGGCTCCGGCCTCAGCACCAGATGAGGACTGAGGTTCCGGCAACGTCTCGGGAGGAATCCCCACAGGTGCCTCTAAACTCGCACTGGGAATGGCCTCTCCTGAGGCCACAGCAGCGGGTCCCTGGGGTCCCCATCATAACTCGAGAGGACCCTGTCACAACGCAAGAAAAACCAGAAGCTTCTCCTCTGCAGGGAGGTTGAGTCCCTTCTCCACTGCAGCATCTCGGGGTAAATCACCTCGTCCCCATGGGACTTGGCAAGTCTCCTTCATACCCTTATTTTGACCTAGGAAGATCCCCGCCCCAACCTTCCCCACACGAGAGGAATGCTGAGGATCCCGCCGGGACTCAAGAGGAGACCCGATTTCCACTTCTCAGCTCCAGATTAGGGACCCTTTCCCTGCTGCATCGGGATAGGATTTCTGGTGATCCCCTCGCATCCCCAGAGGTGGCCTCGCATCAGGAGATTCGGGAAGAGCCTCACATGTCCGACCACCACTCCCGAATATCCCCAAATGCCTCGTCCACTCCAGATGAACATGACTTTCCTGCACTGTCTCGACTGTCACCCTGAGGCTTGACTCCCAACACACTGGCACGTGAAACAGCCCTGAGTACCTCAATGGCAAGCCATTGATCCCTGTGTCCGCTTTACAGGAAGCCGGACACTGTCGCTGCAGTTTGGGAAGAAAGAGGCCGTGCAGTCTCCAGGCGAGAAGAGGTCTGACTCCCCTGTGAGGGCTCCAGAGTAACCTCAAGACCTATGAAAGCATGAGCGAGGAAAACTCAGGCTCCAACCACAGCACCAGACGAGGACTGAGGACCGGGGGTGACTGGGGAGGAATCCCCAGAGGCGCCTCACAACTCGCACTGAGAATGGCCACTCCTGAGGATACAGGGGCGGGTTCCTGGGGTCCCCGTTGTAACTCCAGAGGACCCCACCACAACACGAGAAAAACCGGAAGCTCCTCCCCTGCAGGCTTGGTGTGGCCCTTGTGCGCAACGCCATCTCAAGGGAATTCAAGCCGTCCCTCGTGAACATTGAAAGGCTCCTTCACCCCATTGTTGTGACTAAGGAAGTTCCCCGCCCCAACCGTCCCGACTCGAGATGAACCCCAATGGTCCCACCATGACTGAAGAGGAGCCCCGTTTTCCCCTGCTGAGGTCCAGATGAGGGGCTCATTCCCTGCTCCGTCAGGAAATGTTTCGGGGTGTTCTCATCATATCCCAAGAGGAGATGCTTGCACCTGGAAAGTCGGGAGGAGTCTCACCATTTGGGCCACCATTCCCCAAGACCCCCAAATGCCTCGCCCACTTCAGATGAACCTGACTGCCCGGCACTGTCTCGACTGTTACCCCCAGGCTCGATTCCAGCACACTGGCACGTGTGACAGTCCTAGGGTACCTCGAGCCAAGCCATAGTTCCTTGTATCCGCTCGACAGGGACCCAGGCACTGTTACTGCAGTTGGGAAGGAAAGCGGCCGTGCACATCTCCAGTCGAGACGAGGTCTGACTTCACTCTGCGGACTCCAGGGGAAGCCAAATACAAATGTCAGCATGGGGGAGGCAATCTCAGACTGCAGCCTCAGCACCAAAAAGGGACTGAGGACTTGGAGCCACTGGGGAGGAATCCCCAGATGTGCCTTGCCCATCACATGGAGACTGGCCTATCCTGGGGCCACAGGGGCGGATCCCTGTGGTCTCCGACATAACTCTCGAGGACCCCACCACAACTCGAGAAAAACCAGAAGCTTCACCCTTGCAGCCAGAGTGAGGCCCTTGTTGGCTGCGGCGTCCCGGGGGAAATCACCTGTTCCCTCTTGGACCTCGCAATGCTCTTTCACACCCTTGCTGTGACTGAAGAAGTTCCCCGCCCCACACTTCCCCACACGAGAGGACGCCGAGGGTCCTGCCACGACTCAGAAGGAGCTTCATTTTCCCATGCTCAGCTCCAGATGAGGTGCCCTTTCCCTGATCCTTAGGGAAAGTGTTCCCGGGTTCCCCTTCGCATACCAAGAGGTGGAACTCACATCTGGCGAGTCCAGAGAAGCCTTAGGAATCGAGTCACTTATCCGCAAGACCCCCAAATGCCTAGTCCACTCCAGATGAATCTGACTGTCCTGCACTGCCTCGATTGTCACCCCGAGGATCGTCTCTGGCACACTGGCAAGTGTGTGAGCCCTGTGGTACCTCTACGTCAAGCCACTGATCCCTGTATCCGCTCTACAGGGACCCAGATACTGTTGCTGCAGTCGGGGAGGAAAGCGACTGTGCTCTTCCTCAGGCGAGATGAGGCCTGACTCCCCTATGGGGGCTCCAGGGCACACACAAGAATTATGTCAGAATGGGCGAGGCAAGCACAGGCTCTTGCCTCAGCACCATATGAGGACTGAGGACCCGGCGACGTCTCGAGAGGAATCCCCACAGGTGCCTCTCAACTCGCATGGAGACTGGCCTCTCCTGAGGCCACAGCAGCGGGTCCCTGGAGTCCCCATGGTAACTCAAGAGGACCCCGCCGCAACTCGAGAAAAACCAGAAGCTTCTCTGTTGAAGGGAGGGTGAGTCCCTTGTCCACTGCAGGATCTCTTGGGAAATCACCCCTTCACTCTTGGACCTTGAATGGCTCCTTCATACCCTTGTTGCGACCTAGGAAGTTGCCCGCCCCAACTGTCCCCACTCGAGAGGAATCCCGGGAGTCCCACGGCGACTCAAGAGGAGCCCCGTTTTCAAATGCTGAGCTCCAGATGAGGAGCACTTTCCCTGCTCCATCGGGAAAGGTTTTCTGGCACTCCCCTCGCATCCCAAGAGGTGGCCTCGCATCAGGAGAGTCGGGAGGAGCCTGAGGTATCCAACCACCACACCCCAAGATCCACAAATGCCTTCTCCACTCCAGATGAACATGACTGCCCTGCACTATCTCGATTGTCACCCCAAGGCTCTACTCCCAACACACTGGCATGTGAGTCAGCCCTGGAGTACTTCGATGGCAAGCCACAGATCCCTGTGTCCACTTTACGGGAAGTCGGAACCTGCCGCTGCAGTTGGAAGAAAGAGGCTGTGCAAGTCTCTAGGCGAGAAGAGGCCTGACTACGCTGTGGGGACTCCAGAGTAACCTCAAGACCTATGAAAGCATGATCAAGGAAACCTCAGGCTCCGACCTCAGCACCAGACGAGGACTGAGGACCTGGGGATGACTGGCGAGGAATCCCCAGAGGCGCCTCTCAACTCGGACTGCTATTGACCTCTCCTGAGTGTACAGGGGCTGGTCCCTGGGGTCCCTGTCATAACTCGAGAGGACCCCGCTCCAACTCGAGAATAACCAGAAGCCTCACCCTTGCAGGCGGAGTGAGGCCCTTGTCCGCTGCGGCGTCCTGGGGGAAATCAACCTTTCCCTCTTGGACCTCGAATTGCTCTTTCACACCCTTACTGTGACCCAGGAAGTTCCCCACCTTACAGGTCCCCACTCTAGAGGACCCCCGAGGATCCCGCCATGAACCAAGAGGAGCTCCATTTTACCATGATTAGCTCCAGATGAAGGGCCCTTTACCTGCACGATCAGGAAAGGATTCCCGGCTCTCCCCTCGCATCCCATGAGGAGGCACTCACACCAGGGAGTCCAGAGAATCTCAGGAGTCAGGTCACATTTCCCCAAGACCCTCAAATGCCTCGTCCACTTCAGATGAACCTGACTGCCCGGTACTGCCTCGGCTATATCCCTGAGGCTAGACTCCGACACACTTGCACGTGTGACAGCCCTAGAGTACCTCGAGCGCAAGCCATAGATCCCTGTATCCGCTGGAGAGGGACCCGGACACTGTTACTGCAGCTGGGAAGGAAAGCGGCTGTGCACGTCTCCTGTTGAGACAAGGCCTGACACCACTCTGCAGGCTCCATGGAAATCAAATACAAATGTCAGCATGGGCGAGGCAATCTCAGGCTGCAGCTTCAGCACCAGAAGGGGACTGAGGACTTGGCACCACTGGGAAGGAATCCCCAGCTGTGCCTCGCCCCTCCCACCGAGACTGGCCTATCCTGGGGCCACAGGGGCGGATTCCTGTGGTTCCCGTCATAACTGGAGAGAACCCCGCCGCAACTCAAGAAAAACCAGAAACTTCACCCTTGCAGGCAGAGTGAGGCCCTTGTCCACTGCAGTGTCCCCGGGGGAAATCACCTGTTCCCTCTAGGACCTCGAAATGCTCTTTCACACCCTTGCTGTGACCCAAGAAGTTCCCCACCCCACAAGTCCCCACTTGAGAAGACGCCGAGGGTCACGCCAACACTCAAGAGGAGGTTCATTTTCCCATGCTCAGCTCCAGATGAGGTGCCCTTTCCCTGATCCTTAGGGAAAGTGTTCCCGGGTTCCCCTTCGCATACCAAGAGGTGGAACTCACATCTGGCGAGTCCAGAGAAGCCTTAGGAATCGAGTCACTTATCCGCAAGACCCCCAAATGCCTAGTCCACTCCAGATGAATCTGACTGTCCTGCACTGCCTCGATTGTCACCCCGAGGATCGTCTCTGGCACACTGGCAAGTGTGTGAGCCCTGTGGTACCTCTACGTCAAGCCACTGATCCCTGTATCCGCTCTACAGGGACCCAGATACTGTTGCTGCAGTCGGGGAGGAAAGCGACTGTGCTCTTCCTCAGGCGAGATGAGGCCTGACTCCCCTATGGGGGCTCCAGGGCACACACAAGAATTATGTCAGAATGGGCGAGGCAAGCACAGGCTCTTGCCTCAGCACCATATGAGGACTGAGGACCCGGCGACGTCTCGAGAGGAATCCCCACAGGTGCCTCTCAACTCGCATGGAGACTGGCCTCTCCTGAGGCCACAGCAGCGGGTCCCTGGAGTCCCCATGGTAACTCAAGAGGACCCCGCCGCAACTCGAGAAAAACCAGAAGCTTCTCTGTTGAAGGGAGGGTGAGTCCCTTGTCCACTGCAGGATCTCTTGGGAAATCACCCCTTCACTCTTGGACCTTGAATGGCTCCTTCATACCCTTGTTGCGACCTAGGAAGTTGCCCGCCCCAACTGTCCCCACTCGAGAGGAATCCCGGGAGTCCCACGGCGACTCAAGAGGAGCCCCGTTTTCAAATGCTGAGCTCCAGATGAGGAGCACTTTCCCTGCTCCATCGGGAAAGGTTTTCTGGCACTCCCCTCGCATCCCAAGAGGTGGCCTCGCATCAGGAGAGTCGGGAGGAGCCTGAGGTATCCAACCACCACACCCCAAGATCCACAAATGCCTTCTCCACTCCAGATGAACATGACTGCCCTGCACTATCTCGATTGTCACCCCAAGGCTCTACTCCCAACACACTGGCATGTGAGTCAGCCCTGGAGTACTTCGATGGCAAGCCACAGATCCCTGTGTCCACTTTACGGGAAGTCGGAACCTGCCGCTGCAGTTGGAAGAAAGAGGCTGTGCAAGTCTCTAGGCGAGAAGAGGCCTGACTACGCTGTGGGGACTCCAGAGTAACCTCAAGACCTATGAAAGCATGATCAAGGAAACCTCAGGCTCCGACCTCAGCACCAGACGAGGACTGAGGACCTGGGGATGACTGGCGAGGAATCCCCAGAGGCGCCTCTCAACTCGGACTGCTATTGACCTCTCCTGAGTGTACAGGGGCTGGTCCCTGGGGTCCCTGTCATAACTCGAGAGGACCCCGCTCCAACTCGAGAATAACCAGAAGCCTCACCCTTGCAGGCGGAGTGAGGCCCTTGTCCGCTGCGGCGTCCTGGGGGAAATCAACCTTTCCCTCTTGGACCTCGAATTGCTCTTTCACACCCTTACTGTGACCCAGGAAGTTCCCCACCTTACAGGTCCCCACTCTAGAGGACCCCCGAGGATCCCGCCATGAACCAAGAGGAGCTCCATTTTACCATGATTAGCTCCAGATGAAGGGCCCTTTACCTGCACGATCAGGAAAGGATTCCCGGCTCTCCCCTCGCATCCCATGAGGAGGCACTCACACCAGGGAGTCCAGAGAATCTCAGGAGTCAGGTCACATTTCCCCAAGACCCTCAAATGCCTCGTCCACTTCAGATGAACCTGACTGCCCGGTACTGCCTCGGCTATATCCCTGAGGCTAGACTCCGACACACTTGCACGTGTGACAGCCCTAGAGTACCTCGAGCGCAAGCCATAGATCCCTGTATCCGCTGGAGAGGGACCCGGACACTGTTACTGCAGCTGGGAAGGAAAGCGGCTGTGCACGTCTCCTGTTGAGACAAGGCCTGACACCACTCTGCAGGCTCCATGGAAATCAAATACAAATGTCAGCATGGGCGAGGCAATCTCAGGCTGCAGCTTCAGCACCAGAAGGGGACTGAGGACTTGGCACCACTGGGAAGGAATCCCCAGCTGTGCCTCGCCCCTCCCACCGAGACTGGCCTATCCTGGGGCCACAGGGGCGGATTCCTGTGGTTCCCGTCATAACTGGAGAGAACCCCGCCGCAACTCAAGAAAAACCAGAAACTTCACCCTTGCAGGCAGAGTGAGGCCCTTGTCCACTGCAGTGTCCCCGGGGGAAATCACCTGTTCCCTCTAGGACCTCGAAATGCTCTTTCACACCCTTGCTGTAACCCAAGAAGTTCCCCACCCCACAAGTCCCCACTTGAGAAGACGCCGAGGGTCACGCCAACACTCAAGAGGAGGTCCATTTTCCCATGCTCAGCTCCAGATGAGGGGCCCTTGACCTGCTCCATCTGGAATAGGTACCCGGCTGCCCCCTCGAATCCCAAGAGGAGGCACTCACACCAGGNCCTTATTTTGACCTAGGAAGATCCCCGCCCCAACCTTCCCCACACGAGAGGAATGCTGAGGATCCCGCCGGGACTCAAGAGGAGACCCGATTTCCACTTCTCAGCTCCAGATTAGGGACCCTTTCCCTGCTGCATCGGGATAGGATTTCTGGTGATCCCCTCACAGCCCCAGAGGTGGCCTCGCATCAGGAGATTCGGGAAGAGCCTCACATGTCCGACCACCACTCCCGAATATCCCCAAATGCCTCGTCCACTCCAGATGAACATGACTTTCCTGCACTGTCTCGACTGTCACCCTGAGGCTTGACTCCCAACACACTGGCACGTGAAACAGCCCTGAGTACCTCAATGGCAAGCCATTGATCCCTGTGTCCGCTTTACAGGAAGCCGGACACTGTCGCTGCAGTTTGGGAAGAAAGAGGCCGTGCAGTCTCCAGGCGAGAAGAGGTCTGACTCCCCTGTGAGGGCTCCAGAGTAACCTCAAGACCTATGAAAGCATGAGCGAGGAAAACTCAGGCTCCAACCACAGCACCAGACGAGGACTGAGGACCGGGGGTGACTGGGGAGGAATCCCCAGAGGCGCCTCACAACTCGCACTGAGAATGGCCACTCCTGAGGATACAGGGGCGGGTTCCTGGGGTCCCCGTTGTAACTCCAGAGGACCCCACCACAACACGAGGAAAACCGGAAGCTCCTCCCCTGCAGGCTTGGTGTGGCCCTTGTGCGCAACGCCATCTCAAGGGAATTCAAGCCGTCCCTCGTGAACATTGAAAGGCTCCTTCACCCCATTGTTGTGACTAAGGAAGTTCCCCGCCCCAACCGTCCCGACTCGAGATGAACCCCAATGGTCCCACCATGACTGAAGAGGAGCCCCGTTTTCCCCTGCTGAGGTCCAGATGAGGGGCTCATTCCCTGCTCCGTCAGGAAATGTTTCGGGGTGTTCTCATCATATCCCAAGAGGAGATGCTTGCACCTGGAAAGTCGGGAGGAGTCTCACCATTTGGGCCACCATTCCCCAAGACCCCCAAATGCCTCGCCCACTTCAGATGAACCTGACTGCCCGGCACTGTCTCGACTGTTACCCCCAGGCTCGATTCCAGCACACTGGCACGTGTGACAGTCCTAGGGTACCTCGAGCCAAGCCATAGTTCCTTGTATCCGCTCGACAGGGACCCAGGCACTGTTACTGCAGTTGGGAAGGAAAGCGGCCGTGCACATCTCCAGTCGAGACGAGGTCTGACTTCACTCTGCGGACTCCAGGGGAAGCCAAATACAAATGTCAGCATGGGGGAGGCAATCTCAGACTGCAGCCTCAGCACCAAAAAGGGACTGAGGACTTGGAGCCACTGGGGAGGAATCCCCAGATGTGCCTTGCCCATCACATGGAGACTGGCCTATCCTGGGGCCACAGGGGCGGATCCCTGTGGTCTCCGACATAACTCTCGAGGACCCCACCACAACTCGAGAAAAACCAGAAGCTTCACCCTTGCAGCCAGAGTGAGGCCCTTGTTGGCTGCGGCGTCCCGGGGGAAATCACCTGTTCCCTCTTGGACCTCGCAATGCTCTTTCACACCCTTGCTGTGACTGAAGAAGTTCCCCGCCCCACACTTCCCCACACGAGAGGACGCCGAGGGTCCTGCCGCGACTCAGAAGGAGCTTCATTTTCCCATGCTCAGCTCCAGATGAGGTGCCCTTTCCCTGATCCTTAGGGAAAGTGTTCCCGGGTTCCCCTTCGCATACCAAGAGGTGGAACTCACATCTGGCGAGTCCAGAGAAGCCTTAGGAATCGAGTCACTTATCCGCAAGACCCCCAAATGCCTAGTCCACTCCAGATGAATCTGACTGTCCTGCACTGCCTCGATTGTCACCCCGAGGATCGTCTCTGGCACACTGGCAAGTGTGTGAGCCCTGTGGTACCTCTACGTCAAGCCACTGATCCCTGTATCCGCTCTACAGGGACCCAGATACTGTTGCTGCAGTCGGGGAGGAAAGCGACTGTGCTCTTCCTCAGGCGAGATGAGGCCTGACTCCCCTATGGGGGCTCCAGGGCACACACAAGAATTATGTCAGAATGGGCGAGGCAAGCACAGGCTCTTGCCTCAGCACCATATGAGGACTGAGGACCCGGCGACGTCTCGAGAGGAATCCCCACAGGTGCCTCTCAACTCGCATGGAGACTGGCCTCTCCTGAGGCCACAGCAGCGGGTCCCTGGAGTCCCCATGGTAACTCAAGAGGACCCCGCCGCAACTCGAGAAAAACCAGAAGCTTCTCTGTTGAAGGGAGGGTGAGTCCCTTGTCCACTGCAGGATCTCTTGGGAAATCACCCCTTCACTCTTGGACCTTGAATGGCTCCTTCATACCCTTGTTGCGACCTAGGAAGTTGCCCGCCCCAACTGTCCCCACTCGAGAGGAATCCCGGGAGTCCCACGGCGACTCAAGAGGAGCCCCGTTTTCAAATGCTGAGCTCCAGATGAGGAGCACTTTCCCTGCTCCATCGGGAAAGGTTTTCTGGCACTCCCCTCGCATCCCAAGAGGTGGCCTCGCATCAGGAGAGTCGGGAGGAGCCTGAGGTATCCAACCACCACACCCCAAGATCCACAAATGCCTTCTCCACTCCAGATGAACATGACTGCCCTGCACTATCTCGATTGTCACCCCAAGGCTCTACTCCCAACACACTGGCATGTGAGTCAGCCCTGGAGTACTTCGATGGCAAGCCACAGATCCCTGTGTCCACTTTACGGGAAGTCGGAACCTGCCGCTGCAGTTGGAAGAAAGAGGCTGTGCAAGTCTCTAGGCGAGAAGAGGCCTGACTACGCTGTGGGGACTCCAGAGTAACCTCAAGACCTATGAAAGCATGATCAAGGAAACCTCAGGCTCCGACCTCAGCACCAGACGAGGACTGAGGACCTGGGGATGACTGGCGAGGAATCCCCAGAGGCGCCTCTCAACTCGGACTGCTATTGACCTCTCCTGAGTGTACAGGGGCTGGTCCCTGGGGTCCCTGTCATAACTCGAGAGGACCCCGCTCCAACTCGAGAATAACCAGAAGCCTCACCCTTGCAGGCGGAGTGAGGCCCTTGTCCGCTGCGGCGTCCTGGGGGAAATCAACCTTTCCCTCTTGGACCTCGAATTGCTCTTTCACACCCTTACTGTGACCCAGGAAGTTCCCCACCTTACAGGTCCCCACTCTAGAGGACCCCCGAGGATCCCGCCATGAACCAAGAGGAGCTCCATTTTACCATGATTAGCTCCAGATGAAGGGCCCTTTACCTGCACGATCAGGAAAGGATTCCCGGCTCTCCCCTCGCATCCCATGAGGAGGCACTCACACCAGGGAGTCCAGAGAATCTCAGGAGTCAGGTCACATTTCCCCAAGACCCTCAAATGCCTCGTCCACTTCAGATGAACCTGACTGCCCGGTACTGCCTCGGCTATATCCCTGAGGCTAGACTCCGACACACTTGCACGTGTGACAGCCCTAGAGTACCTCGAGCGCAAGCCATAGATCCCTGTATCCGCTGGAGAGGGACCCGGACACTGTTACTGCAGCTGGGAAGGAAAGCGGCTGTGCACGTCTCCTGTTGAGACAAGGCCTGACACCACTCTGCAGGCTCCATGGAAATCAAATACAAATGTCAGCATGGGCGAGGCAATCTCAGGCTGCAGCTTCAGCACCAGAAGGGGACTGAGGACTTGGCACCACTGGGAAGGAATCCCCAGCTGTGCCTCGCCCCTCCCACCGAGACTGGCCTATCCTGGGGCCACAGGGGCGGATTCCTGTGGTTCCCGTCATAACTGGAGAGAACCCCGCCGCAACTCAAGAAAAACCAGAAACTTCACCCTTGCAGGCAGAGTGAGGCCCTTGTCCACTGCAGTGTCCCCGGGGGAAATCACCTGTTCCCTCTAGGACCTCGAAATGCTCTTTCACACCCTTGCTGTGACCCAAGAAGTTCCCCACCCCACAAGTCCCCACTTGAGAAGACGCCGAGGGTCACGCCAACACTCAAGAGGAGGTCCATTTTCCCATGCTCAGCTCCAGATGAGGGGCCCTTGACCTGCTCCATCTGGAATAGGTACCCGGCTGCCCCCTCGAATCCCAAGAGGAGGCACTCACACCAGGTGAGTACAGAGAAGCCTCAGGCCTCCGGTCACATTTCCACAAGACCCCAAATTGCCTAGTTCATTCCAGATGAATCTGACTGTCCTGCAGTGCCTCGACTGTCATCCCGAGGCTCGAATCTGTCACACCGGCACATGTGATAGCCCTGGGTTACCTTGATGTCAAGCCACTGATCCTTGTATCCACTCAACATGGACGCGGACACTGTTGCTGCATTTGGGGAGGAAATTGGCTGTGCACGTCCCCAGGCGAGACGAGGCCTCACTTCCCTATGGGGACTCCAGGGGAACCCCAAGGCATATGTCAGCATGGGCGAGGCAAGCCCAGGCTCCGGCCTAAGCACCAGACGAAGACTGAGGATCTGGCGATGAATGGGGAGGAATCCCCAGAGGCGCCTCGCAATTCTAACTGAGAATGGCCTCTCCTGAGGATACAGGGACGGGTACCTGGGGTCCCCGTCGTAACTCGAGAGGACCACGTCACAACTCGAGAAAAAAGCTTCTCCCCTGCAGGCGAGGTGTGGCCCTTGTCCACAACGGCATCTCAGGGGAATGCACCCCATCCCTCGTTGACCACAATAGGCTCCTTCACACCCTTGCTGTGACCCAAGAATTTCTCCGCCCCACCTATCTTCACTCGAGAGGAACCCCAAGGGTTCCGCCAAGAATCAAGAGGAGCCCCGTTTTCCCCTGCTGAGCTCCATATCATGGGCCCTTTCCCTGCTCCGTTGGGAAAGGTTTCGCGGTGTTCCCCTCACATCCCAAGAGGAGGTAGTGGCACCTGGAAAGTCGGGAGGAGTCTCTCAGGCTGGGCCACCATTTTCTAAGAAATCCAATTGCCTCGTCCACTTCAGATGAACCTGACTGCCCGGTACTGCCTCGGCTGTATCCCCGAGGCTAGACTCTGGCACACTGGCACGTGTGACAGCCCAAGGGTACCTCGAGCGCAAGCCATAGATCGTTGTATCCTCTGGACAGGGACCAGGACACTGTTACTGCAGTTGGGAAGGAAAGCAGTTGTGCAAGTCTCCTGTGGAGATGAGGCCTGACACCACTCTGTAGGCTCCATGGAAGCCAAATACAAATGTATGCATGGGCGAGGCAATCTCAGGCTGTAGCNGGCTCGACTCTGGCACACCGGCATGTGTGCTAGCCCTGGGTTACCTCGATGTCAAGCCACTGATCCTTGTATCTGCTCAACATGGACGCGGACACGGTTGCTGCATTTGGGGCGGAAATTGGCTGTGCACGTCCCCAGGCGAGACGAGGCCTCACTTCCCTATGCGGACTCCAGGGGAACCCCAAGGCATATGTCAGCATGGGCGAGGCAAGTCCAGGCTCTGGCCTTAGCACCAGACGAGGACTGAGGATCCGGCGATGACTGGGAGGAATCCCCAGAGGCGCCTCACAATTCGAACTGAGAATGGCCTCTCCTGAGGATACAGGGACGGGTCCCTGGGGTCCCCGTCGTAACTCGAGAGGACCACGCCACAACTCGAGAAAAAAGCTTCTCCCCTGCAGGCGAGGTGTGGCCCTTGTCCACAAAGGCATCTCAGGGGAATGCACCCCGTCCCTCGTTGACCACGATAGGCTCCTTCACACCCTTGCTGTGACCCAAGAATTTCCCTGCCCCACCGATCTTCATTCGAGAGGAACCCCAAGAGTTCCACCAAGAATCAAGAGGAGCCCCGTTTTCCCCTGCTGAGCTCCGTATCAGGGGCCCTTTCCCTGCTCCGTTGGGAAAGGTTTCGCGGTGTTCCCCTCACATCCCAAGAGGAGGTAGTGGCACCTGGAAAGTCGGGAGGAGTCTCTCAGGCTGGGCCACCATTTTCTAAGAAATCCAATTGCCTCGTCCACTTCAGATGAACCTGACTGCCCGGTACTGCCTCGGCTGTATCCCCGAGGCTAGACTCTGGCACACTGGCACGTGTGACAGCCCAAGGGTACCTCGAGCGCAAGCCATAGATCGTTGTATCCTCTGGACAGGGACCAGGACACTGTTACTGCAGTTGGGAAGGAAAGCAGTTGTGCAAGTCTCCTGTGGAGATGAGGCCTGACACCACTCTGTAGGCTCCATGGAAGCCAAATACAAATGTATGCATGGGCGAGGCAATCTCAGGCTGTAGCCTCAGCACCAGAAGGGACTGAGGACTTGGCGCCACTGGGGAGGAATCCCCAGCTGTGACTCGCCCCTCGCACCGAGACTGGCCTATCCTGGGGCCACAGGGGCGGATCCCTGTGGTCCCCATCGTAACTGGAGAGGACCCTGCCCCAACTCAAGAAAAATCGGAAGCTTCTCCCCTGCCGGCGTGGTGAGGCCCTTATCCACAATGGCATCTCAGCAGAATGCACCCCCTCCCTCGTGGACCACGAAAGGCTATTTCACACCCTTGCTGTGACCCAAGAAGTTCCCCGCCCCACCTGTCCCCACTCGAGAGGAATCTGAAGGGTCCTGCCAAGACTGAAGAGGAGCGCCGTTTTCCCCTGTTGAGCTCCAGTTGAGAGGTCCCTTCCCTGCTCCGTCGGGAAAGGTTTCTCGGTGTTCCCCTCGCATCCCAAGAGGAGGTGCTCACACCTGGAAAGTCGGGACGATTCCACAGTTTGGGCCACCATTTCCCAAGACCCCCAAATGCCTCGTCCACTTCAGATGAACCTGACTGCCCTGCACTGCCTCGTCAGTCACTCTGAGCCTCGAATCCGGCATACTGGCACGTGTGATAGCAGTGGGGTACCTCGATGTCAAGCCACTGATTCCTGTATTCACTCGACGGGGATCCAGACACTGTTGCCGCAGTTGGGGAGGAATGAGGCTGTGCACGTTCCCAGGCGAGACAAGGCCTGACTCCCCTATGGGGGCTCCAGGGAAACCCCAAGACCAATGTCAGCATGGGAGAGGCAAGCACAGGCTCTGGCCTCATCACCACAGGATGACTGAGTAACCAGCAACGTCTCGGGAGGAATCCCCAGAGGTGCCTCGTAAATTGCATGGAGACTGGCCTCTCCTGAGGCCACAGGTGAGGGTCCCTGGGGTCCCTGTCGAAACTCGAGAGGAACCCGCCGCAAATTGAGAAAAAACAGAAGCTTCTCCCCTGCAGGGAGGGTGAGTCCCTTGTCCTCTGCAGCATCTCGAGGGAATCTCCCCTTTCCTCTGGGACCTTGAATGGCTTCTTCATACCATTCTTGTGACCTAGGAAGTTCCCCGCCCCAACCGTCCTCATTCGAGAGGAACCCCATGGTTCCCCGCATCTCAAGAGGAGCCCTGTTTTCCCCTGCTGAGCTCTAGATGAGGAGCCTCTTCCCTGCTCCATCTGGAAAGGTTTTCTGGCGCTCCTCTTGCATCCCAAGGAGTGGCCTCGCATCAGGAGAGTCAGGAGGAGCCTCAGGTGTCCGACCACCACTCCTGAAGATGCCCAAATTCCTCGTCCACTCCCGAAGAATATGACTGCCCTGCACTGTCTCGACTGTCACCCCGAGGCTTGACTCCCAACACACTGGAATGTGAAACAGCCCTGGCGTACCTCGATGGTAAGCCACAGATCCCTGTGTCCGATTTACAGGGAGCCTGACACTGCCGCTGCAGTTGGGAAAGAAAGAGGCCATGCAAGTCTCCAGGCGAGAAGAGGCCTGACTCCCCTGTGTGGGCTACAGAGTAACCTCAAGACATATGAAAGCATGAGCGAGGAAATCTCAGGCTCCGACTTCAGCACCAGACGAGTTCTGAGGACCTGGCGATGACTGGGGAGGAATCCCCAGAGGCGCTTCGCAACTCGCACTGAGATTGGCCTCTTCTGAGGATACAGGGGCGGGTCCCTGGCTTCCCTGTCCTAACTTGATAGGACCCCGCCGCCGCTCTAAAGAACCGGATGCTTTTCCCCAGCATGCGTGATGTGGCACTTGTCAGCAATAGCATCTCAGGGGAATTCACCCTGTCCCTCGTGGACCTCGAAAGGCTCCTTCACACCCTTGCTGTGACCCAAGAAGTTCCCCGTCACACCTCTCTCCTCTCGAGAGGAACCCCAAGGATCCCGGCAACACTCAAGAGGAGCCCCATTTTCCCTTCTGAGCTCCAGATGAGGGGCCATTTCCCTGCTCCATAGGGAAAGGGTTCCCAGCTCTCCCCTCGCATCCCAAGAGGAGGCACTCACAACAGGCGAATCTAGAGAAGCCTCAGGCATCGGGTCACATTTCTGCAAGACTCCCAAATGCCTAGTCCACTCCAGATGAATCTGACTGTCCTGCACTGCCTCGACTGTCACCCCGAGTCTCGACTCTGGCTCACTGGCACGTGTGATAGCCCTGGGGTACCTTGAGGTCAAGCCACTGATCCCTGTTTCCACTCGACGGGGACCCGGACAGTGTTGCTGCAGTTAGGGTGGAAAGCGGCTGTGCATGTCCCCAGGCAAGACGAGGCCTATCTCCCCTATGGGGTATCCAGGGCAACCCCAAGGCTTATGTCAGCACGGGCGAGGCAAACTCAGGTGCTAGGGACGGAATGAAACACCAACACGGCCGAGTGGTTTCAATCTTT
>SJYW01035149.1:106101-118192 GCA_006410735.1 Raphicerus campestris | reverse complement strand
TTTTTTTTTTTTTTTCAGATGCTTTGGTAATAATGTACAGAAATGCATCTATTTTGGGGGGGTGTTGAGTTTTTATTCCACAACTCTGTTGAATTTCTTGATTAACTTTTGCCATTTTTGGTGGAATATTCAGTATTCTCTGTAGATAATAACCAATTCTATGCAAGAAAATTTAACTTTACTTTTTCTTTTCCTGCTTTAATCCCTGTTATTTATTTTTCCTGCCAGACTGCTCAGGCTAAAACTTCCATTACTGTGTGGAATAAGAGTAATTACAGTGAGGAGTCTCTCATTTTTCCTAATTTTATATGAAAGGCTTTTATATTTTCATCATTGAGTATGATTGGCTATGACTTTGTCATACATAACATTTATTATGTTGAGGTGTGTCCTTTTATGATCAAAGTTTTGAGGGTCTTTATCGTAGAAAGATGCATTTTGTCACACTTTGTTGTCTGTATTTATTAAGATGATCCTATGTTTTCTACTTTATATTTTATTAATGTATCACATTTATTAATTTGAACATGTTGAATTATCCTTGAATCCCAAGGAGGAATCCCATGATACTTTTAATATGCTAATGACTTAGGTTTTCTAATATATTGTTGTACACATGGTCCTTGAAGTTTTTGGTCTATAATTACCTCATGTTGTATCTTTATCTTTTGAATCATGAAATTTTTGTAAAATGAATTTTGGAATGACATTCCTCTTCAATTTTTTGGAGGTGTTTTAGAAGAATTGGCATTGATTTTTCTTTAAACATTTAATAGAATTCACCAATAAAAACTTCTGGTGCTGCGCTTTGCTGCATTGGAAGGTTTTCAATTACTGATACAATTGCCATACTTGTCCTTGAAGGATTCAGATAATATATTTCTTTCTCAGTCTTAGTATATCANTTTATTTTTCTTGGGGATGGTCCTGTCTCTTATACACATCTTGCGCTTTGCTGCATTGGAAGGTTTTCAATTACTGATACAATTGCCATACTTGTCCTTGAAGGATTCAGATAATATATTTCTTTCTCAGTCTTAGTATATCATATATTTTAGTAATTTTTCTAATTCCTCTAGGTTATCTTCTAGATCCTAGAAGTATAAAGTGATATTGTTTCTGTTTATTTGAGATCTTCTTGTTTCTTTACGTATTTATCGCTATAAACTTCCTTCTTAGAATTGTTTCTGCAGCATTTTCTTTGGCTTCCCTGGTGGCTCAGAGGTTAAAGCATCTGTCTCCAATGTGGGAGACCTGGGTTTGATCCCTGGGTCTGGAAGATCCCCTGGAGAAGGAAATGGCAATCCACTCCAGTATTATTGCCTGGAGAATCCCATGGACAGAAAAGCCTAGTAGGTTACAGTCCACGAGGTCTCAAAGAGTCGGACACGACTGAGTGACTTCACCTCACCTATTGGATTTAATAATTTGTGTTTCCATTTTCATTTGCCCTAAAATATTTTTTGGTTTCCCTTGATTTCTTCTTTAAGCTAATGTTGCTAAGGAGCATGTTGTTTGGTTGTTTATCTGTAAATTTTCCACTTCTCTTCTTGCTATTGATTTCTAGTTTTGTATCATTTTGGTTAAAGAAATAGTTGTCAAGATTTCAAGCTTAAATTTGCTAACATTTGTTCTGTGCTCTCACACATGACCTATTCTGGAGAATGTTCTGTGTGTGCTTGAGTAGACTGTATCTTCTGCTGGTATTGGATGCACTGTTCCATATATCAGTTCAGTTTACTTGCTCAGTCATGTCTGACTATTTGCAACCCCATGGACTGCAGCATGCCAGACTTCCCTGTCTATTGTCAACATCCAGAGTTTACTCAAACTCATGCCCATCGAGTCGGTGATGACATCCAGCCATCTCATCCTCTGTTGTCCCCTTCTCCTCCTGCATTCAATATTTCCCAGCATCAGGGTCTTTTCAAATGAGTCAGTTCTTCCCATCAGGTGGCCAAAATATTGGAGTTGCAGCTTCAACATCAGTCAATGAATATTCAGGACTGATTTCCTTTAGGATTGACTGGTTGGCTTACCTCACAGTTCAAGGGACTCTCAAGAGTCTTCTCCAACATCACAGTTCAAAAGCATCAACTCTTTGGCACTCAGCTTTCTTTACAGTCTAACTCTCACATCTATACTTGACGGCTGAAAAAACCATAGCTTTGACTAGACTGACTTTTGTTAGCAAAGTAATGTCTCTGCTTCTTAACATGCTGTCTAGGTTGGTCATAACTTTCCTTCCAAGGAGTAAGCATTTTTAAATTTCATGGCTGCAATCACCATCTTCAGTGATTTGGGAGCACCCAAAAATTAAGTCTTTCACTGTTTCCATTGTTTTCCCATCTATTTGCCATGGAATGATGGTATAAAACACCAAGATCTTAATTTTCTGAATGTCTTTCACTTTCATCAAGAGGTTCTTTAGTTCTTTTTTGCTTTCTTCCACAAGGGTGGTGTTATCTGTGTATCTGAGGGTACTGATATCTTTCCTGGAAATCTTGATTCCAGATTGTGATTCATCCAGCCTGGCATTTTGAATGATTATTTTCTGCATATTAGTTAAACAAGCAGAGTGACAATATACAGCCTTGATGTACTCCTTTCTCTATTTGGAACCAGTTTGTTGTTTCATGTCCAGTTCTGACTGCTGCTTCTGGACATACATGCAGATTTCTCAGGAGGCAAGTCAGGTGGTCTGGTATTCCCATCTCTTGAAGAATTTTGCATAGTTTGTTGTGATCCACAGTCAAAGGCTTTGGCTTCATCCATAAAGCAGAAGTAGATGTTTTTCTAGAACTCTCTTGCATTTTCAATGATCAAATGGATGTTGACAATTTGATCTCTAGTTCTTCTGCCTTTTCTAAATCCAGCTGAAGCTGTGGAAGTTCCAGTTCATGTACTGTTGAAGCCTGGCTTGGGGAATGTTAAGCATTACTTTGCTAACATGTGAGTGAGTGTAATTGTGCAGTAGTTTGGACATTCTTTGGCACTGCCTTTCTTTTGGCATTGGAATGAAAACTGACCATTTCCAGTCTTGTGGCCACTGCTGAGTTTTCCAAATTTGCTAGCATATTGAGTATAGCACTTTCACAGCATCATCTTTTAGGATTTGAAATAGCTCAACTGGAATTCCGTCACCTCCACTAGCTTTTTTCATAGTGATGCTTTCTAAGGCCCACTTGACTTCACATTCTGAGATGTCTGGCTTTAAATAAGTGATCACACCATCATGGTTATCTAGGTCATGAAGATCTTTTCTGTATAGTTCTCCCATGTATTTTTGCTATCCCTTCTTAATGTCTTCCACTCTGTTAGATCCGTACAATTTCTGTCCTTTTTTTGTGCCCATCTTTGCATGCAATATTTCCTTGGTATCTTTTATTTTCTCAAAGAGATCTCTAGTGTTTCCCATTCTATTGTTTTCCTCTATTTCTTTGCACTGATCACTGAAGAAGTCTTTCTTATCTCTCCTTGGTAGTCTTCAGAATTCTCCATTTAAGTGTATGTATCTTTTTTCTTCTTCTTTGCCTTTAGCTTCTCCTCTTTTCACAGCTATCTGAAGCCCTCCTCAGACAACCATTTTTCCTTTTCGCATTTATTTTTCTTGGGAATGGTCTTTATCATTCCCTCTTGTACAATGTCATGAATTTCCATCCATAGATCTTCAGGCACTCTGTTTATCAGATCTAGTCCCTTAAATCTATTTCTCACTTCTGCTGTATAAACATAAATGATTTTATTTAGGTCATTACAGAATGTTCTGGTGGTTTTCCTTACTTTCTTCAATTTAAGTCTGAATTTGGCAATAAGGAGTTCATGATCTGACCCACAGTCAGCTCCCAGGCTTGTTTTTGCTTACTGTATAGAGCTTCTCCATCTTTGGCTGCAAAGAATATAATCCATCTGATTTCAGTGTCAATCATCTGGTGATGTCCATGGGTAGAGTCTTCTCTTGTGTTGTTGAAAGTAGGTGTTTGCTATGACCAGTGTGTTCTCTTGGCAAAACTCTATCACTTTTGACCTGCTTCATTCTTTACTCCAAGGCCAAGTTTGTCTGTTACTCCTGTTATCTCTTGACTTCTTACTTTTACATTCCAGTTCCCTATAACAAAAAGGACGTCTTTTTTGGGTGTTAGTTCTAGAAGATCTTGTAGGTCTTCATAGAACCATTCAACTTCAGCTTCTTCAGCAGTAATGGTTGGGGCATAGACCTGGATTACTGTAATGTTGAATGGTTTGCCTTGGAAAAGAACAGAGATCATTCTATCATTTTTGAGCTTGCACCCAAGAACTGCATTTTAGGCTCTTGTGTTGACCATGAGGGCTTTAATAATTTTTATATTAAGGTTAAGTAAACATATCACCATATCACAATTTTATGGTATTTTAATTCTGACTACTTAGATATGCAGATGATACCATTCTAATGGCAGAAAGTGAAGAGGAACTAAAGAGCCTCTTCATGAGGATGAAAGAGGAGAGTGAAAACCTGGCTTAGAACTGAACATTCAGAAAACTTAGATCATGTATCTGGTCTCATTCAGTTCAGTTCAGTTTAGGTGCTCAGTCATGTTTGACTCTTTGCGACCCCATGAATCGGAGGAGGCCAGGCCTCCCTGTCCATCACCAACTCCCGGAGTTCACTCAGATTCATGTCCATCAAGTCAGTGATGCCATTCAGCCATCTCATCCTCTGTCATCCCCTTCTCCTCCTGCCCCCAATCCTTCCNGTTCTTGTCTGGAGAATCCCAGGGACAGGGGAGCATGGTGGGCAGCCGTCTATGGGGTCACACATAGTCAGACACGACTGAAGTGACTTAGCAGCAGCAATTGTATCCAGTACTCATGTATAGATATGAGAGTTGAACTATAAAGAAAGCTGAGTGCTGAAAAATTGATGCTTTTGAAACATGGTGTTGAAGAAAACTCTTGAGAGTCCCTTGGACTTGCAAAGAGATCCAACCAGTAAATCCTAAAAGAAATAAGTCCTGAATATTCATTGAAAGGACTGATGCTGAAGCTGAAACAACAATACTTTGGCTACCTGATGCAAAGAACTGACTCATTGGAAAAGACTCTGATGTTGCGAAACATTGAAGGTAGGAGGAGAAGCTGACGACAGATGATGAGATGGTTAGATAGCATCACTGAATCTATGGACATGAGTTTGAGTAGGTTGTGGTAGTTGGAGATGGACAGGAAAGCTTGGTGTACTGAAGTCCATGGGGTCACAGAGTCGGGCATGACTGACTGACTGAACTGAACTGAACTAAAATAAGGAAGTGATAATCTTGAATAATTGATTTGATGACTATTATTCTTATTGAAACCATACTGTTTTTTGTTCAGTTCAGTTCAGTTCATTTGGGGGTTTGAAGAGGTCATGTGCAGACCTGGAGAGAGATATTGTTTACAGTTAAGAATAATTTTCAGAGCTTAGCATTCTGCTATTCATAGTAATGTTTATTGCTTAATAATATAAATTTGCAATGCAAAATATATTTCTCCATTTCTAAAATCAATACTAAATTAAAAAAAAAATTCACTTTTAATAACAAACATTCTCCATGATTAAAGATTAATTTTTGATAGCAACATGATTTTGAATTATTGATGCACAGATTAATTTTTATATATATTGCAGATCAAATACCATATTTTATTTAAAATTTTAATAATGTTTTTTATTAGTTTAAAGCACACAGGCCCAAAATAATTAGAAAACAATGACTAACTCAAAAACTATGAAAAATAGGACAGAAGTCAAAGGCTAATGGGTGGGATGATCCCATTCTTTTTTCCCCTCCATTAATTTCAATAAAGTAATGTTGATAAAGAACCCACTGATGTTAGGCACTGCCTTAATTAGAGATGTAATGATTAATAAATCCTTGTCATGACTACCAGAAGCTTTGACTCTATTTTAAATATGAGAAATTGGTTTACATTGCATGTACTATGAAAGGTATATAAATAGTACTATATTCTGAAATATATGGCAGCTGAGGGTTTGACTACTCTGCAAATATTACTGACAACGTGTAATATTTATTTAATTTAACTTTATTTCTACAATGTGACAGATAATGCAATAGCTGCTAGAGTTAAAGTGATGACAAAATAGACACAAGTGATTATTTTTTGGAAATTAGAGTCCACTAATATTAAGGAAAGTAGGATCGATCAAATGTCATATAAATTTCTTGAATTCAAAACTACCAATCAAACATTATATATTTTATTTGTCCCCTCTATATCTGAACTCATATTTCAGCATGCATATAAAATATAGACAAATAAAGAAAAGAAAAAAAGCATTTTTTTTATCATTCATGTTTAAATTAGAATTAATTCTATAATTGTGAATGTATGAAAAGTTGTTGTAGATTATGCCCATACAAATACTTAGACATTATCATTCCTAAAGTATACTGTAGATTCTCCACCACATGAAGATCTCTGAGCCACTTCAACTACAATTTTTTTTTCTGAATCACACATGTGATTTTTGCCCTTTGTCCCATCTTGTATACTCATCAATTCCCCCATTTCTGTTTTCCTTATTCTTCTGTAACAGAAAAAATGTTATTGCTATACTTCTAAGTGCAAAATCATAAATTAATGAGCTGGACTACTGACAACAATCTAAGCTCATTAAGTATTTCTATGAATAATTTCCATTCCTAAAAAGAATTCTGATACCAGTTAGTAAGTTCATTAAGTTCCCATTCCTATAATTACTAAGTGCAGAAAAGGCACTGTTCTAGATGTATATTAGAGAAAACTTACTACTTAACACAATAAATATTTTGGATTTCTGAAGGATGGTTAGATTTCAATCAATGCTGCACATTTGTTTGAACATATATAACTCCCAGAACTTCCCTGATGGCTCAGACAGTAAACAATCCACCTGCAATGTGGGAAACCTGGGTTTGATCTCTAGGTTGGGAAGATCCCGTGGAGAAAGGTAAGGTAACCCAGTCCAATATTCTTGCCAGGAGAATCCCCATGGACAGAGGAGCCTGGCAAGCTGCAGTCCACAAGGTCACAAAGAGTCAGACATGACTGAGCAACTAAGCACAGCACAGTAACTCTCAGGAGACTTTGACGCTATAATACAAACAATCATTAGCAGAGAAAAGACATGTTTGTAAATTTTCTCTGATTTGATGAAGGAAGGCTCAGGTCTTTGGTCTTTCTAATGCACTGACTATACCTGGAGTATAAGGTACACTGGTGACAGAAAACAACACACAAGAAGCAGAAATTCAGGATTTCTATCAGCATTAGGCAATTAGAAGCACTTTGAAATCAATAGCTTGCCAAGGTGATTAACAATCAGTTCACTGGTAGCATCTTGGAATAGAATTACTCTAGGTGAAGTTTTCTTAGAACTTTATGGTCCAGAACTTTTTAGTATCATGCAAACTTTTTTCCACAGAGTTTCTAACCCATAATAAATATCTAGTAGTTCCATTGTTATGTTGTGATGCTTATGCAACTGAATAAGTTTTATACTCTAAAAACAACACTTATTAGGCAAAAACTGAGGGCAGACACAATATAACCATAATCACAGAAAACTAGTCAATCTAATCACACTAGGCCCACAGCCTTCTCTAATTCAATGAAACTAAGCCATGCCATGTGGGGCCACCCAGGACAGCTGGGAAATGGTGGAGAGGTCTGACAGAATGTGGTCTGCTGGAGAAGGAAATGGCAAATCACTTCAGTATTCCTGCCTTGAGAACCCCATGAACAGTATGAAAAGGCAAAATGATAAGATAGTGAAAGAGGAACTCCCCAGGTTAGTAGGTGCCCAATATGCTACTGGAGATCAGTGGAGAAATAACTCCAGAAAGAATGAAGAGATGGAGCCAAAGCAAAAACAATACCCAGCTGTGGATGTGACTGATGATAGAAGCAAGGTCTGATGCTGTAAAGAGCAATATTGCATAGGAACCTGGAATGTTAGGTCCATTAATCAAGGCAAACTGGAAGTGGTTGAATAGGAGTTGGCAAGAGTGAACGTTGACATTCTAGGAATCAGCAAACTAAAATGGGATGGAATGGGTTAATTTAACTCAGATAACCATTATATCTACTACTGAGGACAGGAATCCCTTAGAAGAAATAGAGTAGCCATCATGGTCAACAAAAGAATCCAAAATGCAGTACTTGGATGCAATCTTCAAAATGACAGAATGGTCTCTGTTTGTTTCCAAGGCAAACCATTCAACATCACAGTAAACCAAGTATATAACCCAACCAGTAACACTGAAGAAGCTGAAGCTGAATGGTTCTATGAAGACCTACAAGACCTTTTAGAACTAACACCCAAAAAAGATGTCCTTTTCATTATAGGGGACTGGAATGCTAAAGTAGGAAGTCCAGAAACACCTGGAGTAACAGGCAAATTTGGCCTTGGAATGCGGAATGAAGCAGGGCAAAGACTAATAGAGTTTTGCCAAGAAAATACACTGGTCAAAGCAAACACCCTCTTCAAACAACACAAGAGAAGACTCTACACATGGACCTCACCAGATGGTCAACACCGAAATCAAATTGATTATATTCTTTGCAGCCAAAGATGAAGAAATTCTATACAATCAGCAAAAACAAGACTGGGAGCCTGCTGTGGCTCAGATAATGAACTCTTTATTGCCAAATTCAGAATGAAATTGCAGAAAGTAAGGAAAACCACTAGACCATTCAGGTATGACCCAAATCAAATCCCTTATGATTATATAGTGGAAGTGAGAAATAGATTTAAGGGCCTAGATCTGATAGATAGAGTGCCTGATGAACTATGGATGGATGTTCATGACATTGTACAGGAGACAGGGATCAAGACCATCCCCATGGAAAATAAATGCAAAAAAGCAAAATGGGTATTTGGGAAGGACTTACAAATAGCTGTGAAAAGAAGACAAGTGAAAAGCAAAGGAGAAAAGGAAAGATATAAGCATCTAAATGCAGAGTTCCAAAGAAGAGCAAGGAGAAATAAGAAAGCCTTCCTCAACAATCAATGCAAAGAAATAGAGGAAAACAACAGAATGGGAAATACTAGAGTTTTCGTCAAGAAAATTAGATACCAAGGGAACATTTCATGCAAAATGGGCTCCTAGAGGACAGAAATGATATGGACCTAACAGAAGCAGACAATATTAAGAAGAGGTGGCAAGAATACACAGAAGGACTGTACAAAAAAGATCTGCACCACAAAGATATTCATGATGGTGTGATCACTCACATAGAGCCAGAAATCCTGGAGTATGAAGTCAAGTGGGCCTTAGAAAGCATCACTATGAACAAAGCTAGTGGAGATGATGGAATTCCAATTGAGCTCTTTCAAATCCTGAAAGATGATACTGTGAAAGTGCTGTACTCAATATGCCAGCAAATTTGGAAAACTCAGCAGTGGCCACAGGACAGGAAAAGGTGAGTTTTCATTCCAATCCCAAACAAAGACAATGCCAAAGAATGCTCATACTACTGTACAATTGCACTCATCTCACATGCTAGTAAAATAAGGGTCAAAATTATCCAAGCCAGCCTTCAGAAATACGTGAATCATGAACTTCCAATGTTCAAGCTGGTTTTATAAAAAGCAGAGGAACCAGAGATCACATTGCCAACATCCGCTGGATCATGGAAAAAGAAAGAGCACTCCAGAAAAGCATCTATTTCTACTTTATTAACTATGCCAAAGCCTTTGACTGTGTGGATCACAGAAAAATGTGGAAAAACCTGAAAGGGATGGGAATACCAGACCACCTGTCCTGCCTCTTGAGAAACCTATATGCAGGTCAGGAAGAAACAGACTGGACATGGAAAAATAGACTGTTTCCAAATAAGAAAAGGAGTACATCAAGGCTGTATATTGAAACCCTCCTTATTTAACTTTTATGCATAGTACATCTGGGCTGGAAGAAGCACAAGCTGGAATCAAGATTGCTGGGAGAAATATCAGTAACCTCAGATATGCAGATGACACTACTCTTATGGCAGAAGGTGAAGAGGAACTCAAAAGCCTCTTGATGAAAGTGAAAGAGGAGAGTGAAAAAGTTGGCTGAAAGCTCAACATTCAGAAAACTAAGATCATGGCATCTTGTCCCATCACTTCGTGGGAAATAAATGGGGAAACAGTGGAAACAGTGAAAGACTTCATTTTTGAGGGCTCCCAAATCACCACAGATGATGATTGCAGCCATAAAATTAAAAGACGCTTACTCCTTGGAAGGAAAGTTATGATCAACCTAGATAGCATATTGAAAAGCAGAGACATTACTTTGCCAACAAGTGTCCGTCTAATCAGGGCTATGGTTTTTCCAATAGTCATGTATGGATGTGAGAGTTGGACTGTGAAGAAAGCTGAGTGTCGAAGAATTGAAGCTTTTCAATTGTGGTGTTGGAGAAGACCTTTGCTACTCCGTTGGACTGCAAGGAGATCCAACCGGTTGACTCTAAAGGAGATCAGTCCTGGGTGTTCTTTGGAAAGACTGATGCTAAAGCAGTAACTCCCAGTACTTTGGCCATCTCATGCAAAGAGTTGACTTATTGGAAAAGACTCTGATCCTGGGAGGCATTGGCGGCAGGAGGAGAAAGGAACGACAGAGGATGAGATGGCTGGATGGCATCAGCAACTCAATGGATGTGAGTTTGACTGAACTCTGGGAATTGGTGATGGACAGGGGGGCCTGGCGTGTTGCAATTTTTGGGGTCACAGAAAGTCAGACATGACTGAGCAACTAAACTGAACTGAAAATTCAGTTAGATATTGACACATTTCTCATTTTACATTGATTTTCATGTCATGCCTGCTTATTTACAGCTGCTGCTGCTGCTGCTAAGTCACTTCAGTCTTTACCGACTCTGTGCAACCCCATAGTTGGCAGCCCACCAGGCTCCCCCATCCCTGGGATTCTCCAGTCAAGAACACTGGAGTGGGTTGCCATTTCCTTCTCCAATGCATGAAAGTGAAAAGTGAAAGTGAAGTCGCTCAGTCATTTCCGACTCATGGTGACCCCGTGGACTGCACCCCACCAGGCTTCTCCATCCATGGGATTTTCCAGGCATATTTTTACAGCAAATGGTGAAAATAAATTTGTACAGGTATGACACAGGCATTGAAACTAACAGCTTAATTTAGAGCAATTTGTGTATTAGGAGTATGAGATAGATGAAAAAAAGAAAGCAAAATTTTAAAGTAAATGCTATGTTAAAAAGAGACAGTTGCTGTTAATGAAGGTAACTGGCAAAGATTTCAAGAATGAAAGATTGAATTGTCTCATCAAGAGTGTAATAGACAGGGAGGAAAATAGTAGAAGGACTCCTGTGTATGTGTGTGTGTGTGTATGTGTGTGTGTGTGTATGTGTGTGTGTGTGTGTGCACACGTGTGTGCACACATGCATGCATCCTAAGTCATGTCCAGTTCTTTGTGGCTCCATGGACTGTAGTCCACCAGGTTTCTCTGCCCATGGAACTTTTAAGGCAAGAATACTGAAGCAGGTTCTCATTTCCTACTCTGTGACATCTTCCTGACACAGGGAATGAACCTGTATCTCTTGTGTCTCCAGCATTGGCAAGCAGATTCTTTACCACTGAGCCTCCCAGGTAGAAATACCCTTGAGCAGGTATAAGTCTGCCTAGTGAAATTTAGGATTGGGAACCCATGTACATCTGTGGTGGATTGATGTCAATGTATGGCAAAACCAATACAATATTGTAAAGTAAAAAAAAAATAATAATAAAAATTTAAAAAATCAAAAAAGTCAGTATGACTGGAGGTGAGTGGGTAAGTACAATAGTAAGAATACACTGGGGACACATTATAAAAGGCATTATACTTACACTTTATAAAAATTGTAAGGATTTTGGCTTCCACTCTGATGGCAAAGGAGCCATCAAAGTGCTTTTTTTAAATTTTTTAATTAATTTATTTTTTAATACTTTATTCTATTTTACAGTACTGTATTGGTTTTGCCATACATCGACATGAATCAGCCACAGGTGTACACGATCTCCCCATGCCGAAGCCCCCTCCCACCTCCCTCCCCATCCCACCTCCCCGGATCATCC
>SJYW01035149.1:76371-89296 GCA_006410735.1 Raphicerus campestris | reverse complement strand
CCCTCATTATATAATTTGCATCAAATATTGAATTCATATGCAGTCTTGATAAAATACAACAAATTTATCAATGTTCCCTTACTATATTATCATGTGAAAGTGAAAGTGCCAGCTGCTTAGCCCTGTCAGACTCTTTGTGACCCCACAGACTGTACCTGCCAGACTTCTCTGTCTATGGAATTCTCCAAGAATGCTGGAGTGGGCAGCCATTCCCTTCTCCAGGGATCTTCCCAACCCAGGGACTGAACCTGGGTCTCCTGCATTGCAGGCAGATTCTTTTAGTGTATGAGCCATGAGGGAAGCCCACTATATTATAATGTTAATGCATTTATAAATTTCCTGAATCTCTTTCACTTTTATAAAATTCTCCCAGATAAACAGATTAAGAACAATATAAGTATAGATTTTATTTACTACACTGTAGAAGCTCAATATTGTTGCTTTGGTTTGCTCCTTTTGCTTTCAATACTAATAAGTATATATATACCAATAGAAGATCCTTTTCATTTTATATTATATTAATGAAATCATTTTATGAAGTATTTCAGGTAATGACCATTGGCAATAGGAATTAATCTGTAAAAATCTTTGAGTTCATCTCAGAGATGAAAAAGGAAATTAGCATTGAGATTCAGACTCAAATTTATAATAAAAATGAAAAGTTTTATATGCAACATTTTCCTTATTAATAATCTCCACAAAAGTAGAGCTGTCTTGTTCAATTTTCTTTTCTGTTATCTTTTTTCATATGAAAGATATAGCAGGAAGCATCATTCCACACTACTAAAAAGATTAATTGAACAAGATTGATCCTTGAATTTGGTTTGTTAGTAGCTTAGATTGTTTCTTTTCCCCCCCCCTGGAATACAGGAGAAAAGCACTGAATGAAAACTGCCTTTCACATTCCATCGAGCGTAATGTTACAAACTGGTAACAGCAATTTTCCAACAATGGAGAACTTCATTTTTATATGTTAAAGGTTGAAAAAAATTATTAAGCAAAGACTATCAACATATATGAGGTGAATATTTTGTGTTTATATGTGATCACCCATGAAGCAAAAATTCTGTGACTGATCCCATTATAAAGTCATGATTGCTTAAAAGTTACATACATAACATAAACATATTTATGAACATACTTATATATCAGGTACACAGATCATGAAGCAAGAATTGCTTTCAACTAGGCAATTTTGCAATTAGGGCCAGGTTAAGCCATGTTATATTACTCCTAAATTTTTACTGTCAGACAATTAATATAGATATTGAGTGCATACTATATGTTAGACATTTATATATATACTTATTATTTATAGCAATTACAATTAACCAAAAATAACTGGTCTTTATAGAACTCATATTCCAGTGATATATGTGTATAGTACTTGAGTAGACTAATATTTGTAGTTGTTCAGTTGCTCAATGCTGTCTGACTCTTTGTGACCCCATGGACTACAACACGCCAATCTTTTTGTCCTTCATTATTTTGCAGAGTTTGCTCAAGCTTGTGTCTATTTAGTTGATGATGCAATCCAATCATCTCATCCTGTTTTCTCCTTCTCTAGCCCTCAAATTTCCTAGAATTGGTGTCTTTTTCAGTGAAACCAGCTTTCCATATCAGGTGGCCAAATCATTGGAGCCTCAGCACTGGACTGATTTCCCTTAAGATTGACAAGTTTGATTTCCTTGCTGTCCAAGGGACTCTCAAAATTCTTCCCCATCACTATAATTGAAAAGCACCAATTCTTCATTGCTCAGCCTCCTTCATGCTCCAACTCTCACACTGGTACATGACTACTGGAAAAACCATAGCTTTGATTATATGGAACTTTGCTGTCAAACAGTGACTCTGCTTTTTAATACACTGTCTAGATTTGCCATAGCTTTTCTTCCAAGGAGCAAGTGTCTTTTAATTTCATTGCTGCAGTCATATCCACAGTGATTTTGGAGTCTAAGAAAATTAAGCCTGTCATTGTTTCAAAATTTTTCCCTATCAATTAACCATGAAGTAATGGGACTGGATGCCATGATCTCAGTTTTTTGAATGTTTAGTTTTAAGCTACCTTTTCCACTCTCCTCTTTCACCTTCATCAAAAGGCTATTTATTTCTTCTTTGCCTTCTGCCATTAGGGTGTTCATCTGCATAAATGAGGTTATTTATATTTTTCCGGAAAATCATGACCTCAGCGTGAGCTTCACTCAGCCTGGCCTTTCATTTGATGTACTCTTCATATAAGTTAAATAAGCACGGTTACAATATACAGCCTTACCACACTTATTTCCCAATTTTGTATCAATCTGTTTTTCCATGCCCAGTTCCAACTGCTGCTTGTTGACCTGTATACAGATTCCTCAGGAGACAAGTAAAGTGGTCTGCTATTCCAAACTCATTAAGAATTTTTCACAGTTTGTAGTGATTCATGAAGTCAAAGGCTTTAGTGTAGTCAATGAAGCAGAAATAGATGTTTTTAAGGAATTTTCTTTTTTCTTTTTCTTTTTTTGATCTATGAGATGTTGGTAATTTGATCTCTGGTTCCTGCCTTTTCTAAATCTAGCTTGCACATCTGGAAGTTCTCAGTTCATGTACTGTTGAAGCCTAACTTGAAGGATTTTGAGCATCAAGTTGCTAGCATGTGAAATGTGTGCAGTTGTTCGATTGTTTGAATATTCTCTGGCATTGCCTTTCTTTGGGATTGAAATGAAAACTCACCTTTCCCATTCTTGTGGCCACTGATGAATTTTCCAAATACAATGGCTTATTCAGTGCAGCACTTATACAGAATCATCTTTTAGGATTTGGAATAGCTCAGCTGAAATCCCATCACCTTCCCTAACTTTGTTCATAGTGATGATTCCTAAGGCTCACTTGATTTCACACCCCAGGATATCTGGCTCCAGGTGAGTGATCATACCATCATGGTTATGAGGTTTATTAAACCTTTTTTTTGTTTGTTTGTTTGTTTGATATCAAGTGTATACATAAGACTGTGATGATTCATCTAAAACCAGAGAATGAATAGAAAGATTGTATTTTCCAATAAAACACAATGTGGTTTCAAAGTCATTTGTAAGCATTCATAAGAATGTTTAAAAATCAAACATCAAGTTAGTATAGCAAAGTCATGATGGGTTAAAAGAAAAACTTGATGGNCCTTGATAATTAGGGACAGTGAATATCTTTTCAGATACCTGGTAGCTATATGTTTTTTTGTTTGCTTAGTTGTTGGCTGGTTTTTCTGTTTTTGATTTTTAAGGTCTATTTAATACTCTGCTTTTATTTTTTTAAGTTGAAGCAAAGTGGATGTACAACATTATACACATTTCAGGTGTCCAACATAGCAATTCATAATTTTTAAATTTATATTCCATTTATAGGTATTATGAAACATTGGCTTAATTCCCTTTTTGAAATTTATTATGCACACACACACACACACATTACTTTATGCCTCTTAATCCCCATCCTTATTTTACCACATTCCTCTTCCTTGTAATCACTACTTTNGCAGAACAACTAGACTTCACTTGCAGGTGAGAGGCATGGATGATTTATTCTTTTATTATGATTCTTGGGACCTGAGCAGACTCTTCCAGAAGTGCAAAACGGAGTTGAAAAACAGGAGAAAATAATATAGTACCTAACTTTATGTGAGGAACTACTGCAGCACTTTTCCTATCTTCATCCATGCAAAGAAAAAGACAGGTTTGCTTGTGACATAATCAAATGTCAGGGGATTGGTCATTTGGACTTGTATCACCCACACAACTACACAAAGTCCCATGTGGTTGGAAACTTCATTCTTCCCATTGAACCCCCTTTTCCTTTAATGATTCAGAGAAAAAAAATTCTGGTACTGATTGTGAACATTTCTAGTTCATCGCAGTCTTCTGTGCAGTAAGATTATTTCCTTTCATATAGTTGACCTGAGGAAACTTGGAGTTAGCGGACAAGTTCTGCTCTAGGTCTGCTGTCTTCATTGCCTTAGATTCGTCAAAAGGTTTTGTATCCCTTGCTAGAAAATTTAGAGAGTTGTATTATTTGTCTTTTTTGTTTGTTTTTAAAGAAAATCAGTTTATTTGATGATATCTTTTACTGAATATATATTTTTTCCTATGATCTCTGGAACTTAAGCAAAAACAAATCAAACAGAGTCCTGTGTATTACCTAATTTAAAAATCTATATGAAATCTTATATTTTATTGAGATATAATTGGCATATATTTTGTAAGTTNATGATATCTTTTACTGAATATATATTTTTTCCTATGATCTCTGGAACTTAAGCAAAAACAAATCAAACAGAGTCCTGTGTATTATCTAATTTAAAAATCTATATGAAATCTTATATTTTATTGAGATATAATTGGAATATATTTTGTAAGTTTAAGGTGTATAACATATTGATTTGATTCACTTACATATTGTAATATAATGACCACCATAGTATTAACTAACACTCTATATAATATCAGTTCAGTTCAGTTGCTCAGTCACGTCCGACTCTTTGTGACCCCATGGACTGCAGCACGCCAGGCCTCCCTATCCATCACCAACTCCTGGAGTTTACCCAAACTCACGTCCATTGAGTTGGTGATGCCATCCAACCATCTCATCTTTTCTCTTTCCTTTCTCCTGCCTTCAATCTTTCCCAGCATCAGGGTCTTTTCCAATGAGTCAGCTCTTTGCATCAGGTGGCCAAAATATTGGAGTTTCAGGTTAAACATCAGTCCTTCAAATGAATATTCAGGACTGATCTTTAGGATAGACTGGTTTGATCTCTTTGCAGTCCAAGGGACTCTCAAGAGTCTTCTCCAACACCATAGTTCAAAAGCAGCAATTCTTCAGCAGTCAGCTTTCTTTATAGTCCAACTCTCATATCCATTCACGACTACTGGAAAAAGGCAAATTGGAAGCAGTCAAACAGGAAATGGCAAGAGTGAATCAACATTTTAGGAATCAACAAACTAAAATGGACTAGAAAGGGTGAATTTAACTCAGATGACCATTATATCTACTACTGTGGGCAAGAATCCCTTAGAAGAAATGTCATATAATTTTCATTTATTTTTGTGCTGAGAAAAATCAAGATCTAGTCTCTAAGCAACTTTTAGGTTGTTTTTGTTTGCTTTTTTTATCAGAATATAATGTTTTCATAATCTTGTGCCAGCTTCTGCAGTGCAGCAAAATGAATCAATAGTAAATATATACACAAATCCTCCCTTCTGGATTTCTCACCTATCTATGTCANTATTTTTGTGCTGAGAAAAATCAAGATCTAGTCTCTAAGCAACTTTTAGGTTGTTTTTGTTTGCTTTTTTATCAGAATATAATTTTTTCATAATCTTGTGCCAGCTTCTGCAGTGCAGCAAAGTGAATCAATAGTAAATATATACACAAATCCTCCCTTCTGGATTTCCCACCTATCTATGTCACCATGGAGAATCAAGTAGCATTGTCCACACTATAAACAAGCTTTTACTAGTTATCTTTTAAATACANGCAGCAAAATGAATCAATAGTAAATATATACACAAATCCTCCCTTCTGGATTTCTCACCTATCTATGTCACCATGGAGAATCAAGTAGCATTGTCCACACTATAAACAAGCTTTTACTAGTTATTTATTAAATACATAGTACTGTATACATGTTAATCCCAATCTCCCAATTCGTCCCACCTTCTTTTTCCACCTTGGTACTCATATGTTGGTTTTCTATGTCTGTTTCTCTATTTCTGCTTTGCAAATAAGTTAATCTGTACATTTTCCTGGACTCTGCATATATGTGGTAATATGCAATGTTTCTTTTTTTTTTCTTTTCTTTTCCTGTATGGTAGTCTTTAGGTCCATCCATGTCTCTACAAGTAACCCAACTTTGTTCCTTTCAATGGCTGAGTAACATTCCTTTGTGCATATGTACCATATTCCCTTTATCCACTCCTCTATCAATGGACATTTAGATTGCTTCCCTGTCATGGCCATTATGTAGAGAGTTTATAGTACAATTTTGTTGATTATAACTGCTATACAGTGCATTAGATCTCCAAGACTTATGTTTCTACTGATTGCAAGTTTGTAGCTTTAAATCACATCTATCCAATCCTCCATCCTCTTCCAACCCCAACAGACTTGTTGCTTCTGGTATCCACCATTTGTGTGCTCAGTCACTTCACTTGTAGTCAACTCTTTGTGATCCCATGGATTGAACCCCACCAGACTCCTCTGTCCACGGGACCCACCAGGCCAACAATTCTGGAGTGGATTTCCATTTCCTTCTCCAGGGGCTCTTTCTTACTGAGGGATCCAACCCACATCTGTTATCTCCTGCACTGGTAGGCTGTTCTTTACCGATAGTCATCTGGGAAGCCCCTCACATGCCTACTAGCTGAAAAGTCAGTATGTGTGCATGCTCAGTCACTTCAGTTGTGTCCAACCCTGTGACCCTATGGACTATAGACTNAACCCACATCTGTTATCTCCTGCACTGGTAGGCTGTTCTTTACCGATAGTCATCTGGGAAGCCCCTCACATGCCTACTAGCTGAAAAGTCAGTATGTGTGCATGCTCAGTCACTTCAGTTGTGTCCAACCCTGTGACCCTATGGACTGTAGACCGCCACGCTCCTTTGTCCATGGGATTCTCCAGGCAAGAATATTGGAGTGGGTTGCCATGCCCTTCTTCAGGGGATCTCCCCAATCTGAAGGATCAAACCTGCATTGGTAGGCAGGTTATTTCACACTAGCTCCACACAGGAAGTCCCATATCCACCATCTATTCCCTGGTTTTATAAAGTTCTCCTATTTTAGTTTCCAAATAGAATTTATATCATATAGTGTTTGTCTTTCTCTGTTGAAATTTCTCACTTAGATTAATATCTTCAAGATTCATCATTCTGTCTCAAATGGTAGAATTTCTCTATGTTATATCCATTCTTCAATTGACAAACATATAGGCTTTTCTATATCATAGCTATTGTGTTTAATGCTGCAGTATATATTGGTGTGCATACATCCTTTTAATATCTTGTTTTCATTTCCATTGGATTTATACCCAGAAATGTAATTTCTGTACCATATAGTCATCCTATTTTAATTTTTGGAGGAACATTCACACTGTTTTCTGTAGTGGGGAAATCAATTTACATTCTCATCAATTCTGAATATATATATTCTTTATTCCACACCCTTGCCAACACATGGACTCTCATGTCTTTTGCAATAGCCATTCTAGGAAGTGTAAAATAATATTGTGTTTTTTCTTTCTAACTTCCTTGATAATTAGGGACAGTGACTATCTTTTCAGATACCTGGTAGCTATATGTTTTTTTGTTTGCTTAGTTGTTGGCTGGTTTTCCTGTTTTTTGATTTTTAAGGTCTATTTAATACTCTGCTTTTTTTTTTTAAGTTGAAGCAAAGTGGATGTACAACATTATACAAATTTCAGGTGTCCAACATACCAATTCATAATTTTTAAAGTTATATTCCATTTATGGGTATTATGAAACATTGACTTAATTCCCTTTTTGAAGTTTATTATACACACACACACACACACACACACACACATTACTTTATGCCTCTTAATCCCCATCCTTATTTTACCACATTCCCCTTCCTTGTAATCACTACTTCGTTCTCTATTTCTATGAGTCTATTTTTTGTTATATCCATTGTTTTATTCTTTTAGACTCCACACATAAGTATTTGTATTTGTATTTGTCTAACTTATTTTACTTAACATAATGTGTTCATGGATTGGAAGAATTAATGTTGTTATAATAACCATACCACACAAGGCAGTCTACAAACTCAGTGCAATCCATTTCCACAGAAAGAGAACACTTTTTAAAAATTTCCATAGAAAGAAAAAAGACCATGAATAGTCAAAACAGTCTTGAGTAAGAAAAACAGTTCCCTGACTTCAGACTATACTAGAAAGCTGCAGTGTTTAAAACAGTATAATTCTAGCACAAAAATATACATATAGATCAATGGAATGGAATAGAAAGTCCAGAAATAAATCCAAACGCTAATCATAATAATCTATGATAAAAGAAAGAAGAAAGTATGATAAAGAGAAGACAATCTATTTAATAGGTGGTGCTGTGAAAATTGGAGAGCTACATGTAAAATAATAAAAGTAAAACATTCTCCAACATCACAGATAAAAATGAATTCAAAATGGATTAAATACCTCAATGTAAGGCCAGAAATAAACAATTCAGTTAAAATATAGACAAGAGAACTGAATAGACATTTTTCCAAGAAGACCTACAAGTGTCCAACAGGCACATGAACAGATACTTAACATCATTATTCATCAAGGAAGTGCAAATTAAAACAATATCACCTCTCAAATGTCAAAATGGCTCTCATTAAAATGAATACACATAACACATGCTGGTGAGGATGTGGAGAAATGGGAAGCCCCCCTACAATGTTTGAGGAAATAAAAGTTTAGTGTAGCCACTATGGAAAACAGTATAAAAAAACTAAAAATAGAGATATCATATAACCTCTGCCCATTTTTAATCAGATTATTTTTATGCATGTTATTAGATTCTATGAGTTGTTTGTATATTATATATATTAACCTTTTGTCAGATAAATGTCTAGCAAACATTTTCAGTCATTTTGTAAGTTGTTTTCTCTTTTTGTTGATTTTTTCTTTTGCTTTGCAGAGGATTTTTATCTGATTCACTTCACTTGTTAATTTTTGCCTTCATTTATCATCATTTTTGAGTCTATTCAAAAAGCTATTGTCAAGACCAATGTCAAGGACTTCTTCACTATTTGTTTTTGTTCAGTCAGTAAGTCATGTCTGACTTTTGTGGCCCCATGGACTACAGCATGACAGGCTTCCCTGTCCTTCACTCCTTCACTATCTCCTGGAGTTTGCTCAAACTCATGTCCATTGAGTCAGTGATGTTATCCAGCTATCGCATCCTCTGCCATCCCCTTCTACTCCTGTCCTCAGTCTTTCCCAGAATCAGTTTTTTATTTTTTTTTTCCCAGTTACTTGCCTCCTCACCTCAGATGGTCAATGTATTCGAGCTTTAGCTTCAGCATCAGTCCTTCAGTGGAATATACAGGGTTGATTTCCTTTAGGATTGATTGGTTTGATCTCCTTGTAGTCCAAGGGACTCTCAACAATCTTCTCCACTACCACAATTCAAAGGCACCCATTCTTCAGTGCTCAGCCTTCTTTATGGCCCAACTCTCCCATCCATACATGATTGCTGGAAAAACCAGTTTTGACTATATGGCAAAGTGATGTCTCTGATTATTAACACTCTGTCTAGTTTTGTCATAGCTTTCCTTCCAAGGAGCATGTGTTTTTTTAAGTGCATGGCTGCAGTCACTATCAGCAGTGATTTTGGAGTCCAGGAAAATAAAACCTGTCACTATTTCTGATTTTCCCCTTCTATTTGCCATGGAAAGATAGGACCANGGAGCATGTGTTTTTTTAATTGCATGGCTGCAGTCACTATCACCAGTGATTTTGGAGTCCAGGAAAATAAAACCTGACACCATTTCTGATTTTCCCCTTCTATTTGCCATCGAAAGATAGGACCGGATGCCATGATCTTAGGTTTTTGAATGCTGAGTTTTAAGCCAGCTTTTTTTACTCTCCTCTTTCATATATATTTAGCTTTATGTTTAAGTTTTGAGTTCATTTTAAGTTCATTTTTGTGAGTGGTGTAAGATAGTGTACCAAGTATATATTTTTGCATATGTTTATCAACTTTCTCCAGCATCATTTGTTGAAGAGACTATTCTCTCCCCCTTGATGTTTTTGAATACATTATCAAATATTAAATATATGTTCAGTGATTTATTTCTGGTCCCTCTATTCTGTTCCATTGATCTGTGTGTCTATTTGTATACCATTATTACTGTTTTGATTACAATATCTTTGTAATTTTATTGTAATCAGGAAGTATGGTGCTTCTTGTTTTGTTCTTCTTTATAAGATTACTTTTCTGAGGGATCAGCAGGTAAAGAATGTAAGAAATGCAAATTTGATTCCTGGGTCAGGAACATACCCTGGCAAAGGAAAGGACAATCCATTTCAGTATTCTTGCCTGAAAAGCAAAGATTGCTTTAGTTATGCAGGAACTTTTGTGTTTCCATACAAATCTTTATTATTATTCTATTTCTGTGAAGAATGCCATTGGAATTTTTATAGAAATTTCTTCAAGTCTTTAGATGCATGGGTAGTATGGGTACTTGAAGAATATTAACACTTCCAATCTGTGAACACTGAATGTATTTCTAATTTTTGTATGCTTTCTTTAATTTCTTTCATCAAACTCTTATAGCTTTAATTGTTCAGAACTTTCACCCTTTCGGTTAATTTTTTAAATATATATTTTATTAAACATTAAATATTATTAAATAATTTATTTTTCAGATATATCATATTTAGTGTATAGAAAGACAACTGACTTCTATGTGTTGATTTTATATCTTTCAAGGTTACTGAAGTCATTGACTTTTCCCAACAGATTTCTAGTGCAATTTTTAGTATTTTTCTTATATTTCAAAAAAATAAAATCATATCATCTGTAAATAATGGCAATTTTACTTCTTCCTTTCCAGTTTAAATGTGTTTTATTATTTTATTCTGCCTAATTGCTCAAGCTAGGACTTCCAGTATATATTGAATGAAGAGGGTAAGAATGGGCAAACTTCTTTTGTGCCTGATCTTAGCGGAAAATCTTTCAGTCTTTTACTGTTGAGTATAATAGCTATCCATTTGCTGTCAATCAGTCAGTCAGTTCAGTTGCTCAGTCATGTCCAACTCTTTGTGACTTCATGAATCACAGCACGTTGAGGTCTCCCTGTCCATCACCAGCTCCTGAGGAGTTTACTCAAACTCATGTCCATCGAGTGGGTGATGCCATCCAGCCATCTCCTCCTCTGACGTCCCCTTCTCCTCCTCCCCCAAATCCGTTCCAGCATCAGAGTCTTTTCCAATGAGTCAACTTTTCGCATGAGGTGGCCAAAGTATTGGAGTTTCAGCTTCAGCATTAGTCCTTCCAATGAACACCCAGGACTTAGCTCCTTTAGAATGGATCGGTTGGATCTCCTTGCAGTCCAAAGGACTTGCAAGAGTCTTTTCCAGTACCGCAGTTCAAAAGCATCAATTCTTTGGCGCTCAGCTTTCTTCACAGTCCAACTCTCACATCCATACATGACTGCTGGAAAAACCATGGCTTTGACTAGACGGACCTTTGTTGGCAAAGTAATGCCTCTGCTTTTGAATATGCTATCTAGGTTGGTCATAACTTTCCTTCCAAGGAGTAAGTGTCTTTTAATTTCATGTACAAAGTCTTCATTATATTCAGATATGTTCCTTCTATACTCAATTTGTCAGGGCTAGTCATCATGAAAGGATGTCATGTTTTGTCAAATGCTTTCTCAGTATCTATTTAGTTATCTCATGATTTTTATCTTTCATTCTATTAAGGTAGCTTATATTTGTTAATTGGATATGTTTAACCATTCTTGCATTTCAGGTATAATTCCCATTTGATCACACCATAAAATCCTTTTACTGCATTGCTGGATTCAGTTTGCTATGTGTTGCTGAGAATTTTTGCATCTATATTCTTTTGGAATGTTGACCTAAAGTTTTCTTTTCTTATAGTATTATTATCATTATTGATAAGGCTGGCTTTATAAAATGAGTTTAACTGCATTCCCTTCTCTTTATTTTTAGAAGAATTTGAGGAGAGTTGGTATTAATTCTTTAACTATTAGAATAAAGCCATTTGATCCTATGTTTTTCTGTGTGGGAGATTTTTGATAACTGATTCAATCTCCTTACTAATAATGTATACAGACTTTCAACTTACTCCTGTTTGAGTCTTGTTAAGTTGCATATTTCTAGGAATTTGTTCATTTTCTTATAGATTTTCCAATTTCTTGGCATATAATTATCACAGCAGTCTCTTATGCCCTGATGCATTTCTGTAGTATCAGTTGGATGTCTTCTCTTTCATTTCTGACTGCATTTAAGAGTTGTTGTTGTTGTTGCTGTTGCTGTTGTTGTTTTCCTTTGTAAGTCTAGCTGATGTTTGGTTAATTTTGTCTTTACAAAAAATAGGCATAAGTTTTGCTGATAATTTGTACAGCTTTCTCCTTTTTTCCATTTAATTCCCCTCTTATCTTTATTATTTCTGCTAATGTTCAGCTTAGTTTTTCTTTTTCCAGGTACCTGAGGTTTAAAGTTATACTGTTTTTTCCTCTCTCTTTTCTATTTTGCAGCCTCACAGCATTCTTTTGGGGGTATGTTTTTATTTTTATTTGTGTCAATACATTTATGAAAGTTCTCTTTTAATCTCTTCAGGAGTATGTTTTATTTTCCCCATGCTTGAAAACATTAAGGATTTCCAGCTTTCTTCTTGTTGATTTGCAATTTTATGTCATTTTGATTGGAAAAGATACACTGCAGTTGGAAAAGATATCTTGTATGACAACAAATGTGAGGTTCATAAAATTTGCTAAAACTTAATTTGTGGCTCATCATCCTGAAGAATGTGACTGTGTAATTGAGAAGAATGTGTTGCTATTGGATGAATGTTCAATAAATATCTGTTGGGTTCATTGATCCGAATGGTGGTTCTAACATTTCTTTTACTATTTTCTGTCTGAATATATATCCACTGTGTACAGAAGTGTGTTGTAGTCCTCTACAATTAATATATTTTTGTCTGTCTCTCCCTTAAGATCTGTTAGTATCTGTTTAACATATTTAGATACTCTTATGTGGGGTGCATGTTTATTAATGGCTGTTATAATTTCTTGATGAGCTTATTGCTCTAATCATTATACAATGATCTTTGTCTCTTGTTACTATTCCTGGAATAAAGTCTATTTTGTCTCCTCCTTATTGCTTTTGGTTTCCACTTGAATTG
>SJYW01035149.1:52750-68291 GCA_006410735.1 Raphicerus campestris | reverse complement strand
CAGTTCTAAAGCATCAGTTCTTCAGTGCTCAACTTTATTCACAGTCCAACTCTCACATCCATACATGACTACTGGAAAAACCAAGGTCTTGACTAGATGGACTTCTGTTGGCAAAGTAATGTCTCTGCTTTTGAATATGCTATCTAGGTTGCTCATCACTTTCCTTCAAAGGAGTAAGCGTCTTTTAATTTCATGGCTACAATCACCATCTGAAGTAATTTTGGAGCCCCCAAAAAGAAAGTCTGACACTGTTTCCACTGTTTCTCCATCTATTTCCCATGAAGTGATGGGACCAGATGCCATGATCATTGTTTTCTGAATGTTGAGCTTTAAGCCAACTTTTTCACTCTCCACTTTCACACCCATCAAGAGGCTTTTTAGTTCCTCTTCACTTTCTGCCATAAGACTGGTGTCATCTGTATATATGAGGTTATTGAGATTTCTCCCAGCAATTTTGATTCCAGCTTGTGCTTCTTCCAGCCCAGCATTTATCAAGATGTCCTCTGCATATAAGTTAAATAAGCAGGGTGACAATATACATCCTTGACGTACTCCTTTTTCTATTTGGAACCAGTCTGTTCTTCCATGCCCAGTTCCAACTGTTTCTTCCTGACCATATAGGTTTCTCAAGAGGCAGGTCAGGTGGTCTGCTATTCCCATCTGTTTCAGAATTTTCCACAGTTTGTTGTGATCCATACAGTCAAAGGCTTTGACATAGTCAATAAAGCAAAAATAGATGTTTTTCTGGAACTCTCTTGCTTTTTTAATGATCCAGAGGATGTTGACAATTTGATCTCTCATTCCTCTGTCTTTTCTAAAACCAGCTTGAACATCTGGAAGTTCATGGTTCACATATTGCTGAAGCCTGGCTTGGAGAATTTTGAGCATTACTTTACTAGTGTGTGAGATGAGGGCAATTATGTGGTTGTTTGAACATTCTTTGGCATTGCCTTTTTGGGGGATTGAAATGAAAACTGACCTTTTCCAGTCCTGTGGCCACTGCTGAGTTTTCCAGATTTGCTGGCAGCACTTTCATAGCATCATCTTTCAGGATTTGAAATAGCTGAACTGAAATTCCATAACCTCCACTAGCTTTGTTAGTAGTGATACTTCTTAAGGCCCACTTGACTGCACATTGCAGGATGTCTGGCTCTAGGTGAGTGATCACACCATTGTGATTATCTTGGTCTTAAAGATCTTTTTTGTACAGTCCTTCTGTGTATTCTTGCCACCTCTTAATATCTTCTGCTTCTTTTAAGTCCATACCATTTCTGTCCTTTATTAAGCCCATCTTTGCATGAAATATTCCCTTTGTATCTCTAATTTTCTTGAAGAGATCTCTAGTCTTTCCCATTCTGTTCTTTTCCTCTATTTCTTTGCATTGATCACTGAGGAAGACTTTCTTATCTCTCCTTGCTATTCTTTGGAAATCTGCATTCAAATGCTTGTATCTTTCCCTTTTTCCTTTGCTTTTTACTTCTCTTATTTTCATAGCTATTTGTAAGGCCTCCTCAGACAGCCATTTTGCTTTTTTGCATTTCTTTTCTATGAGGATTGTCTTGATCCCTGTCTCCTATCCAATGTCATGAACCTCCATCCATAGTTCATCAGGTACTCTGTCTATCAGATCTAGTCCCTTAAGTCTATTTCTCACTTTCACTGTATAATCATAAGGAATTTGCTTTTGGTCATACCTGAATAGTCTAGTGGTTTTCCCTACTTTGTTCAGTATAGGTCTGAATTTGGCAATAAGGAACAGACTTTGGTACAGGGTCTGAAATCAGCATGACCCATAAGACCTGTGCTACCCCTGTCTCAGCCATGATCAGAAATCACATGGAGAGTTCTGACTTGGAAAAAATCCATAAATGGGAAAGACTTTGTAAGAGTCCCACTTCCTAAGGGGAGATTGCAACATTGTTTTGAAGGGAGCAAGACCTGAAATTATTGGAGATGTTAAGAGGAACCTTGATGAGCATCTTCCCCAAGGCTGTGTGGTGTGGGACTGAATTAGCCAATGACAACCTCTCACACTGGAGAAGGGGAAAGCAGTGAGTGAGTGTCAGCATCCGCAGCTGTGCAGTATCCAGTGTCCCTACTCCAGCAGCACTCAGAATAGAGAGATGAGAGGCCCTGCCTAGGAGGAGGAAGATGTGGAAGGAGCAAGTAGAAACATCAAAGAGTTTCAAAGGGAAGATGTGTATAAGAGACAGATCTTATGGGGTTTCTGCTGAGAAATGTGTTGATGACTTAATAGATATTTCTCTTTAGATTATATCTTTTTCCTTTGGCTTCCTTAGGATTCTTTCTTTGTTTTTTATTTTTTACAGTTTTATGATAATGTGTCTTGGAAAAGATTGCAGTTGTTTTGTTTCCATTGAAATAATAGGGTGAAATACTATCTTCATGAACTTGTATGTCAAAGTACCTCCCTATATTTGGGAAATTCAAGGTTCCTCCCTTCTTCCTTTCCTCTCTGGAATCCCAAGTGTGTTAGTATTTTAATATTTGATGGTGATCCATATACTGTATAGATTTTATTGATTCTTTTTAATTCCTTTTTCTTTGTTCTCCTCTGATTATTTCAAAGTTTCAAAGTATGTTCTATTTGATCTATTCTGCTATTGATATTCTCCATAGCATTTTTCTTTTTTCTTTTTTTACTGAATATTTCAGCTCAAGAATTTAAGTTCTTTTTTTAAATATTTCTAATATTTTCATGTTCCTGCTTTTTTTTTTTTGTAATTTGTTGAGTTTTCTCAAAGTGGACATTTTGAATTCTCTATCAGCTGGATTTCAAAATGCCATGACTTTGAGTTAGGTTATTGGAGGATTATTATTATCTTTCGGTAATGATATTTTTCATTGATTCGTCATATTACTTGCTTTTCACTGATGCTCTTACATGCACAGTAGCAGACACCTCCTCAGACCTTTACAAGTTACCTTCAGGTGGAATGAACTATATTTGTCCTGTTATATCTGGTGTTTTATCTGACCTTGTATAGATACACCTGCTCCACACTTCTCACTCTTTCTTATGGTAGAAATGTTAAGCTTACATGTCTCTTTTTGGTTCCTACAACTCACTAGCCAGCTGCTGGAAAATTATTTTTCTTTTACAGAAAGTCATTCTACAGCTTAAGTTTGTGGCTTCTCACCTGCCCCCAGACTCTAATCTGTTTTTCCGAGAGCTGCCTATTTATTGGAGTTCACTTTCACTTTGGCACTTGGTGCCAAACACAAGGAGCCAGTTTCATATTTGGTGTAGTTATAGGTTTAGCACTGAGGTGGTAGGGATGCCCACAGGCTTTGTGAGAGGATATTCTTGTTAGGTTCCCTCAGAGGCTCATGTGCAGATATTCTGTTGAAGTCCTGAGTGAAGTCACCAGAAAATGGATCCCTTTGAAACTCTTTGATGTTTCTACTTGCTCCTTCCACATCTTCCTCCTCCTAGGCAGGGCCTCTCATCTCTCTATTCTGAGTGCTGCTGGAGTAGGGACACTGGGTACTGCACAGCTGCGGATGCTGACACTCACTCACTGCTTTCCCCTTCTCCAGTGTGAGAGGTTGTCATTGGCTAATTCAGTCCCACACCACACAGCCTTGGGGAAGATGCTCATCAAGGTTCCTCTTAACATCTCCAATAATTTCAGGTCTTGCTCCCTTCAAAACAATGTTGCAATCTCCCCTTAGGAAGTGGGACTCTTACAAAGTCTTTCCCATTTATGGATTTTTTCCAAGTCAGAACTCTCCATGTGATTTCTGATCATGGCTGAGACAGGGGTAGCACAGGTCTTATGGGTCATGCTGATTTCAGACCCTGTACCAAAGTCTGTTCCTTATTGCCAAATTCAGACCTATACTGAACAAAGTAGGGAAAACCACTAGACTATTCAGGTATGATCAAAAGCAAATTCCTTATGATTATACAGTGAAAGTGAGAAATAGACTTAAGGGACTAGATCTGATAGACAGAGTACCTGATGAACTATGGATGGACGTTCATGACATTGGATAGGAGACAGGGATCAAGACAATCCTCATAGAAAAGAAATGCAAAAAAGCAAAATGGCTGTCTGAGGAGGCCTTACAAATAGCTATGAAAATAAGAGAAGTAAAAAGCAAAGGAAAAAGGGAAAGATACAAGCATTTGAATGCAGATTTCCAAAGAATAGCAAGGAGAGATAAGAAAGTCTTCCTCAGTGATCAATGCAAAGAAATAGAGGAAAAGAACAGAATGGGAAAGACTAGAGATCTCTTCAAGAAAATTAGAGATACAAAGGGAATATTTCATGCAAAGATGGGCTTAATAAAGGACAGAAATGGTATGGACTTAAAAGAAGCAGAAGATATTAAGAGGTGGCAAGAATACACAGAAGGACTGTACAAAAAAGATCTTTAAGACCAAGATAATCACAATGGTGTGATCACTCACCTAGAGCCAGACATCCTGCAATGTGCAGTCAAGTGGGCCTTAAGAAGTATCACTACTAACAAAGCTAGTGGAGGTTATGGAATTTCAGTTCAGCTATTTCAAATCCTGAAAGATGATGCTATGAAAGTGCTGCCAGCAAATCTGGAAAACTCAGCAGTGGCCACAGGACTGGAAAAGGTCAGTTTTCATTTCAATCCCCCAAAAAGGCANGAAAGAAGACAGTACAATGGGAAGCCCCTGCAGAGCAACTAGAGAGTAGCCCCCATTCTCTGCAACTAGAGAAAAGCCCATGCAACAATGAACACCTACCATAAGACAAAAATAAATAAATAAACAGAATTTTTAAAAATACCCTGTTCTCTGTGCCTTTCAATTAGGAATACTTTATATTTTGTTGTCTCATCTTCATTAGTCTTTTCTTCACTATTGTATAACCTGGGAACTTTATTAGAGGCTAGACGTGATTATTTTCTTGCTTGGTGCTAGTCATTTTTTTGTCACTTGGTGAGCAAAATGCTTCCATAGGCAAAAAGGGTAGGATCTTTTGAAATAATGATTAGATTAAACTGAATTAGAGACCNGGGAACTTTATTAGAGGCTAGACGTGATTATTTTCTTGCTTGGTGCTAGTCATTTTTTTGTCACTTGGTGAGCAAAATGCTTCCATAGGCAAAAAGGGTAGGATCTTTTGAAATAATGATTAGATTAAACTGAATTAGAGACCGAGATGGTCTATGCACAAGAAGAACACTGAAGACAGTATGTAAGGCTTAAGAGGAAAATTATCAAGAGACATTGTAATAAGACATGTAGGAATTTAATCTACATTTTATATTTTCTTATTTAAATACATACCTGTCAGGAAGCATTTAACAGGAGACTTCCTGTGTGCTGTTTTGGATCTGTCAGGAATTCTCTGTTCCTTATTAATTTCTGAAAACTCAGGAATTAAGAGGAGAGGCAAGCCTCTCTCAGGACTGAGGAATCCAGGCATTTCCTTCATTAGTATTTCTATATGGTGATCAGTGGGAGAAGGCAATGGCAATCCACTCCAGTACTCTTGCCTGGAAAATCCCGTGGGAGGAGCTTGGTAGGCTGCAGTCCATGGGGTCGCTAAGAGTCGGATATGACTGAGCGGCTTCACTTTCACTTTTCACTTTCATGCATTGGAGAAAGAAATAGCAGCCCACTCTAGTGTTCTTGCCTGGAGAAACCCAGGGATGGGGAAGCCTGGTGAACTGCTGTCTGTGGAGTCGCACAGAGTTGGACACGACTGAAGCAACTTAGCATGGTGATAAGTACCCTCTTCCTTCTTGTGAACCATACGGTAAAATTGATTGTTTATGACTCTCTCTCTCTTCAATATGGATCGCCTATGTTTTGTAAGTCTGGAATTTTAATCTTTGTCTTTGGTGAGAATAACTACTTTGTAAGACAGCAAAGAGTCGAACATGACTGAACAACTGAACTGAACTGAACTGAAAGACAGTATATATGCCCACACCATGTTGATTAAAACACCTTTGCTCCATCAGAGCTCTGGCCCTGTGTCTTTCTTTCTCTCTCTCTCAGGCTATTTCTTTGGAGCACAGAGGCTTTCTGAGTTCACTTTCCTACCCGGGCTTCTAAGACCCTCTCGAGAAGGCGCTCTGTGCCTTCACCCCATTGAGAGGGCACCTGAGGCCTCCATGAACAGAGCAAGTCCCGTGCCAGGGGCTTTATTGGCTTTCTGTGTAAAACAAAGGAATATCAGACTCATTCTCTCCTTTACTTTCTTATTGTTGACTCCAGACCACCAGGTTCCAGTCCATTAAAGGACCTCAACACGTACCAAGATCATTAAGTGACATTATAATAAGAGGAGAAAGAGTGAAATACAAATTTAGAAAAGTGGCACAGAGCCTGTGCTTAAGAAAAACTTGTATGGTGCTGTGCCTGCTAGATCTTATTAGTCTTGTCCAACTTTTTGTGAGCCTGTGAACTGTAGCCCACAGAGCAACTCTATGGGATTCTCTAGTCAAGAATACTGGAGTGTGTTGCCACGCCCTCCTTCAGAGGATCTTCCAGACTCAGAGATTGAAATGTGTCTCTTACATCCCCTGCATTGGTGGGCAGGTTTTTTTGTTGTTGTTGTTGTGTGTGTGTGTGTGTGTGTGTGTGTGTGTGTGTGTGTGTTTTACCAACAGGGCCTCTTGGAAAACCCCCAAGATGTCCTAAAAATATCCATATCTACCTAGTATTTTTGACTGTGAATTCATCTGGAAATAGGCATGTTATGTTATTCCATAATATATTACAGAAAAATCTGAATGAAACTTTTGGCCAACCCAAAACAAAATTAGTTGTACTAAGATAATGTCATACTGGATTCAGTTCAGTTCAGTTCAGTCGCTCAGTCGTGTCTGACTCTTTGTGATCCCATGAATCGCAGCACACCAGGCCTCCCTGTCCATCACCAACTCCCAGAGTTCACTCAGACTCGCGTCCATCAAGCCAGTGATGCCATCCAGCCATCTCATCCTCTGTTGTCCAATTCTCCTCCTGCCTCCAATCCCTCCCAGCATCAGAGTCTTTTCCAGTGAGTCAACTCTTCACATGAGGTAGCCAAAGTACTGGAATTTCACCTGATTAGGGTGATCCTAATTCTACTAAGCTATCTTGTTCACTCACTCAGTCATGTCCAACTCTCTGCGACTCCATGGACTGCACTGTGTCAGGTTTCCCTGTCCTTCACTATCTCCTGGAGTTTGCTAAAACTCATGTTCATTGTGGCCATGATATCATCCAACCATCTCATCCTCTGTCACTCCCTTCTCCTGACCTCAATCTTTCCCAGCATCAGAGTCTTTTCCAGTGAGCTGGCTCTTTGCATCAGGTGGCCAAAATATTGGAGCTTCAGCTTCAGCATCAATCCTTCCAATAAGTATCCAGTGTTGATTTCCTTTAGTATTGGCTAGTTTAATCTCCTTGCTGTCCAAGGGTTTCTCAAGAGTCTTCTTCAGCACCCCAACTGAAAGCACCAATTTTTTGGTGCTCAGCATTCTTCGTGGTCCAACTCTCACATCAGTACATGACTACTAGTAAAACCATAGCTTCTGACTATACTGACCTCTGCCAGCACAGTGATGTCTCTACTATTTAATATGCTGTCTAGCTTTGTCATAGTTTTTCTTCCAAGGAGAAAGCATCTTTTAATTTTATGGTTGCAGTCACTGTCCACAGTGATTTTGGAGCCCAAGAAACTAAATTCTGTCACTGTTTCCATTATTTCCCCATCTATTTACCATGAACTGATCTGACTGGATGCCATGATCTTAGTTTTTTGAATGTTTAGTTTTAGGCCAGTTTTTTCACTCTCTTCTTTCACCCTCATCAAGAGGCTCTTTAGTTTCTCTTTGCTTTCTGCTGGTAGCTTATGGTAAAAGGTAAGTACCTTTCACCAAAGGTGTTGGATTCATGGTCTCCAAAGAAGAAGATTTAGCTTTGGGACCAGGGATCAGACTTGATNCCCTCATCAAGAGGCTCTTTAGTTTCTCTTTGCTTTCTGCTGGTAGCTTATGGTAAAAGGTAAGTACCTTTCACCAAAGGTGTTGGATTCATGGTCTCCAAAGAAGAAGATTTAGCCTTGGGACCAGGGATCAGACTTGATCACTCAAGACCTTTTGTGTAGCAGAGTTTTATTAAAGTATAAAAGGGGATAGAGAAAGCTTCTGACATAGACATCAGAAGGGGGACAGAGAGTGCCCCTCCTTGTTAGTTTTAGCAGTCTGTTTTATGTCTGTTAGAAAGCTATTAATCAGATAAGAAATAAACCTCAAGGCTGAAGGAGTTTCACAAGGCCCTTCTCCCACAATATGCATTTTTGAGATAGGATGGCATGAGGTGTGTCATCCCCCAGGCATAAAATAATTGATATGAATATGGTTTTGTTGAGCTATTATTATTCCAAGATTTGAGAAAAGGAAAAAATAAAAATCTTACGTGGAAACATTTTGAAGAAAGGCAAATTCCAAAGCAAATCCATAGTTTCATTAACATAGTTTAAGAAAAGCATTTCCATAGAGAAACCCCCATTTAAGGAAAAAAAATCTGACACTTGCAGTTCGTTTCCTCCTGCTGCTTAAGGGAGCGATAAAAAAAGTCTGACATTGCACCTGATTTCCTCCATTTGGAGACCCCTGGCATTCTTGCCTGCTACCCTCTCACTGCCATTGTGGTGGTGTCATGTGCATATTTGAGGTTATTGACATTTCTCTCAGCAATCTTGATTCCAGCTTGTGATTCACCCAGCCCTTCATTTTGCATGATGTTCTGTGCATAGGGCTTCTCAGGTAGCTCAACTGATAAAGATCCACCAGCAACGCAGGAGACCCCAATTTTGTTCCTGGGTTGGGAAGATCCCCTGGAGAAGGGAACAGCTATCCACTCCAGTATTCTGGCCTGGAGAATTCCATGGACTGTATAGTCTATGGGGTTGCAGAGAGTTGGACATGACTGAGCATAGAAGTTAAATAAGCAAGGTGATAATATACAGCCTTGATTTACTCCTTTTCTAATTTTGAACCCGTCAGTTGTTCCATTTCCAGTTCTAACTGTTACTTATTGACCTGCATACAGATTTCACAGGAGTCAAGGTGGTCTGATATTTTTATGCTTTTAGAACTTTCCATAGTTTGTTGTGAGTCACATAGTCAAAGGCTTTAGCATAATTAAAGAAGTAGATGTTTTCTTGGAATTCCCTTGCTTTTCCTTTCATTCAATGAATGTTGACAATTTAATCTCTTATTCCTCAGTCTTTTCTAAATCCAGCTTTACATCTGGAAGTTCTTGGTTCACATATTGTTGAAGCCTAGCTTGAAGGATTTTGAGCATTGCCTTTCAAGTATGTGAGATGAGTGCAATTGTGCAGTATTTCAACATTCTTTGGTATTATGCTTCTGTGGGATTGGTATGAAACTAAACTTTTCAGTCCTGTGTCCACTGCTGAGTTTTCCAAATTTGCTGATATATTGAGTGCAGTACTATAACATCATCATCTTTTAGGATCTGAAGTAACTGGTAGAATTCCATCACCTTTACTAGCTTTGTTTGTAGTGATGCATCCTNTGTGTCCACTGCTGAGTTTTCCAAATTTGCTGATATATTGAGTGCAGTACTATAACATCATCATCTTTTAGGATCTGAAGTAACTGGTAGAATTCCATCACCTTTACTAGCTTTGTTTGTAGTGATGCTTCCTAAGGCCCAGGATGTCTGGCTCTAGGTTAGTGAGCACATCATCATGGTCATCCAGGTCAAAGACCTATTTTTATAGTTCTGTGCATTCTTGCCACCCTTCTTAATCTCTTCAACTTCCATTAGATCCATACCATTTCTGTCCTTTAGTTTGCCTATCTTTGCATGAAACACTCTCTTAGTATCTCTAATTTTCTTGAAGAGCTCTCTAGTCTTTCTTACTCTATTGTTTTTCTCTATTTGCATTGTTCACTTAGGAAGGTTTTCTTATCTGTCCTTTCCTTTCTCTGGAACTCTGCATTCAGATGGGTGTATCTTTCCTTTTCTCCTTTGCCTTTTGCTTTTTCTTGGCTATTTGTAAGGCCTCCTCAGGCAAACATTTTGCTGTTTTGTGTTTCTTTTTCTTGGGGATAGTTTGGTCACTGCCTCTTGTACAATGTTGTGAACCTCCATTCATAGTTCTTTAGGCACTCTTTCTATTATATCTAATCCCTTGAATCTATTTGTCACTTGCACTGTATAATTATAAGGAATTTGATTTAGTTCATTCCTGAATGACCTAGTGGTTTTTCTTACTTTCTTCAATTTAAGTCTGAATTCTGCAATAAGTAGTTTATGATCTGAGCCACTGTCAGCTCCTGGTCTTGTTTTGGCTGACTGTATAGAACTTCATCTTTTCCTGAAAAGAATGTAATCAATCTCATTTTAGTATTGATCATCTAGTGATGGCCATGTGTAGAGTTATCTCTTGCCTTATTGGAAGAGGGTGATTACCATTGTCCTTATAAAGAGGGGGGAAATTGAACAAATAAATACACACTTATAGAGAACATTACATTATAATATAAGCAGAAACTGGAGTTATATCACCAGAAGCTAACAAATTTAAAGATTTTCAGCAACCATCAGATGCAAGAAAGTAGTTACGGAACAGGTTCTCCTTCAGAGTCCCCATAACAAGAACCAACACTGAAAACACTTTACTTTTGGACTAACTGACTTCAGAACTCTAAAAGAATGAATGAACATCTGTTGTTTGAGGTCACCCAATTTGTGTTAATTTGTTGCAGTAATTCCAGGAAGCCAATACATTTGCTGAGAAGCACTAGGAGTGTAATATGTCATGATAATTGTATTATTATTTCCCACCAAGTAAAGATGTATTTTAAACATAGAGTGATGACACCCCACTCCAATACTCTTGCCTGGAAAGCCCCATGGATGGAGGAGCCTGGTAGGCTGCAGTCCATGGGGTCGCTAGGAGTCGGACACGACTGAGTGACTTCACTTTCACTTTTCACTTTCATGCATTGGAGAAGGAAATGGCAACCCACTCCAGTGTTCTTGCCTGGAGAATCCTGGGGATGGGGGAGCCTGGTGAGCTGCCATCTATGGAGTCACACAGAGTCAGACATGACTAAAGCAACTTAGCAGCAGCAGCAGCAGCAGCAGCAAGCAGATATTTGGCACTAATCAGGATTGGAGTTTTAAGTTTAGTTCAAAAAAGTGGCAAATTAATTGTTGATAAATGCAAATTTGTGGATATTCTGATTTACAATCAATTAATTGTGCAAAGTAGGTTTGGACATATATAAATTGAGATAGAGACAAAGGTTATAGAATGATTACATTTTAGGTGGGGGTTTTAAATATTGAAACTGGATTGTTATCAAAAGTGTGATAGGCATATAGATGGTAAAGTGATTTAAATTGATTATGGAATTTGATGCTTTCAAACTGTGGTGCTGGAGAAGACTCTTGAGAGTGCCTTGGACAGCAAGAAGATCAAACCCATCAATCCTAAAGGAAATCAACCCTGAATATTCATTGGAAGGAGTGATGCTGGAGCTGAAGTTCCAATATTTTGGCCACCTGATGTGTAGAGTTGACTCATTGGAAAAGAACCTGATGCTAGGAAAAATTGAAGACAAGAGGAGAAGGGAGCTACAGAGGTTGATATAGCTGGATGGCATCACTAACTCAATGGCATTTGTTAGAGAAANCCATCAATCCTAAAGGAAATCAACCCTGAATATTCATTGGAAGGAGTGATGCTGGAGCTGAAGTTCCAATATTTTGGCCACTTGATGTGTAGAGTTGACTCACTGGAAAAGAACCTGATGCTAGGAAAAATTGAAGACAAGAGGAGAAGGGAGCTACAGAGGTTGTTATAGCTGGATGGCATCACTAACTCAATGGCATTTGTTAGAGAAAACTCAGAGTGATAGTGAAAGACAGAGAAGCCTGGCATGCTGCAATTCATGGGGCCACAAGAGTCAAACACGACTTAGTGACTGAACAAGAACATGAAATTTGATTACATTTATTGTTTTTGCCTCTCCTGATCTACCCACTGTCCTTCATGCTGATCTGTTTCCCAGGAGACTCACCTCATTGAATAACATTTATGCTCTTCCTTACCTTCTGGGTACAGAGTAAGTCTGGATAACTCAAACTAAACCTAACTGAAGAAGATTAGAAAATGTAGTCTATGAAATCCCTTCTCTGTGACCCCTCTCCTTTACAGTCTTTGTTCCTCAACCCAAGGACACTGATGTCTCTAGAAATCTTGTCTACATAATACCTTCTTCTTAGATTATCCCTTGAGATCTAGGAATAATATAATTTTAGTTTTTATAAAGTATTGTTACTTATTATAAATGAGGCTCTGCTACTTCCCTCCCATACTTTTTAATAACTGTCATTTTACAAATAAATCTCCTATTAGTTATGTTAATTTTAATGAGATTTCTGTTTATTAGGACCCTGACTGATACAAAGAGTATATTTTTATTGCTAAGGACAAAGTCTTAGAAGCAAATAAGAAAAGTAGGATGAAGATAGTGGTGGACAGAAGTTCTAAGAAGTAAGTAGACAGTATGTTAAGGAGGAAACTGTGGAGCTACTGAATCACTCAGAAATATACACTTCCCTGGTGGCTCAGTTGGTAAAGAATCCACCTACACTGTGGGAGATCTTGGTTCAAGCTCTGGGTTGGGAAGATCCCCTGGAGGAGGGCATGGCAACCCCCTCTGGTATTCTTGCCTGGAAAATCCCCATGGAAAGAAGAGCCTGGTGGGCTGCAGTCCATAGTATCTCTAAGAGTTGGACACAGCTAAGCCACTAAGCACAAGACATATATCAATGAGAAATATTAAGAAATCATAGAATGAAATGGATGTTGAAGATGTGTATAGCAAGTAAACACAGTCAATGAAAAAAACACATCTAAGGGGAAAAAAAAAAAAAAGTCTGGAACTAGCAATAAGAATGAAGCAAGGCATTTGGCCACTCCAGTACTCTTGCCTGGAAAATTCCATGGACGGAGGAGCCTGGTAGGCTGCAGTCCATGGGGTTGCGAAGAGTCAGACATGACTGAGCGACTTCACTTTCACTTTTCACTTTCAAGCATTGGAGAAGGAAATGGCAACCCACTCCAGTGTTCTTGCCTGGAGNTATGCTCTTTCTTACCTTCTGGGTACAGAGTAAGTCTGGATAACTCAAACTAAACCTAACTGAAGAAGATTAGAAAATGTAGTCTATGAAATCCCTTCTCTGTGACCCCTCTCCTTTACAGTCTTTGTTCCTCAACCCAAGGACACTGATGTCTCTAGAAATCTTGTCTACATAATACCTTCTTCTTAGATTATCCCTTGAGATCTAGGAATAATATAATTTTAGTTTTTATAAAGTATTGTTACTTATTATAAATGAGGCTCTGCTACTTCCCTCCCATACTTTTTAATAACTGTCATTTTACAAATAAATCTCCTATTAGTTATGTTAATTTTAATGAGATTTCTGTTTATTAGGACCCTGACTGATACAAAGAGTATATTTTTATTGCTAAGGACAAAGTCTTAGAAGCAAATAAGAAAAGTAGGATGAAGATAGTGGTGGACAGAAGTTCTAAGAAGTAAGTAGACAGTATGTTAAGGAGGAAACTGTGGAGCTACTGAATCACTCAGAAATATACACTTCCCTGGTGGCTCAGTTGGTAAAGAATCCACCTACACTGTGGGAGATCTTGGTTCAAGCTCTGGGTTGGGAAGATCCCCTGGAGGAGGGCATGGCAACCCCCTCTGGTATTCTTGCCTGGAAAATCCCCATGGAAAGAAGAGCCTGGTGGGCTGCAGTCCATAGTATCTCTAAGAGTTGGACACAGCTAAGCCACTAAGCACAAGACATATATCAATGAGAAATATTAAGAAATCATAGAATGAAATGGATGTTGAAGATGTGTATAGCAAGTAAACACAGTCAATGAAAAAAACACATCTAAGGGGAAAAAAAAAAAAAAGTCTGGAACTAGCAATAAGAATGAAGCAAGGCATTTGGCCACTCCAGTACTCTTGCCTGGAAAATTCCATGGACGGAGGAGCCTGGTAGGCTGCAGTCCATGGGGTTGCGAAGAGTCAGACATGACTGAGCGACTTCACTTTCACTTTTCACTTTCAAGCATTGGAGAAGGAAATGGCAACCCACTCCAGTGTTCTTGCCTGGAGAATCCCAGGGTCGGGGGAGCCTGGTGGGCTGCCGTCTATGGGGTCTCACAGAGTCGAACACAACTGAAGCGACTTAGCAGCAGCAGTAGCAGAAAAGATCAGTGTGAAAGAAAGGAACCATGCTTTTGAAGGTTTCTGAGTAACATCTTTCCTTGAAGAAAGCAGGTTCAGAAAGGATGATAACATTCAAGGGATATTTTAGAGTTCAATGGAAATATTTCGAACACTGGAGTGGTGAGGTGTTGTCATCCCAGAATGTATGACTCTTTATCTTATGCTGCTTAGCATTTTTATGAAAAGTATGCTAAATGTCTAGTACAGTATCTGACACACAGATAAGTAACTGCTTAATTGTGGATAAATTTCCAGAAAGTTAACTGATAAACACACAAAGAAATGACTAGGAATAATTTTAATAAGATATATAATTGATCCATCAGAAGAACAAATCACAATTATCTGTAGCAGTAATGAATAAATTTTAAATAAATGGTAAAGTATACTACTTTTAGGTGGGAAGATTGGATATACCTGGAAGAACTTATATGTTTAATGCAGTTCCAATAAAAAAACTAGTATAATTCTTTTAAAATTAAAGAAGATTTTTGTGTTTATCTTTGCAGAAAAAGCATAAAGGAAATAAGAGCAATGATAACAATATTTATAACAAAAGAAAAACAAGTCATACTTTGAATAATGATTCTCAGATTCATATAAATGAAAAAATTCAATGACACAGTATTTGGTAGTGTGATAAAAAAGAGTTAGTGAAAGAATATAAAAACAAAGCAAGCTATTACAGATTTATGTAGCAAAGATGATTATTTCAATATAAGAACATAACATTGATCATGGTTTATGGCTTTTTAAATCTGTGATTCATTGTGAATATCTTTAATAAATACTTTATAAAAGATGACATATGTAATGATCAGAATAACCACACATGAGACATTATGAAGCCTGACATTTATAAGGTTCAAAAAGATTATTTCTTGAAAGACAGTGGTAACCCATCTTTTAGGCAAGACCAGATTTATTTTAAGGGCAAATTTTTTCTATACACCTCATGAATAACTTATTACCTGAATAAATATATTTGCTATTAACAAATGTTTATGTATTAGAATGCATAATGTCAATAAGCTTAATACTTAATAGCTTTATTAAAATTATTTGTGTCTTTTAATGTTACCTAAATATATTTTCAGGACTCGTTCTAGTACAAAGTTGTAATAAGAACCAAGTCTTGGATAGAAAATTCTAAAAACTGAGTGTTGTTAATGAGGCACTATGTGAAGATCATTGATTAATAAAATTCAGTATTTTCTGGAATATTTATTTCTAATCTAGAATATCTTCA
>SJYW01035149.1:0-38242 GCA_006410735.1 Raphicerus campestris | reverse complement strand
CCAATACATACAGACACACACAGACACAATCTCTTTGCCTCAATGCTTGTTTTATGTTTATCATCTCTATTTGACATTTTCCATAACAGTAAAGAATATTTGTTTCTAATAAAAATATAAATTTTGCTTAAAAAGGTAACTGCATATGTATATAAATATTGTACTGCATATGTTACATATATACAACAATTTAAAATTATTTATCTCTATAGGAACTATCAAAACATACCTCATGGTCCAAGAGTTTGCCTTAGGAAGAATACCTCTTCAATTAAAATTGTATAGATGAAGAAAACTTGTGAGTAGTTAATTATTTCAGCTGGAGTAACAGGACATTTGGTGAGGGATTTTTCACAATTTTTATCACTTCATTATATTCTTGTGGCTGCACGTCTTCCAGTTCTTGATAGCCAGTATCTGTCAGGTGAATTTTGTGGGAGGTAGCCAGAAGTATGTGCTACTTTGACATTAGTAAAATGGCACATTAACAAAAATCACAGTGTTTTCCAGGCAGATTGACAGTTATTGAGACAATATTCAGAATTCAATATTTATGAATTATAAATACCAAGAGACACAGTGTACACTCCCTAAGGTACCTAAAATTATAAATACTGAAAACACCAAACATTTGCAAGTATGTGAAGCAACTTTAACTTTTGTCTATTGTAAGTGATAATGTAAAGTGCTAAGATCTCTTTAGAAAAGATGTAAATATTTCTTATAAAGTTAAAAATATACTTGCTATACCACACAACAATTGTACTCATTAATTTATTCAAAAATGATAAAAACATAAGTCCATGCAAATGTTTATATGTACAGAATGGTCATAGAAACTTTGTTCATCATAGTCAAACCTGAAAACAACACAAATTTGCATCAAACTATTTCATATTTATACAAATGACTAGTGCTCTGCATAGAAAGAATGCAGTTACTGATTTACCCACAAGAATGGCTTTCATTTCTCTATTTTTGTGGGAAAAGAAAATGCTAGACACGAAAGAACATTATCTGCTGGCTTCAGAGTGACCAGGCTGTGATTGTTGAAAAGGAATTATGACAAAGGAAATATTTTGAGGTTTTTTGTTTTTTTTTTTAGGGGGAGGATTTGGGTGGGTGGGTACAGTTTCTTTACACTGTTGTGTTACTTTTTGCTGTACAAGGAAGTGAATCAGTTATAAGTACACCTGTACTCCCTTACCCTTGAACCTCCCTCCCACTGTCCCCATCCCACCCATCTGGTCATCACAGAACACCAAACTGAGCTCTCCATGCAGTACATTAGTGATCTATTTTATATTTGTCAAGACCACTCTCTCAATTTATCTCATCCTCTCTCTCCTCTACTGTGCCCAGAAGTATGTTTTTTAAGTTTGTGCTTCTATTACTGCCCTAAAATTATGTTTATCTGTACTGCTTTTCTAGATTCCACATACATACATTAATATATGATATTTGAGTTTTTAAATATATGTGTGTTTTGATAAGGATATGGACTACATGGATGAACTCACTTGTCAAAACTTAGCAAATTATATGCATAGGATTTATGCTTTTTGTTGTGTATTCACTTTGCCTAAAAAATAATGTAAAAAAAAAACTTTCCAGGCTTATGTAGTTTTTTCTCACTATTCTACTCAGCACTTAAGGAAAGGAGACTAAAAACAAAAACTGGAAATAATTCAGGATGATGGTGTATTAAATAAGGCAAAAGAACATGAATGAAAAGAATGAAGCTATTGGAAAGGGCATAATTAAAATGTACAGTTATGAGCAATAGACTATAATGAGAAGGAAGTGAACCTTGGAAAAGAAATCAATGGACATATGTGAAGAGGTCACATCTGGTCAAAGGAAATGTCCAAGGGGTCAAGGAGAGTAGACAAGCAAAATTCTGGAATCATGAGAAGTTGTAGCCAGCAAATTCAAAGTTCAGATTTCAGATTGCATGAGGATTCTAAATTCAACAAGGTCAAGGTTATGGAGATGGGGGTGATGGATGGATGTTCCATGGTTTAGTAGAGTCCTAGGGCTGCTATAATAAGTGAGACACACAAACGGTAGCTGAGGCCAGATGGTTCTCTATGATACAAGTTCAAAATCTACAACTAACATCACACTCAATGGTGAAAAGCTTAAAGCATTTCCTCTAATGTCAGGAACAGGACAAAAAAGTCCACTCTTGCCACTTTTACTCAACATAGTTTAGGAAGCCCTAGCTATAGCAATCAGATAAGAAAAATAAGTAAAGGAAATCCAAATTTCCTTTCCCTGGTGGCTTAGATGGTAAAGTGTCTGCCTGCAATGCAGGAGACCTGGGTTCAGTCTCTGGGTCGGGAAGATCCCCTGGAGGAGGAAATGGCAGCCCTCTCCAGTACTCTTGCCAGGAAAATTCCATGGACTGAGGAGACTGGTAGGCTACAGTCCATGAAGTCACAAAGAGTCAGAAACCACTGAGAGACTTCACTACGCTATAAGACACTGACAAAAGAAATCAAAGAAAAAGCAAACTGATGTAAAAATATATACCATGTTCATGAATTGGAAAAATCAGTATTATAAAATGGCTATACTACCCATGGCAATCTACAAATTCAATGCAATTTTTAATCAAATTATCAGGAACAGTTCTTTTTCACAGAACTAGAACAAAAAATCTTAAAATTTTTATGGAGAAAAAAAAAAAACCTCAACTACCCAAAGCAATCTTGAGAAAGAAAAACAGAGCTGGAGGAATTAGGCTCCCTTACTTCAGACTATAATACAAAGCTTCATTCATCAAAATGATATGGTACTAGCACAAAAATAGAAATATAAATCAAGGGAAAAGGATAGAAAACTGAAAAGTAAACCCTTGCACCTCTGATCAATTAAAATATCTAAGACTAAACCTAAAATATCTAGGAATAAGCCAAAAATAGGGATTAATCTGTTTCAAAGAGGGAAAGACTAAACAATGTTGGAAAGACAGTCTTTTAAACAAATGTTGCTGGGAAAGCTGGACAGCTAGATATAAAACAATAAAATTAGTTCATTCTTTAACACCTAACACACACACACAAAATCTCACAATGTATTAAAGACCTAAATGTGAGACCAGACTTTAAAAAACTCATACAGGAAAACAGAGGCAGAAGAACCCAATCAACAAAAGGGCAGAAGACCTAAATATACAATAGCTAAGATATGGACACAGCCTAAATACCCTTTGACAAAGGACTGGATAAAGAAGATGTGGTACACATATACAATAAAATATTACTCAGCCATTAAAAGCAACGAAATGATGCCATTTGCAGCAAAACTGATGGAGCTAGAGACTGTCATACTGAGTTAAGTAAGTCAGAGAAGCAACATTCCCTAATATGTGGAATCTGAAAAGAAATGATACAAATGAACTTACTTACAAAACAGACTCACAGACCCGGAGAAAAAACTTATGGTTGGTAGGGAAAGATGAGGGGAAGGGATAATTGTGGAGTTTCGGGTGGACATGCGAACACTTCTATGTTTAAACTGGATAACAAATGAGAATCTACTATATAGCACATGAAGCTCTGTTCAATGTTATGTGGCAGCCTGGGTGGGAGGAGAGTGGGGGAGAATGAATACATGCATACGTATATGGATGAGTCACTTTGCGGTTCATCTGAAACTCTTGAAACATTGTTAGCTGGCTATATATAATAAAAATAAAAAAGATTTTTAAAAAAGAAGAAAAAAAAAAAAAGCAAGGTATCACAGGGCCATGATCTGTACCAGATATCTATCCAAGCTTCTGGTAGCGTCAGGTGTTTCATGGATTATAAATGGGACCATCAATGTAAATAATCAATAAACAATTCATATGACATCAGTTGTATGTGAATTCTAAAATATGACACAAATGAAGCTATCTATGAAACAGAAAAGAATCACTGGCATAGAAAACAGACTAATGATTGGCAAGGGGGAGGAATGAATCATGAGATGGATGAAGAGTTTGGGAATAACAGATGTAAACAATTATATAGGAATGGATAGACAAGTTCCTACTTATGGCACAGGGATTTATATTCAATATCCTGTGATAAACTATAATGGAAAGAATATTTTAAAAAGAATATAATGTATGTATAACCAAATCACTTTGCTGCACAACAGAAATGAGCACAGTATTGTAAATCAACTATACTTCTATTTTTAAAAAATCAATGAAAAAATGTGGCCTGAAATATTACCAGATATTGGCAGAAAAAAAATCTATAAACAATCTATTCTAGAAATAGAAAATAATTTTATTTGAACCAAACTGTGGAATATTGTCCAGAAGGCAGCCTTTCAGATAAAGCTGAGGAACTGTTTGNTGTGGCCTGACATATTACCAGATATTGGCAGAAAAAAATCAATAAACAATCTATTCTAGAAATAGAAAATAATTTTATTTGAACTAAACTGTGGAATATTGTCCAGAAGGCAGCCTTTCAGATAAAGCTGAGGAACTGTTTGCAATAAGCATGATTTTCACCACAGTTTTATGTCTTGTCAGAACAAAGAACATCAAATGAGTCAAGGATGAATTCCTTCAAGGTTTGGAAAAAAAACAGATCAGTAGATACAGAATGTGGTCTTGGCATCTGGCAAGAGAGTCTTATCATCAAAGGAGGAAGAGCATTGGTATCTCAGGAAGGAAGGCTTTTCATCTTTATTTTCAACTTGAATATTATTTACTTCTGCTCAGTGTACCCCTTTCTTCAATAATTAAATCAGATGTACAATATATCTTTGATAGGCTGAAAACAGGCTGTTTTAGTTAGCACAAAATTCAAGTTAACTCATGTGTAAGCCAGAATGATTTTCCCAGTCCTCAGTATGTGAAACATCATCAGTAATTTTTCTATCTTCATTTAGCCTTTCTTCTATGCTTTCTCCCTCTCCAATTTGCTTTCTCTCTCTCTCTCTATATATATATATATATATATATTTCTGTGTCCAAATTTCCCATGTTTATAAGGACACAGTCATATTGGATTAAGGCCCAAACTAAAGACTTCATCTTAACTAATTCTATCTGCTACAAAATTATTTCCAAATAAAGTCACTCTGAAATCTAAGGGGTTAAGACTCCAATGCATTAATTTGGGGGACACAATTCAACATATTAGCATAGGGATAGGGAACTAGCTCATTAAAGGAATTGGGAAGTTAGTGGTGGATATTGATAATGATAAAGCAGGGATGATAGTAGAGCAGACAAAACAAGCCTGGCTGCATACCGGATCTGTCGCTCTAGATGTAACCCATGTGCTTTGTCACCTGTGCTGAGCCCTGCTGGCTCTGCATCTTTATGAAAGAATGCGGTGTATAGCCTGAAATATACATGATAGCCCTTTCTCAAGACTCTGACCTTTAAAGGTATAACACTCTTCCACTCATATATAGATAAAAAGCTGCAGAATAGAGAATAACATTTATCTTGTTAGGCTTTAATAAGAACATCTGGTATACATGAACAGCTGCAAGAAAAAAAGATTTTGACACCAAGAAGCTTGCAACNAATGATACAAATGAACTTACTTACAAAACAGACTCACAGACCCGGAGAAAAAACTTATGGTTGGTAGGGAAAGATGAGGGGAAGGGATAATTGTGGAGTTTCAGGTGGACATGCGAACACTTCTATGTTTAAACTGGATAACAAATGAGAATCTACTATATAGCACATGAAGCTCTGTTCAATGTTATGTGGCAGCCTGGGTGGGAGGAGAGTGGGGGAGAATGAATACATGCATACGTATATGGATGAGTCACTTTGCGGTTCATCTGAAACTCTTGAAACATTGTTAGCTGGCTATATATAATAAAAATAAAAAAGATTTTTAAAAAAGAAGAAAAAAAAAAAAAGCAAGGTATCACAGGGCCATGATCTGTACCAGATATCTATCCAAGCTTCTGGTAGCGTCAGGTGTTTCATGGATTATAAATGGGACCATCAATGTAAATAATCAATAAACAATTCATATGACATCAGTTGTATGTGAATTCTAAAATATGACACAAATGAAGCTATCTATGAAACAGAAAAGAATCACTGGCATAGAAAACAGACTAATGATTGGCAAGGGGGAGGAATGAATCATGAGATGGATGAAGAGTTTGGGAATAACAGATGTAAACAATTATATAGGAATGGATAGACAAGTTCCTACTTATGGCACAGGGATTTATATTCAATATCCTGTGATAAACTATAATGGAAAGAATATTTTAAAAAGAATATAATGTATGTATAACCAAATCACTTTGCTGCACAACAGAAATGAGCACAGTATTGTAAATCAACTATACTTCTATTTTTAAAAAATCAATGAAAAAATGTGGCCTGAAATATTACCAGATATTGGCAGAAAAAAAATCTATAAACAATCTATTCTAGAAATAGAAAATAATTTTATTTGAACTAAACTGTGGAATATTGTCCAGAAGGCAGCCTTTCAGATAAAGCTGAGGAACTGTTTGCAATAAGCATGATTTTCACCACAGTTTTATGTCTTGTCAGAACAAAGAACATCAAATGAGTCAAGGATGAATTCCTTCAAGGTTTGGAAAAAAAACAGATCAGTAGATACAGAATGTGGTCTTGGCATCTGGCAAGAGAGTCTTATCATCAAAGGAGGAAGAGCATTGGTATCTCAGGAAGGAAGGCTTTTCATCTTTATTTTCAACTTGAATATTATTTACTTCTGCTCAGTGTACCCCTTTCTTCAATAATTAAATCAGATGTACAATATATCTTTGATAGGCTGAAAACAGGCTGTTTTAGTTAGCACAAAATTCAAGTTAACTCATGTGTAAGCCAGAATGATTTTCCCAGTCCTCAGTATGTGAAACATCATCAGTAATTTTTCTATCTTCATTTAGCTTTCTTCTATGCTTTCTCTCTCTCCAATTTGCTTTCTATATATATATATATTTCTGTGTCCAAATTTCCCATGCTTATAAGGATACAGTCATATTGGATTAAGGCCCAAACTAAAGACTTCATCTTAACTAATTCTATCTGCTACAAAATTATTTCCAAATAAAGTTACTCTGAAATCTAAGGGGTTAAGACTCCAATGCATTAATTTGGGGGACACAATTCAACATATTAGCATAGGGATAGGGAACTAGCTCATTAAAGGAATTGGGAAGTTAGTGGTGGATATTGATAATGATAAAGCAGGGATGATAGTAGAGCAGACAAAACAAGCCTGGCTGCATACTGGATCTGTCACTCTAGATGTAACCCATGTGCTTTGTCACCTGTGCTGAGCCCTGCTGGCTCTGCATCTTTATGAAAGAATGCGGTGTATAGCCTGAAATATACATGATAGCCCTTTCTCAAGACTCTGACCTTTAAAGGTATAACACTCTTCCACTCATATATAGATAAAAAGCTGCAGAATAGAGAATAACATTTATCTTGTTAGGCTTTAATAAGAACATCTGGTATACATGAACAGCTGCAAGAAAAAAAGATTTTGACACCAAGAAGCTTGCAACAATTAGTCACATTCTCTCCTCTTTTAGTATAAAAGAAGCTTGAATTCTAACTAAGGGAAGATTTTTTGGGGGGGACACCAGTCCACCATTGTCTTAATGTGCTGGTTTTCTGAATAAAGTCACTATTTCTTGCCCAAACACTTTGTCTTTTGATTTATTGTCCTGCCGTGTGGTGAGCAGTACTTGTTAATGATATAGTCATAAAATAATTGCCAGAGAGGAAGATAACAGTCTAGACACAGCAAAAAGGAGTGAAGAAGGAAAAGTCAGAAAGAGCAGAGCACCAAACTGAGTCCAGGTAAGGGGGACTGGGTGGTTCCCCAAGCAGGTCCAGCTGCTCCCTCTGATCTGGACATCTCATTCATTAGACATACTGTGTTACTTAAAATGATGTTACATTTCATGTTCTTTGATGCTTAGGAGGAAAAGGGCAAAGTCTTCCCTGGNTCCTAAAGGAGATCAGCCTTGGGTGTTCATTGGAAGGACTGATGCTAAAGCTGAAACTACAATACTTTGGCTACCTCATGTGAAGAGTTGACTCATTGGAAAAGACTCTGATGCTGGGAGGGATTGGAGACAGGAGGAGAAGGGGATGACAGAGGATGAGATGGCTGGATGGCATCACCGACTCGATGTATATGAGTTTGAGTGAACTCCGGGAGTTGGTGATGGACAGGGATGCCTGGTGTGCTGTGTGATTCATGGGGTCGCAGAGTCAGACACAACTGAAAGACTGAACTGAACTGAATGTTACTTCAAAAGGGACTAAATCTAAGTCATCAAATGGCAACAAAAGAAGCAGAATTTTACAATTTTAAGAAGACTTTCATGTAGTATTATATGAGATCTGTGAATCAGCAGCCTCTGCATCACCTGAGTACTTCATAAAAATTGAGACTCTTACTCCACCCAAATCATTGTAATTAGAATTTACAGTTTAATAATTCCCCCAGGTAGTTTACATGCAATTACATTTGGAAAAGCTCTTTTTTAAAAAATTTTTGACCAATTTTGTTTGCTAAATAAAAAACATATTCTAAGAAATTAAATCTCCAAATCAGGAGAAGAATTCATATCCACACTTTTATCAATGAGTCCTTTCTGCCAGGACACTTTTTTTTTTTCACTAGAACCTTGAAAACACTATTTTTAAATAGTATCCTTTTTGCAGAGAATAATTAATACACATCTTAGACATAAGCCTAAAGATACAAAGAGATTATCACTGTTGTCAAGGCAAAATGTCACTTTATTTTACTTTATTTGAAATATATAATCCTTAAAATTAAAGCCACCAACTAGTAATTTTGAAAGGGATTGAGGGTGATGGTGGAAAACATGCAGTTTGAATGTATGATGATTTCTTTATTTCAAAGTGGTAATGGAAATGTCCATAGTAGAAGGAAAATTATTCTATAAAATTAAGGAATTCAACAAGATCCTGAGTATTAACAAGAAATTAAACCTAAAAATCCATGTAAAATCTATGCAAAATTGAAAAAACTTGAAGAAAATTGTTGACCTGATGAATATATTGAATGAGTTATTTTATTACTACCAGTTTTTCTGAATTTTCAAAAAATAATCACACAGGCACTAATTAAATTATCTTTATATTAAATAAAATCATCACATGTATTATTTACAATGAGTGTCTTATATTCTGAAGAGAAAGATCTAAAATAAAGCTACTTAAAGATCACTTAAACATAAGTAATAAAACATTCTATCTAAATATTTTCCTCTGCTATATAGTTTATAATAAGTCAGTTGGTGACATAGATGACACCAAATTTAAAATCAGAACACACTCAAAAGTAAAAATATGGCAATTTAAATAGAATATACAAAAGATTTATGGGAAGACTTTTTATGATAATTATCCTGTCTGTGCCTTTTTATAGATTGTCAAACTACCCTCTTTTTATAAATTTTCAATAGGACAAAATAATACATTTATTTTAAACAACCAGAAAGTTTATCCTACTTATTGGGTTCACTGATATTGGAATTTCTTAGGTAAACCTAAAAAGCATGGGCATATTTTTACAAAGTTGTATTTACCCCAAGTAATTTTTCATACTACAGTTTCTCTCCTAATTTGTCAAACCTGGCATGTAAATATACACTATATACAATGCCATTCCCTAAATGTCAATATGAAAGTAATTACATGTTCAAGATATAAACAAATTCAAGATGTTTCATTATTTCTTTATTGTTTAAGATATTTGGGCAAGAGTCATTAGAATTGATGCTTTTGAACCATGGTGTTGGAAAAAACTCTTGAGAGTCCTTAGGACTTCAAGGAGGGCCAACCAGTCCATCCTAAAGGAAATCAGTCCTGAATATTCATTGGAAGGACTGATTCTGAAGCTGGAACTCCAATACTTTGGTCACCTGATGCAAAGAGCTGACTCTGCAAAAGACCCTGATGATGGGAAAGATTGAATGAAGGCAGGAGCAGGAGGGGAAGACAGAGGATTAGATAGTTTAATGGCATCACTGACTCAATGGACCTGAATTTGAGTAAACTCTGGGAGTTGGTGCTGGACAGGGAGCCCTGGTGTGCTGCAGTCCATGGGGTTGCAAAGAGTCAGACGTGACTGAGTGACTGAACTGAACTGAACTGAGATGCATCACAAGTAATCAAGTATGCTTTCCTTCCATACATTAAGACTAATATTAAGAAAGACTAGATTTATCAGGAGAATTTGACTTTTTCACTTTTAGCACGAGATATGAAAAACAAATTACTTAATATCAATAGTCATGAAAGTAGACCTCTATCTTTTTAAGTAGTATTAATTTAGACAGAAATAGATTGCTCAAAGATAGATTGATAAAGTCATATAAAATAGATACATGGATAGCTGATTGACAGTCATATGCAACAATTAGAAAATGCATTTTATTTTATATAAAACTCTAGTATAGATTATAAGTCATATTTTAAAAATAGTGATGACCCAAGTAAGTCCAGATGCAGTGTTGGGTACAGTTGGCTATGTCAAGAAAACCACCTATGAAAACCACCTATCATTACTTACTAGCTGTGTAAATACATTGCAGTCAGAGTAGCTCCACATTCCTTTGTTTCCTTCCCTGTTAAAAGGTATAGTAAGGATAGTATTAAATAAACCTATTAATATGTAAACAATATTTTCACAAAACCAAGTATAATCCTCTTGTAAAAATAATGTTATATTGAATTTGAGATTTATCTGGGTTTCTCAAGGATATCTACATGACATAGCAAGATTATCAGTATTCTGTATGTATAACATATGCATAGGTCNATGTAAACAATATTTTCACAAAACCAAGTATAATCCTCTTGTAAAAATAATGTTATATTGAATTTGAGATTTATCTGGGTTTCTCAAGGATATCTACATGACATAGCAAGATTATCAGTATTCTGTATGTATAACATATGCATAGGTCTACATTTAATTTAGAGATAGCACCACTGAAGTGTCAAATAAGTGAATCAAGAAGTCTGTCATGATTAAGTTTTAATAATTATTAACTTAAATATAGACCTTTTCATTTCCTCCCAAGAGCAACAAAAATATCAAAAATAAGAGATGTCTGCTCTTGTATTCAATATTATGACACATTTTAATAACATAATATTCAAAAATATGTTTATAAGTATAGCATATAGGTACAACATATATAATAACATCAGGGCTTCCCTGATGGCTCAAATGGTAAAGATTCTGCCTGCAATGCAGTAGACCTGGATTCAATCCCTGGGTCAGGAAGATCCCCTGGAGAAGGAAATGTCAACCCACTCCAATGTTTTGCCTGGAGAATTCCATGGACAGAGGCTACAATCCATGGGGTTGTAAAGAGTTGAACATGACTGAGCAAGTAACACTTTCATTTTTGGGCATAACAATACCATCTATAAAACATACTAATTTATAACAGTGATGTAGTATATTCAAAATAAAGGACTTTGCATGTACCCATAAACAATAAACAGGCAAATAATACATTTTTCACTGAGCATGACAAATAGAAAATTAGATTTCCTTGTTTTGATAGTGATTTCTCTTTTAATAATTTTCTTAGAGAAAGCAAGAATACGTTGTCTGGGCAGGAATCTTGGTTCAGATACTTCTGGTATGAAGAGATAGATATCATCATTCCCTCCATTCTTTCATCTCTCTCTATAAATATGAACCATTTATGTCTGAGGGGAAGGTTTTGATTATTTTTTCAGTTTTATTGAGATACAACTGGCATATAATAATGTGAAAATTCAAGATGTATGATGCATTGATTTGACATATATTGCCATATGATGACCTGTGTATCATAGCTAAACCTCTATCTTGTCACATGATTATTTGCTTTTGTATGAGAACAACTAAGGACTAGTCTCTTGGCAGCTTTGAAGTCTATAATATGCTGTTGTTGAGAGGGACAAAATTCTTTTTTAAGGGATTAAATTTAATGAAATGAAGTCCACATAGAGTATTCTCCCTTTTGCATAACTTAAATGAGTTGGCATCTTAAGTACATTTGAAAAACATCTTCACCTTTTCTCCATATTCTGTGAGCTAAAAGCAAATCACAGATTCCATTTGCACACAAAGGGAGGGAATTTTACAAAGTGTGGCTCAGTGAAGAAGGCTTCAGGGTGTGTTTGATACATTACCATTTGGAAATTTCCTGAAAACTGAAAGTATGAAGTTAAGTTTTGAAAAGAAGACTGATATTTCTGGGTGTAGCATAATGGGATACAACATGGAAAAGCCTCAGGTACTCTAATTGACTTGGGCAATATATGTGTATGAGTGTGTGTGTATGTGTGTGCGTGTGCACACATGCACAAGTATCTGTATCAGCATGTATGTGTAAATGCGCAAAAGGAAATATCACTTCTTTTCTGCATTTTTACAACTTTGAGGACCAGGTTACTTTGTTCAGGTCTTCCTGAGTTATTGTCCAATGGAGAGATGAACTTCCATTTATCTCACTAACAAGATTATTGCCACATGCACAAAAGGAAGGAGCTTTACCTAGACAACAAAAGATTAGGATGGCTCCAGAGAACAAATCATCTGGAAGTGACTGCAGAAACATCTTTGAAATGAGTATTTTATTTTTCATTCTATCACTAAGTAAGAATTACTAACAAGTCATAAATTGTGGACACTTATGACTGGTCTAAGGTTTTTACAATTATTTGTGCTGAAGATTCCCAAGAAGGTATCTAATGGAAAAGATTCAGTTTTGAAACATCAAGATTAAATCTTAGCACTAGTGTCAAAGGTTGAGAAATTCTTGTTTTAGAGTGTTTTAAATGATGTTTAATAACTGGGTGTGTAATCAATCTGTGTATCAAAAATTAATTCCCAAATTTTTTTAACAAGACCCCCCACACTGGTAGTTCTCAGCTATCTTTTGAATTCTTCATTTATAAATAGAATAAATAAAATTATAGAACAAAATTGATTTTAAGAATACTTTTTGATCTAAAGGTTTTATATAATGGCTATAGAAGAAAATTCAGGGTCTCTCTTCGTATTTCTCCTGAAATAGAAGCTAGGTATGTTTAGCTATCTTGGATGCAGCTCCTGAGAAAAGGCTTAGTGTTGTTCACAACAAATTATTCTACTGTGGTTACAGCATGCTGTAAGATTGAGTATTTATGGTGAGAAAGGTCAGTTTTGTCTTCTCATTTTATAGATAAGGAAATTGTGATCAAGTGATCCATACCTGGAAGAACAACTCATGAACCCACTGAGAACTTATCTTAGAGCTGTGCCTACAGGTTAACATATTTTCACATATTAGGTGAAAAAATTGAAAGGCAGTAGTATCAAATTATTCTCCTCTGCTTAGTATCTAATTAGTAGTTTTGAGAGCAGAATAAATGTATGGTGAATTCATGATCTGTTAACCGTCTGAGGTTATTTTTGTAGCATTGCTTTCTATCAGTGTCCTAAATCTGGAGAGCAAAGATCATGGTTCACATTTTGAATGTTTTAAACAATTTCTAATAATATTTCATGTTAAAGGCATTTAACAGGTGATCATGGAAAGCGTGAATGAATGAGAAGGAAATAATTCAGTCTATAAGATGATGATTTACATAACCAACACTGAAAGGCAAAAAAATCCTCATTCAAATTATTAAATTTATCTGTGCTAAGGTAAATAATGCAAAATAATACAGTAGAACTTTCTCATTTGAAAGTAAAGCAAGTGCAGCTTTCTAAAATAAGGTCACCCAAACCCAATGTATAACAACACATGGTTATCTCTAAAATATATTATTCTTGAAGCTTTCAATTTTTAAAAATGCATTATTATCAAAGCAGACATTGCAAAGCTTGTCTAATACTTTGATGCTGAATGACTAGTTCTTAAGCTCTGTTTTCTTTGTGGTTAAATCCTTGGCTGAAGGGCTTACGAGTCTGCCAAGATAAAATAAAAATAAAAAAATACCACATAGAATAATACATCTACATCACAAATCACCAGACTAAAATAAAAAGAGATGACAAAACCACAGTGAAGCTTGCATCTACCATTTGAGTAGTGATGATGGTATCCTTCTTTTAAATATGAGAATGCTTATTTTGTCCTATAAATCTTGATTTATTCTATAGTGACAGCTTGGTCATGTTAATGTAACTCATTTGCATTTAACAAATCTAAGCATAATATAAAATTCTCACGATTTAAAAAATAGCTTTATTTATTTTTGGCTGTGCTTCATCTTCGTTACTACAGGGGTTACTCTTCTTTGCAGTGGACAAGCTTCTAACTGCAACAGCTTCCCTTGTTGCAGAACACAGGCTCTGGGCATACAGGCTTCAGTAGTTGTGGGTGTGTGGGCTCAGTAATTGCAGGCATGTGGGCTCAGTAGCTGCGACTACTGGACTCTAGAGCACAGGTTCAATAGTTGTGGCTCACAGGCTTAGTTTCACCATGGCATGTGAGAGTTCCCTGGACCAGGGATCAAACCCATGTCTCCTGCATTTGCAGGCTGAATCTTTACCAATGGGCCACCAGGGAAGCTCTGCAATTTTCTTTTAATGTCTTATATTTGGAAAAATATTTCAGACCAAGATTGTTTATAAGAAGACATATGAACATGTTGTCATCATCTTTTGTACAAAATCAAAGTATGTGAGGCAAAAGATTATGCAACTGAGTATTTTGTATGCAAGTAAACTACTGAAAAAATATGTTGCCACCAAATGCATAGGCATCCAGATTGTTCCACCTTAGATGTGATCCCCTTTTAAAATGATAATGAGTTACAACAAATACATTTATATGCAAATATAACTTAAGCAAATGATAGCTATGCAAATTGTGTATATGTAAAATGCAGGAAAGCTGTATATTTTATAAACTCAACAGAGATTTTCTGACTGCCGGCTTAAGTTCATACATCACGCCAGATGGTAGAAATATAGGGATAGAACACCCTGTTTCCCAGTGCACTGATGTGCAGCCCTGGCTCTGCTTCATTTTTACATAATGGGTTTATTAAAATAAAGACAACTAGCCCTCCTTTCAGATACTAAGATTCAGAACCTCGAAGGCAGGTTCTAATGAACTCTATTAAAACTCAGTGATTCAAGATTTTTAATAGAACTCATTAGAACCTGACTTAGAGGTTTTGAATCTTAGTTTCTGCAAGTGTGGTTTGTGTTCTTAATATCATGTATATAAACACATGGGCAGAAGATCTAAACAGACATTTCTCCAAATAAGACATTCAGATGCCCAAGAGGTACATGAAAAGGTGTTCAACACCACTATTTGTCAGAGAAATGCAAATCAAAACTACAGTGAAGTATCACCTCACACCAGTCAGAATGACCATTATCAAAAAGTCTAAAAGCAATAAATGCTAAAGAGGGTTTGGAGAAAAGGAAAAGCTCCTGCACTCTTGGTGGGAATGTAAATTGGTGCAACCACTATGAAGAACATATGAATATTTCTTAAAAAAATAAAAATAGAGGTACCACATGACTCTGCAATCCCATTCCTGGGTATACATGGAGAGAAACATTATTTGAAAAGGCACATGCACCTCAATATTTATTTTGTCATTATTTACAATAGCCAGGTCATGGAAGCAACCTAAATGTTCACTGACTGAATGGATAAAGATGTGGTGCATATATACAATGTCATAAAGAGGTCATATGTCTACTCAGTCATAAAGAAGAAGGAGATAATGTCATGTGCAACAACATGGATGCACCTAGAGACTGTCGTACTATATGAAGTGGGAGAGAAAGACAAATATTGTATGACTTCATCTATATGTTGAATAAAAATGATAAGAATGAACTTATTAATAAAACAGAAACAGACTCACAGACTTAATGAATTTATGGTTTCCAAGGGGAAAGAAAGGACTTCCCTGGTGGCTCAGATGGTAAAGCATCTGCCTACAATGCGGGAGACCCGCATTCGATCCCTGGGTTGGGAAGATCCTCTGGAGAAGGAAGTGGCAACCCACTCTAGTACTCTTGCCTAGAAAACCCCATGGATGGAGCCACGTGGTAGGCGTCAGTCCATGGGTTCACAGAGTGAACACTACTGAGAGACTTCACTTTCACTTTCAAGGGGGGGAGAATGGAGGGAGTAATAGAGGAATTTGGGATTGAAATGTGCACACTTCTGCTGCTGCTGCTGCTGCTGCTGCTGCTAAATCCCTTCAGTCGATCAATAAAAAACTAGTGTATAGCACAGGGAACTCTGCTCAATATTCTCTTAACAACCTAATTGGGAAAATAATTTGAAAAAGAATAGATACATGATATGCATAATGAAATCACTTTGTTGTACACCTGAAACTAACACAAACTATTAATCAGCCATGAAGGTGAAGTCGCTCAGTCGTGTCCCACTCTTTGCGACCCCATGGGCNTTTGGAAAAATATTTCAGACCAAGATTGTTTATAAGAAGACATATGAACATGTTGTCATCATCTTTTGTACAAAATCAAAGTATGTGAGGCAAAAGATTATGCAACTGAGTATTTTGTATGCAAGTAAACTACTGAAAAAATATGTTGCCACCAAATGCATAGGCATCCAGATTGTTCCACCTTAGATGTGATCCCCTTTTAAAATGATAATGAGTTACAACAAATACATTTATATGCAAATATAACTTAAGCAAATGATAGCTATGCAAATTGTGTATATGTAAAAAGCAGGAAAGCTGTATATTTTATAAACTTAACAGAGATTTTCTGACTGCCGGCTTAAGTTCATACATCACGCCAGATGGTAGAAATATAGGGATAGAACACCCTGTTTCCCAGTGCACTGATGTGCAGCCCTGGCTCTGCTTCATTTTTACATAATGGGTTTATTAAAATAAAGACAACTAGCCCTCCTTTCAGATACTAAGATTCAGAACCTCGAAGGCAGGTTCTAATGAACTCTATTAAAACTCAGTGATTCAAGATTTTTAATAGAACTCATTAGAACCTGACTTAGAGGTTTTGAATCTTAGTTTCTGCAAGTGTGGTTTGTGTGCTTAATATCATGTATATAAACACATGGGCAGAAGATCTAAACAGACATTTCTCCAAATAAGACATTCAGATGCCCAAGAGGTACATGAAAAGGTGTTCAACACCACTATTTGTCAGAGAAATGCAAATCAAAACTACAGTGAAGTATCACCTCACACCAGTCAGAATGACCATTATCAAAAAGTCTAAAAGCAATAAATGCTAAAGAGGGTTTGGAGAAAAGGAAAAGCTCCTGCACTCTTGGTGGGAATGTAAATTGGTGCAACCACTATGAAGAACATATGAATATTTCTTAAAAAAATAAAAATAGAGGTACCACATGACTCTGCAATCCCATTCCTGGGTATACATGGAGAGAAACATTATTTGAAAAGGCACATGCACCTCAATATTTATTTTGTCATTATTTACAATAGCCAGGTCATGGAAGCAACCTAAATGTTCACTGACTGAATGGATAAAGATGTGGTGCGTATATACAATGTCATAAAGAGGTCATAAAGAAGGTCATATGTCTACTCAGTCATAAAGAAGAAGGAGATAATGTCATGTGCAACAACATGGATGCACCTAGAGACTGTCGTACTATATGAAGTGGGAGAGAAAGACAAATATTGTATGACTTCATCTATATGTTGAATAAAAATGATAAGAATGAACTTATTAATAAAACAGAAACAGACTCACAGACTTAATGAATTTATGGTTTCCAAGGGGAAAGAAAGGACTTCCCTGGTGGCTCAGATGGTAAAGCATCTGCCTACAATGCGGGAGACCCGCATTCGATCCCTGGGTTGGGAAGATCCTCTGGAGAAGGAAGTGGCAACCCACTCTAGTACTCTTGCCTAGAAAACCCCATGGATGGAGCCACGTGGTAGGCGTCAGTCCATGGGTTCACAGAGTGAACACTACTGAGAGACTTCACTTTCACTTTCAAGGGGGGGAGAATGGAGGGAGTAATAGAGGAATTTGGGATTGAAATGTGCACACTTCTGCTGCTGCTGCTGCTGCTGCTGCTGCTAAATCCCTTCAGTCGATCAATAAAAAACTAGTGTATAGCACAGGGAACTCTGCTCAATATTCTCTTAACAACCTAATTGGGAAAATAATTTGAAAAAGAATAGATACATGATATGCATAATGAAATCACTTTGTTGTACACCTGAAACTAACACAAACTATTAATCAGCCATGAAGGTGAAGTCGCTCAGTCGTGTCCCACTCTTTGCGACCCCATGGGCGGTAGTGTATCAGGCTCCTCCGTCGATGGGATTTTCCAGGCAAGAGTGCTGGAGTGGATTGCCATTTCCTTCTCCAGGCGATCTTCCCGACCCAGGAATCGAACCGGTGTCTCCCGCATTGCAGGCAGACACTTTACTGTCTGAGCCACCAAGGAAGCCCTAATCAACTATTCTCCAATATAACATAAAAAGTTAAAAAAGCCTCAGTAATTCAAATTAATAAGTGATTTTGAAAATACTGCCTGTGTGTATGACTCAGTGTCAGGCAAACATAATTAAAATAATTCTAAGGATCCCGAAGTAGTATGCTCTGTGTACAAAATGATCATTGGTGATATAAAACTTGTTTTGTGAGTCTAAGATTGTATGATTTGGATTTTAAAAAATAGAGGATAAGAAAATACAAAAAAAGTTTTTGCAAAGTGTAAGTTACAGAAGAGATGAGATTAGAGAAGCAAAAATAGACAGATCATGAGTTATACTGAGCATTTTGAAAACTTCCTTGATGGCAATAAGGACTACTTAAAGAATTTTTAGTGAAAGAATCACATCTGTAGTTTGGAAATGGAACACTGGCTGTGTAGTTAACAATTTCAATTTCTACTGACATTGGGACTACATCTCCCAGCACACCCTGCCGCAGCAGCTACAGCCAAGCAAATTCTGTGAGTCAGAGCCTCACAGTAAATATTCGAAGGGAAAAAAGGCCAGAGGTGGTATAATCAGTAAACGAGGACTTTAAAACACCTGTCATAATATTTCATAAATACCTAAAGTAAACTGTAAAGTTAATGGTGGATGACATGGGAGATATTTTTAAAAAGAAACAAATAGAACTTTAGAACTTGGGGATAGGTAGGTAGATAAATAGGTATGAATTATATATACATATATAATAGACCTAACAGATTCAATGAAGAAGGAAAGATTAGTGAGAATAAAAACATAGCGGTAGAAATTATCCAAAAAGGAGTACAGAAAGAAAAGACAATAGAAAAAATGCACACGAACTCATTAACATGTTAAATAACATGAAAAGATCTAGTATGTATGTTTCATGTCCCAGAAGTCAAGAGAGGAAAAGGGAAGAATATGAGAGAGCTAATGAAAGCCAGTGCAGACAGTGTAGAGCAGGGACAGGTGGGTGGGGCCAGATGAGCAGTTCTATCAATGAACACAGCACTTTANAAAGGAGTACAGAAAGAAAAGACAATGGAAAAAATGCACATGAACTCATTAACATGTTAAATAACATGAAAAGATCTGGTATGTATGTTTCATGTCCCAGAAGTCAGGAGAGGAAAAGGAAAGAATATAAGAGAGCTAATGAAAGCCAGTGCAGAGGGTGTAGAGCAGGGACAGGGTAGGCGGTGGGGCCAGATGGGCAGTTCTATCAATGAACACAGCACTTTACCTGACATTGATGGAAATGGTACAAATTGATCTTGTGGTCAAATTAAAAAGTAAAGTATTTTTAAACATATAAAAGATATTTATTAAACATTTATTTTGTCATGAGTTTGTCTAGGTGGTAGGTAGTGACTTGAACTCTGTACTTTAAATGGGTTTTTGGAATAGATTATGCCAAGGGAAGAATGAGGATACAGAAACTCCTGACAGGATATCTAATGCAGATGAGGGCCTGAGTTTGTCCACTGGCACAGTTAGCAAGAGAGTAGGTCTAAAAGGTTTTATTAAAGTAGAATAGTATTTGGCCACCCAGACTGAATAAGGGTGAATAATAATTCATTTTAGATTTCAAATTTTAAAATATAAGAAAAAAAAACTCTAGAGAAAGATGTGTCTTCACTCATACACGTAAATTCAAAGCACAGAAAGACTAAGGCATTAGAAATCTCAGGAAAATATGTGGCAGGGCTAAACCTGGTGAGGTTAATATTGTAAATTTAGATTTGGGAATGGTTTTACTTCTTTCTTAATGCCTAAAACTCTACTAAGCACTTAGAAAAAAAATATCAAAACAAGTTTTTATTTAATTAATAAATATGATATGCACCAGTGTTTGGAGAAGATTGTAATAGTTCCNAAATCTCAGGAAAATACATGGCAGGGCTAAACCTGGTGAGGTTAACATTGTAAATTTAGATTTGGGAATGGTTTTACTTCTTTCTTAATGCCTAAAACTCTACTAAGCACTTAGAAAAAAATATCACAACAAGTTTTTATTTAATTAATAAATATGATATGCACCAGTGTTTGGAGAAGATTGTAATAGTTCCCATAGTGAGTAAAAAGGACTTATAGCATTTACTACAGTTCCCTTGTAGCTCAGACAGTAAAGTGTCTGCCTACAATGCGGGAGACCCGAGTTCAGTCCCTGGGTTAGGAAGTTCCTCTGGAGAAGGAAATGGCAACCCACTCCAATATTCTTACCTGGAAAATCCCATAGACAGAGGAGCCCAGTAGGCTACAGTCCATGGGGTTGCAAAGAGTCAGACACAACTGAACAACTTCATTAGAAAACTGAAGCATAAAATCAAAAATAGCCATGAGAATGCACTATGAGTGTGATTGTAGGATACAATATTTTTTTTTAAGACACTCTGTGTATAAAAAAAATGTTAAAGCATCTTGGGCAGCAGCTTTTGTTAAGGAGTTTGAATGTGCAGACACACAGACTGGCTATTGACTGAGGAACAGGTGAGACACTGTCTATTCAACTAGGTCACAAAACAAGAATAAAACTGATATGAGATAATTTCTCACTGTAAAATACAGTCAGTATGACTATTTCCAAATGTCAATTCTTTTAATGTATTATCTAGCAGTACATGGCCATAAAGTATGCAGTGTTGAAAACAACATAATCATTTAATACTAAAAGCTTTGATTAGGAAGAGGTATGCAATGGCAGTAAAGCCTGTGGAACTGTTAGCATCTCAAAATTTTAAGTGGTGTTCCATTTTTCTTTTTAACATGTTGCCACAGGCAGTCTTTCCACTGTACATTGGATGGTGTGACTGATCCGTGGTGGTCTTGCTATCTGTCAGTCAGTCAGTCAGTCAATCAGTTCAGTCATGCAGTCGTGTCTGACTCTTTGCAACCCCATGAATCANGACAGTCTTTCCACTGTCCATTGGATGGTGTGTCTGATCCGTGGTGGTCTTGCTATCTGTCAGTCAGTCAGTCAGTCAGTTCAGTCATGCAGTCGTGTCTGACTCTTTGCAACCCCACGAATCACAGAACACCAGGCCTCCCTGTCCATCATCAACTCCCAGAGTTCATTCAGACTCACGTCCATCAAGTCAGTGATGCCATCCAGCCATCTCATCCTCTGTCGTTCCCTTCTCCTCCTGCCCCCAATCCCTCCCAGCATCAGTGTCTTTTCCAATGAGTCAACTCTTCACATGGGGTGGCCAAAGTACTGGAGTTTCAGCTTTAGCATCATTCCTTCCAGAGAAATCCCAGGGCTGATCTCCTTCAGAATGGATGGGTTGGATCTCCTTGCAGTCCAAGGGACTCTCAAGAGTCTTCTCCAACACCACAGTTCAAAAGCATCAATTCTTCAGCGCTCAGCCTTCTTCACAGTCCAGCTCTCACATCCATACATGACCATAGGAAAAACCATAGCCTTGACTAGATGGACCTTAGTTGGCAAAGTAATGTCTCTGCTTTTGAATATGCTATCTAGGTTGGTCATAACTTTTCTTCCAAAGAGTAAGCGTCTTTTAATTTCATGGCTATAGTCAAAGTTAATCCATCCAGATCAATGTTGAGTATCTAGAGTTTGTTTCAGCCAGTTTATAAAAATGGAACAATCAGAATCAGCCATGCTTTCAGGTGNATAGTCAAAGTTAATCCATCCAGATCAATGTTGAGTATCTAGAGTTTGTTTCAGCCAGTTTATAAAAATGGAACAATCAGAATCAGCCATGCTTTCAGGTGCTTTAAGGACTGAGGACATAAAAAACTGATGACTGTTTTTTATGGTTATACAAAGAGCAATTTCATATTCTTCAGTGCATTTTATTTCAAGGTCAGTAAATAGTATGCAGTTCAAAATATTTTTATTTGCTTGTCTTTCCAAAAAGACTCAAGGAATTACTGACTGTTTTGTATAATGATGAATAATTATGCCAGTAATGAAACTGGCATAATTGATATGATATTCAACTCCAGTATTCTGGCCTAGAGAATCCATGGACAGAAGAACCTGGTAGGCTACAGTCCATGGGGTTGAAAAGAGTTGGACACGACTGAGTGACTTTCACGTTCACTTTTCATCAAATATAAATAAATACAAAATTCCTCTCAACATATTTATTTTCCAGTATCCAATGTCCCTACTCAGATTTTTTTCTCACGTATTTCCATTACAGTTGCAATCTTGCTAGATTTCTTTTCCCCCTCCCCTGGATTTTCTAGAGACTTTCAAATTGCCCTCTTTGTGATGCAGAACATCTCAGCCTGAGCCCATGTCTTACTTTTAAGTTTGCTTATCCCACTTCAAACAAAAGTGTTTCCATTTTACTGGAATCATCCTCCAATGGGCACAGTTTTATAATCTGCCTTTGTGTCTTTGAGAATACTCATGGTTCCACTTAAGCTAACTTCTTAACAATTATATTGCTTTCTCAAAAAGGAATTTGGGGAGATATCCTTTTACCTTTATATAAAGGCTGAGTCATAAAAGAGGAAGACTGAACAAACAAGATCAAATAGGACACAGTATAAGAAAAAGAAATAAGCTATGTAGGGTAAAAAGAGAAGGTGAACTTTTAGAATAAACTTTTTATGTTAGTATATAAAGAAAGATAAATTTAAGTTGATAATAGAAAACAGTTGGCTTTAAAAAAAATTGAGTACAATAAATGTTTTGCCAAGGGATTAAAATCCAATGTAATAAACAACCCTCACAGCTACAAAGTACAAGTTAAATTTAGAATCAAAACATGGTGATGGGTCACAGATTGTGTCAAAAGTGAAATGGAGTATGATTAGATGGAAAAGAAGGCTATTGAAGCAAACTAAATATGGGATGATTGGATTTCTATTCAAATAGGGACAATGGGGATAAAGAGGGAGTGAATCTGAAGAATTAGAATCAAACTGAGTGCCATAGTAAGATGTATATTTGGTTTATATTCATAAATAAGTATTAGAGAAGAAGAACTAAATACCTTCTTGATGAAAGAGAGGAGATTGAAAAAGTTGGCTTAAAGCTCAACATTCACAAACTAAGATCATGGCATCTGGTCCCATTACTTCATGGAAAATAGATGGGGAAACAGTGGAAACAGTAGCTGACTTTATTTTGGGGGGCTTCAAAATCACAGCAGATGGTGATTTCAGCCATGAAATTAAAAGATGCTTACTCCTTGGAAGGAAAGTTATGACCAACCTAGACAGCATATNTTATTACAAAAATAATCTCAATTTAGAGATAATCTTCCTCAGAATTTTAGGAAATGTTGCTTTTTCCTTATAATATATTAACGTTTTGTAATCTCTATAGTGTATATTTTTTATTTGCTCTTATGTCTACTGACTTTTAAATATAAAGATATATATTCAACTTAAATATCTTACAGATTTGGGTAACTAATTATTAAACAATATAATTTGCAAAAATGATATATCCTTAATAGATGATTTCATGTTTTCTTGGATGATTAGTAATTATTGCCTTGATAAAAGTAAGATTTAGCATAAATTCTTTATGTTGCACTTTTATGGATGATTATTTTGAGAAACGTTGCTTTCTTACAGAAACATCACTCAATTTTTTGAACTCCTTAGAACACACCAAAATCAAAAAGTGAACAATGAGTTTTAATGACCTGTAAGCTAACATTTTGAATATGTTCTCCTTCAACTTTTGAAGGTAAAAATTGCAAACTATAGGATTTTCAAAGGATTTTTTTTAATCTACTAGAGCTATTTTGTTGTTTCTGAGAAATATAACCAAAATTTTTATCAAGAATTATGAAATGATTATTTTTTCATATTGCTCTTTCACTCAGAGGAATTCAGAAATGCTTGAGAAACTAATTATTCTTTATTTAAATGTACTTCTACTAATGAAATTTTTGATAAAATGCCTTTATTAATACTTTTGCTAGGATCTGATGATTTAGCTCATTTTAACATGCAGAAAATGTCAGTACATGATCTGAAAGAATAGGCAGTCTACACTCTCAAACCAAATGACCAATACAACTAACTTTATGTTAAATTATAAACCTTTTGTAGTTTGGGGGCCTCCCTTGTGGTTCAGCTGGTAAAGAATCCACCTGCCATGTGGGAGATCTGGGTTCAATCCTTGGGCTGGGAAGATCCCCTGGAAAAGGGAAACGCTACCCACCCCAGTATTCTGGCCTAGAGAATTCCATGGACTGTATAGTCCATGGGGTTGCAAAGAGTCAGACACAACTAAGCAACTTTCACACACATAAACACACACACTGAATTTTTCTGCAGAAATAAATGGATATATTGAACCATTTTTAGCATATAACATAATAACTCAGATTATATAAGGGAAGGAAATATTTATTGAATACATTATATAAAGATGACTAACAAAGATATCTTGCAGGTTAAAATGATATAGATCTAGTATAAATTACTCATTTATCATTATATAAGAGCAATTAAACTGATATTTTTCCCTGGTTCAATTTCTGTGTCAGGAAGATCCACAGGAGAAGGGATGAGCTACCCATCCAGCATTCTTGGGCTTCCCTGTGGCTCAGCTGGTAAAGAATCCTCCTGCAATATGGGAGACCTGGGTTCGATCTCTGGATTGAGAAAGTTCCCTGGAGAAGGGAAAGAATACCCACTCCAGTATTCTGGCCTGAAGAATTCCATGAACTGTATAGTCCATGGGGTTGCAAAGAATTGGACACAACTGAGTGATTTTCACTTCACTTCAGAGTAGCTAAATTAATGTATTTTAAATAAGGATAATGACCAAAATGCACATTATTTTACAGCAATTGGAAGTACATGTAGTGATCGAATGCTTATTTTGAGTTTTTTAGAGATCATAATTAACCATTTGGATGTAAGTTTATTTATTTTGAATCATGATTAACTTTTTTAAAACTAATCAATAAAATCTTTAGAAAATTTATATGAATCTACAGTGGTATGTCTACTCCAATTTATTATAGAGACCTTTGTTCTGGTGGACTTTGTTTCAGTTTGCATATTAAATATATTTGGTATTTATAATGGCTTTCATTTTATTCACCTTCTATATATAGTTAAGGTATTTAAAAATTATGTAAGTGTTATTCTCTGTGAATATAATTTCAATATAAGGAAAAACAACATCATAAACTATTTGCTTGATGTCTAAATCAGAATGGGCTTCTGGAGAGTAACCTGGTTTAATTCGAGATGTTAAGCATGTACAACTTTTCCCTGCTGCCCTAGGGACCAAGATCAGAGTTTCCATTCTTCTGTTGTCAGGTAGGCTCTCCATGGAGCATGTGTTCTTCAAAATCTGAATTGCCTCAAAGGTTATATCCCTTATCATGTATCAGTATTTTTGTTATTCCTAACTGTGCTCAAACAGTGCCAGTAGGAACTTTAGATATTTTTCTCATTTCCCCTTGAACATCTACATCTTCCTGGATCATACACTTTTCGTTTGTTATCTTATGAAGGTAAAAAATCAGAAAGTTGATGGCAGTGGAATGACAGATAAACTACAAATCAGGACTGGAGTATGGCTCCTAATCTGCTTAGATTATTTTCTGCTATAATGTAATCACTGAATGAACAGGTTTAGTTTGAAAAAGTCCCTAGCTTTTTAAAAGGCAATTATTTATAGATTTATTTCATTTTTGTCTGCACTGGATTTTTGTTTCTGTGCAAAGGCTTTTTCTAATTGTGAAGAATGGGGCTTACTCTCTGGTTGTGGTGAATGGGCTTCTCTTGGTGAAGAGCATGTTCTCTAGAACAGCTGGTTTCAGTAGTTGTTGCTCACAATCTTAATAACTCCATGGCATGCAAGGTCTTGCTGGATCAAGGATTGAACCAGTGTCCACTATATTGTAAGTCAGATTTCTAACCACTGGTCCACCAGGGAAGCACTAGTCCCTACCTTTTTAGGGATTATTGATCCACTTGATATTTATTTTAGCACTTACTCCAAAACTGCTTTGTAATTCATCTACATGGGTTGTACAATTAGTGAAAAATGCTTCTGGAATATTTTTCATAATTTTCTATTACTTAGAATTAGAAAACTGACATCAATTTTTGTATCTCTGTGTTTATAGATAAAATTAGTTCTATAAATGGTTGGGATAAACTATGTTAGATATTGCTTATCATCATGTTGTTTGATCTGGAAATCATTTCAACTGCNCTTAGAATTAGAAAACTGACATCACTTTTTGTATCTCTGTGTTTATAGATAAAATTAGTTCTATAAATGGTTGGGATAAACTATGTTAGATATTGCTTATCATCATGTTGTTTGATCTGGAAATCATTTCAACTGCTAAGAGGACCAAAATTACTTTGTTTTCAAAAGTCTATGAAATTGTGGATGTGTTTTGTTCTATTATAAACTGCTTCTTCCTTTACTGAAGCCCTCATGTGTATTATTTCATCTTTATTCAGACTTCAATTCATGTTAGTCTTCTCTCATCTGCAAATGAATTACGAGGACAGTCATTTAGTTCAGTGCCTACTTTGTTTCATATGTAGGACACATTTCTAAATACCAGTTTCATTTCACAGCTATCTTCTAATAAATGTGGAGTAAGATATATTTTTAAATTAATACTTTCAACTTTCTTTAATATCTTCCCTATAATCCACTGCTTTCATCCTCTGTGTCTTATACCCATTTCAAATTTTGAAAGGGTTAACAACTTGATTATTGTCCTTTCTACATTTAATACCTAGTATTAATTCTTATTTTCATAGCTGTGTAATTTTTAATCAGTATTAAAATTGTCATAGAATGACTAATGCTAGTTTTTATTTTTACAAATTAAAATATAAATAACAGATAACACTATATTGCCTTCAGGCATACAAAGAAAGATTCAATATTTTAATACTGTGCAGTTATTCCTACAATATGTCTAGTTACCATTTGTCACCATGAATATTTTTTTCTTATCTATGTAACTTTTAACAGTTACTCTCTCAGCAACTTTTAAGTATTCAATAGATGCTGGGATCCAGCCCACACAGGATCCAGAGAAACCCGAAGGAGAAATGGCGTCGGCGATTGTGATCGATTTAAAGAGAGAGAGAGAGAGGAATGTTATAGATAAGAAAATAGAGGAGAGAAGAAAAGAGGCTGATGTTCCTTGGTTTATACAGAAAATCAATAAAGTCCCAAGACAAGAGACTTGCACTGTCTACATAAGGCCACAGGTGCCCTCCCGGTCTCCCGAGGGAGTGAAGGTGCAGGGAGCCTTCACGTTCAGGTCTTAGAAACCCAGGCAAATAAGTAGACACAGCAGACCTCTGTACTCCAGATGGGAACTAGCCTGAAAGAGAGAGTAAGAGGAGGAAAATGACTGACAGGAGGAGATCAAGCTGCTTTGATGAGCGAGATCCAAAAGCTTTATTTTTGAAAAGGTACTTATATACTTTTTTTGTACATAGAGGAAAATGAAAGATGCAAGGTCATACAGTCAGCCCAACATTCCAGCAGTTTTGCCCTTATCGATAACCAGGATTTTTCTGCATAACTTTTCCTCAGATGATGTTGTGTACAGTATCTTCTGGACTTGGAGGCCTGTGAACATTTAATGACCCTCTTTTGATAAAGACTGCTCAACCAGAAAACTTATTTTCCCTCAAAATGTTTTTTCTTTATATTTCTAATCTATGTCAGCCTCAGAAAATGCCAAACAGAGTTATGTTTTTCACAGAGCAAAGGTGCAGTGGGTTACAAGAAAGAACCAATTAGCTTAAAAGTCTGATATGGTTATATTCAAGGCTACACTTGTTTTTCTGGCATTCTTACTATGTTAACTAATGCATTCCTAGGTGCACAGTGCATTGGCCTGATAATGAAATCCCACACCAGCACTAGCACTACTTTAATAACTTTTAACTCTTTCAAAGGCTCTATGTTTTAGGCTTTCCTTGCTTCTCACAGTTAGGAGGCTGTAAATAATTGTATGCATAGCTGCAAGAGTCTGGATATACCTGCCAAGCAAGCTAGAATGCTAACAGAGGGGGTTTGATTTGAAATATTCCTCTCATGTCCAGGAGACTTATTAGTTATAGCCCTAAGTTGATTTTCTCCAGAGAAAGGTGGTCAGGGTTAGCCCCCTGTTAATGTCAGAGGAGTTAGTGAAAGTCATGAAACAGTAAAACAGACAGATTCTGGTTTGGGGGTAGATGCTCTAGAAAGCCTAGGGAGCCCCTTGAGTTCTGAAGCCTTGCTTAACAGTTCTCTTCCACATGAAGTTGTCATGGGCGGGATCTCCTGTGGCAGTTCCCAGCAAATAGAGTGATATTAACTATAGTCACCAGGATGTATTGGTATTATTAATACTAATTAAAAATTGGTATGACTTATTTATATATTTTATTAACTGGAAGCTTGTGACTTTTGATTCCCTTCACCCATTCATCCATTCCCAACCCCTACCTTTCACAATCACCAATCTGTTCTCTGTATTTATGAATTCAATTTCTTTGTTTTTCTTTTTTTGCTTTTTTTAGATTCCACATATAAGTGATATCATACAGTTTTTGTTTTTTTCTGTATTACTTATTTCACATAGCATTATGCCATGAAGATCCATCCACATTTTTTCAAATGGCAATATTTCATTCTTTTCATTGCTGAATAATATCCCATTGTATGTATATATACCATATTGGCTTTATCCACTCACTGCCAATGAATTCTTAGATTGTTTGCATATTTTGGCTGTTGAAAATAATGCTTCAATGAATAGAGTTGTACATATATTTTTTAGTTAATGCTTTCATGTGCTTTGGAAATGTACTCAGAAGAGGAAATGCTAATCAATAATTCAATTTTCAGTTTCCTGAGAAACCTCCATCTTATTTTTCACAATGGTTGCATAAATTTGCATTCCCACCAATTATGAACATGCATTCCATTTTCTTTACATTCTTACTAGTGTATTACATGTTGCCTTTATGAAAATAATCCTTCAAATGAGTGCGATATGGTTTTTATTTGCATTTCCCTGGTAATTAATAATGTTGAACATCTTTTCCTGTTTCTATTAAACATCTGTGGCCTTCTTTGGAAAGATGTCTATTTAAATCTTCTATGTTTTAAATTGAATCATTTGCTTTTGCTATTGAGCTGAGTTCTTTGTTAGTTTGAGTATTAATCTCTTAATTTCATATATATGATTTGCAAATGTTTTCTCCAATTCAGTAAGTTTCCTTTTTTGTTTGTTTGTTNTTCTATTTTTTAAATTGAATCATTTGCTTTTGCTATTGAGCTGAGTTCTTTGTTAGTTTGAGTATTAATCTCTTAATTTCATATATATGATTTGCAAATGTTTTCTCCAATTCAGTAAGTTTCCTTTTTTGTTTGTTTGTTTGTTATTGATAGTTTTCTCTAGTGTGCAAAGCTTTAGTTTGATATAATTCCACTTGTTTATGTTTGCTGTTGTTGGTTTTGCTTTTCATGTCAAATACAAAAAAATCAAGACAGATTACTGTCAAGAAGCTTTCTGCCTATGTTTTCTTCTAAAAGTTTTATGGTTTCAGAAGCTAATTGGACATGTATGTGTGGCTTATTTCTGGATCCTTTGTCAGTTCCATTGGTCTATGACTCTGTTTTTAAACCAACAATGTACTGTTTCAGTTAGTATATCTTTGTAATATAGTTTAAAATTAAGCAACACAATGCCTCTAGCTTTGCTCTTCTTTCTCAAGATTGATTTGAATATCCAGATTCTTTTGTGATTCCATACACAATTTATAATGATTTATTCCATTTATGTAAAAAATGCAGGTGGGGTCTTGATTGGGATTGCACTTGTATCTGTAGATTCCTTTGAGTGTTGTGTATATTTTAACAATATTAATTCATTAATCTGTAGGTATGGAATATTTGTCAATTTATTGATGTATTCTTTAATTTTTCATCAGTCCTATAGTTTTTATTGTATAAGGCTTTCATCTGTTTGGTTAAATTTTACCTTAGGTATTATGTTCTCTTTGATACAATTTTTAATGAATTGTATTCTTAAAATTCAGATAATTTATTAGTGAATAAAATTACACAAATTCTGGTATACTGATTTTGTGATTTGCTACTTTACTAAATCAATGGTGTCTTTGGGATTTTCTATAGTGACAGCTTTACTTTTTCCCTTCCAATTTGAGCAATTTTATTTCTTTTTCTTGTAAAATTACTTTGACTAGGATTCCTCATTTTGTTGAATAAAAGTGGCAAGTTTGGAATCCTTATCTTCTTTCTGATCTTAGAGGAAAAGTTCAGCTTTTCACCTCTAAGTGTGATATTAGCTGTGGACTTATCATATATGACTTTTATTATGTTGAGGCATTCCCTCTGTACTCACTTTCTTAAGGTTTTTTGTTGTTGTTGTTTGTTTGATTGTTTAATCATAGATTGATGTTGAATTTTGTCAAGTGTTTTTTCTGAATATTTTTAGATTATCATATTTTTAAACATTTTTTGTTAAAGTGGTATCTAATGTTGATTGATTTACATATATTGAGCCATCCTTGTGCCCCTAGAACTAACATTACGTGATAATGGTGTATAATCTCTTATAGTATTATTAAACTTATTTTTCTATTATTTTGTTGAGGAAGTCTACCTCTATGTTTTTCAGGGATCAGTTCAGTTCAGTTCAGTTCAGTTGCTCAGTCGTGTCCGACTCTTTGCGACCCCATGAATCACAGCACGCCAGGCCTNTTGTGGGGAATTTTAAATTGATGATTCAGTCTCTTTTCCAGCAATTGGTCTGATCAAAATTTCTATGTTTTTATGACTCAGTCATTAAAGTATTTACATTTCTAAAAAGTATATCCATTTTCTCTAGATTGTTCAACTTGTTACTATATAAATGTCTGTAGTAGCCTTTTATGGTCCTTTGTATTTATGTGGTATCAAATGGATACCACAAATGTATTAAGAGGATACATTTATCCTCTTGAATTTCTGATTTTATTTACCTAACTCCTCTCACATTTTTCTTCTTGAGTCTATCTAAATGTATAGGCCAATTTTTTTTTTTAATATTTAAAAAGTTATATTTAATTTTACTATCTATTGCCTTTTTAATCTCTATTTCATTCATTTCTGCTTTGATATTTGTGATTTCCTTCCTTCTATGCACTTTGTTTGTTCCTATTTTCCCAGTTTCTTGTTACATAAGGTTAAGATGTTTACTTGTGATTTTTGTTGTTTCCTGAGGAAGGCTTTATCACTATGGCCTTCCCTCTTAGACTTGCTTTTCCTGCATCATCTTAGTTTTGGTATGCTGTATTTTCATTTCTATTAGTTCCAATGTATGTTTTTATTTTGCTTTTGATGTATTCATTGACTAGCTTGTTATTGAGCACAATAATACTTAATCTTTGCATACCTGTGAATTTTTTTCCAGTTTTATTCTTGTAAATAATTTCTAGTTTCATAGCATTTTGGTTAGAAAAGATGCTTGATTTGATTTCAATCTGTTCAAATTCTTAAATACTTGCTTTGCGGCCTAACATATGATCTATCAAGGAGAAAATCTGTGTGTACTTGAGGAGAATGTGTAATCTGTTGCTATTGAATGGAGTATACTGTTAAGTCTAATTAATCTAACTTGTCATTTAAAGCCAATATTTCCTTATTGATTTTTCTGTCTGAATGATCTATCTGTTGATATAAGTGAGTTGTTAAAGTTTTCTACTATTATTACTTTACTGTCTACTGTCTACTTTTCTCCCTTTATGTCTATTAATACATGCTTTATATATTATGGCACTTTTTTTATTTCAGTTACTTGAATTCAATTCAATAGTCTGAAAAAGAAAAAAAAATGAAAAAAAATTTGGAATATTTTGTGTGTAGTGACTAAATTATTTTCAAGCACTGTGAATAGTGAATCATCAAAGGGAAAATTTAAAAGGCTTCCAAAAGATAGCATCAAAAATCTTGCCTTTCGCCTCTGTTGTCTGACATGTCTTGCCATGACATTAGCAAGAGATGGAGCTAGGAAGACACTGGAAGACAGTAAAATTTTAGAATTTATATAAATTGAGTGTGGCTTGATAGAATCAACTTTAACAATTGGCATCATAAGAATCTTATGGTTAAGGAGATGTATACCTCATGCTTGTTCTATTTTCTTTTTTATCCCAAAGGGCAGAATCATTTAATATAGATAGATTGATAGATAGATAGATAGATAGATAGATAGATTAGATAGATAGATGAGGGAAGTTAGAAAAGTTATTAGCAGTAAAAATTATTCATCACTTTATTGCTAGTCCATTTTTTTTAGTAGTTTCAGAGTTAACTCGTATCTTTGAAATTACTTAGTATCTTCTAGAATCTTCCAATCCATCTTATATGTATAATGGGGGAAGAAAGAGCACATTATCAGAATAAGGTGGGGTATTATCTGACAAATAAAGAGTATATCAACCTAAAACTGACTAATAGAGTGTAGCTGACAACTAAATCCCTGATGAAGTAGCCTGGTTTCTAATCTGTATCTTCTATAATAGCTCTTATATTTCTTATTTTACTCCTCAGTTTGCTAATCTAGATTCACAGATTCAATCTTCCTTCTAATTTTTCTTCCTAAAATGAGTGGGAAAAAAAAAATCTATGACTAAGCTACTCTTTTAGGTGCATATGTTGGTTACAATGCCTATGTTAAAAAATTTTAAATATTATTGCTAGTGTACTTGTATTTTTCCAGCAAATAAAATTCAAGATTCAAGGCTATTACATATTAATTGCAGACCAGCAACACTGTGGAAATAGGCAAGTGTATTGGATAAAAAGAAAATAATTTTCTGCAATCCAGCTATGTAACAGCTATATAAGATTAGAGAATAAATTCCAAATTCATAAGTGATTTCCCAAGGTCTGTTCTGAGTATGATTATGGTATAAAATTTAAATATTTTTCTCAAAAACAGAAGTTTTGAAACATACCCATATACTGCATAACTGTTTTAACCGAGATCATCAAATGTTTTGCCAAATTCACTATCTTGATGTGACCACATAATCCATCTTAAATTAAGGGCTTTTAATAATAATTTTACATGAAATACAGTTAAGATATTAAGACACCACAGCACATGACCATATGTAATGCTTTGTTTCCTGCCAGAGTAATTGTGGCCATGCAACTTTGACCTGTGTTTGGGAAAGGTTTTTATCTTTCTTTGCTTTAATCTGTTCTAATTACTTTCCTTTCTTTACCACCATCACTCACAAAGAACCTAATTGCTTTCTTCAAGATGCCAGCCCTCTTCGAAATCACCAGTATGCTTTGTCACTGAGGGAGAAGCTGAGCATCTGCTCCAATACCATCACTTTCTCTTCTCATATAAAAGCAGCTGCAGCTGTTTTTCATAAGATTTCTCATTTCATGTTAAGGGTTATGCAGAGGTTGATGTCTCTCTCTCTATCTCTTTTTTTTTTTTCCTATGAGATCCTTCTTCTACTGAAGAAAGGCAGGATTTTTAAGAAGCAGCACAAGTATTCAATGTGGCAATGAAGCATGCTAGGTTTTCTGTCTCAGAGTCATGTAGATGATTTCATTCTAGCCTTCCATGGAGTGATAATCAATTTTCACGGACTATTTCTAAATGAATGGTACTATCTTATTTGTCTTACACTGCATTGTTTCTAACCTAAGCTATCAACAGGGAGGTAGAACATCCTTCTATTCTAGCAGTAGCACAATCATTGGTATTTTATTTACACTAGGTAATGAGTCATGATTTGGAAGAGTTTCTTGTGAGTTGCTGATAATAAATTCTTAAGTACATCAAAAAATAAATGAGTAAACAGATTCTGTGAAGGAAGATTCATTGCTACCAACATGTCTTTGATTATTGCTTTATAGGTGTGTAAAATACCTTCCTTAGTATTGCCATATTGATATAACAATTGAATACCAAAAGAAGAAAAAACAACGAATACCTACAAAAGCATAAGTAGCATTTTCATGCCAAACAGTTTATGCATACAAGCAGCATGGAAAAGTACTCCATTATGGGACCCTGGAGGCCTGTGCCCTAAACCTACATCATCTGTAACATTGATGTTAGGTTACACATTAAATTTCTTTTTTCTACTTTTCTACCATAAAATGACTATTATCTGCAACTTTGAGGCAGATATGAAGATTTTAGGTATTTTGGCTTCCTTTGAATTTCTTCCTGCTAACTGAGAATACAGTCACTCTGTTTTAACAGAGAATAGACTATGCTGACCATGCATCCCCATCATTGGAACTGGAGAATCCCCTCCTTCCTGCACCTCACATGGGGCACACAGAACTTGAAAAGAAAACTGGAGGATGGAAGCAAGATCTGAAATCCCTTTTCTACCATATGAAGCTTGTCTTCTAATTTCTAAAAGTCTTGACCCACTCAGTCAGTTCAGTAACTCAGTTGTGTCCAATTCTTTGAGACTCCATGAACTACAGCACACCAGGCTTCCCTGTCCATCACCAGTTCCTGGAGTTTGCACAAACTCATGTCCACGAAGTCAGTGATGCCATCCAATCATCTCGCCCTCTGTCATCTCTTTCTCCTGCCTTCAGTCCTACCCAGTATCAGGATCTTTTCCAATGAGTTGGCTTTTTCATCAGGTGGCCCAATTATTGGCACTTCAGCTTCAGCATCAATTTTTCCAATAAATATTCAGGACTGATTTCCTTTAGGATGGACTGGTTGGATCGCCTTACAGTTGAAGGGACTCTCAAAAGTCTTTGCCAACACCACAGTTCAAAAGCATCCGTTCTTCAATGCTCAGCTTTCTTTACAGTCCAACTCTCACATCCACACATGACTGCTAGAAAAAACATAGCTTTGACTAGGTGTGCCTTTGTCTGCAAAGTAATGTCTCTGCTTTTTAATATGCTGTCTAGGTTGGTGAAAACTTTTCTTCCAAGGAGCAAGCATCTTTTAATTTCATGGCCACAGTCACCATTTGCAGTGATTTTGGAGTCCAAGAAAATAAACCTGTCACTATTTCCATTGCTTCCTCATCTATTTACCAAAGTGATGGGACTGGATGCTATGATCTTAGTTTTTGAATGTTGACTTTTAAGCCAGATTTTTCACTCTTCTCTTTCCTTTCTGTTTTATTCTTTTGAAAGGAGAGTGCATATTTGCTTCTTCTACTTTTAGTTCTCAGTCCATTGAAATTTGTGTTATTATCAAATCTTTTGCAAGAGTTAGATAGGGATAACCCAGATTAGTTCACAGGTGTTTTGTTTTTATTTGTTTTATTTATTTTTGGTTGTGCAGGGTCTTTGTTGCTGTGGTGAGTGGGAGCTAATCTTCATTGCAGTGCACAGGCTTCCTATTTTAGTGTTTGCTCTTGTTATGGAGCATGGGCTCTGGAGAATGTGATGTTCAGTAACTGTGGCACAGGGTATCATTNTATATATTATGGCACTTTTCTTATTTCAGTTACTTGGATTCAATTCAATAGTCTGAAAAAGAAAAAAAAATGAAAAAAAATTTGGAATATTTTGTGTGCAGTGACTAAATTATTTTCAAGCACTCTGAATAGTGAATCATCAAAGGGAAAATTTAAAAGGCTTCCAAAAGATAGCATCAAAAATCTTGCCTTTTGCCTCTGTTGTCTGATATGTCTTGCCATGACATTAGCAAGAGATGGAGCTAGGAAGACACTGGAAGACAGTAAAATTTTAGAATTTATATAAATTGAGTGTGGCTTGATAGAATCAACTTTATAAATTGGCATCATAGGAATCTTATGGTTAAGGAGATGTATACCTCATGCTTGTTCTATTTTCTTTTTTATCCCAAAGGGCAGAACCATTTAATATAGATAGATTGATAGATAGATAGATAGATAGACAGATAGATAGATAGATTAGATAGATAGATGAGGGAAGTTAGAAAAGTTATTAGCAGTAAAAATTATTCATCACTTTATTGCTAGTCCATTTTTTTTAGTAGTTTCAGAGTTAACTCGTATCTTTGAAATTACTTAGTATCTTCTAGAATCTTCCAATCCATCTTATATGTATAATGGGGGAAGAAAGAGCACATTATCAGAATAAGGTGGGGTATTATCTGACAAATAAAGAGTATATCAACCTAAAACTGACTAATAGAGTGTAGCTGACAACTAAATCCCTGATGAAGTAGCCTGGTTTCTAATCTGTATCTTCTATAATAGCTCTTATATTTCTTATTTTACTCCTCAGTTTGCTAATCTAGATTCACAGATTCAATCTTCCTTCTAATTTTTCTTCCTAAAATGAGTGGGAAAAAAAAATCTATGACTAAGCTACTCTTTTAGTTGTATATGTTGGTTACAATGCCTATGTTAAAAAATTTTAAATATTATTGCTAGTGTACTTGTATTTTTCCAGCAAATAAAATTCAAGATTCAAGGCTATTACATATTAATTGCAGACCAGCAACACTGTGGAAATAGGCAAGTGTATTGGATAAAAAGAAAATAATTTTCTGCAATCCAGCTATGTAACAGCTATATAAGATTAGAGAATAAATTCCAAATTCATAAGTGATTTCCCAAGGTCTGTTCTGAGTATGATTATGGTATAAAATTTAAATATTTTTGTCAAAAACAGAAGTTTTGAAACATACCCATATACTGCATAACTGTTTTAACCGAGANTGTAACAGCTATATAAGATTAGAGAATAAATTCCAAATTCATAAGTGATTTCCCAAGGTCTGTTCTGAGTATGATTATGGTATAAAATTTAAATATTTTTGTCAAAAACAGAAGTTTTGAAACATACCCATATACTGCATAACTGTTTTAACCGAGATCATCAAATGTTTTGCCAAATTCACTATCTTGATGTGACCACATAATCCATCTTAAATTAAGGGCTTTTAATAATAATTTTACATGAAATACAGTTAAGATATTAAGACACCACAGCACATGACCATATGTAATGCTTTGTTTCCTGCCAGAGTAATTGTGGCCATGCAGCTTTGACCTGTGTTTGGGAAAGGTTTTTATCTTTCTTTGCTTTAATCTGTTCTAATTACTTTCCTTTCTTTACCACCATCACTCACAAAGAACCTAATTGCTTTCTTCAAGATGCCAGCCCTCTTCGAAATCACCAGTATGCTTTGTCACTGAGGGAGAAGCTGAGCATCTGCTCCAATACCATCACTTTCTCTTCTCATATAAAAGCAGCTGCAGCTGTTTTTCATAAGATTTCTCATTTCATGTTAAGGGTTATGCAGAGGTTGATGTCTCTCTCTCTATCTCTTTTTTTTTTTTCCTATGAGATCCTTCTTCTACTGAAGAAAGGCAGGATTTTTAAGAAGCAGCACAAGTATTCAATGTGGCAATGAAGCATGCTAGGTTTTCTGTCTCAGAGTCATGTAGATGATTTCATTCTAGCCTTCCATGGAGTGATAATCAATTTTCACGGACTATTTCTAAATGAATGGTACTATCTTATTTGTCTTACACTGCATTGTTTCTAACCTAAGCTATCAACAGGGAGGTAGAACATCCTTCTATTCTAGCAGTAGCACAATCATTGGTATTTTATTTACACTAGGTAATGAGTCATGATTTGGAAGAGTTTCTTGTGAGTTGCTGATAATAAATTCTTAAGTACATCAAAAAATAAATGAGTAAACAGATTCTGTGAAGGAAGATTCATTGCTACCAACATGTCTTTGATTATTGCTTTATAGGTGTGTAAAATACCTTCCTTAGTATTGCCATATTGATATAACAATTGAATACCAAAAGAAGAAAAAACAA
>SJYW01035147.1:0-13195 GCA_006410735.1 Raphicerus campestris | reverse complement strand
CTGGAGGATTTTTCCCTCTAAAATGTACCCAGGGGAGTGGCGACAGGAGAGCAAGTTATTACTTGATGTTCTGATAAACCATCTGCGAAGCAGAGATGCATCAGATGTCTCCCAAGAGGCAGTTCTAGAAGATTCCTGGGAAGTGGCCTGATACTTGTTAATCATGGAGACTCCAACAGCACAGCTGCTCTTAGAAAATTCGAGGGGCTGGGACACAGAGTCCAGAGGGGAGTGGTGAACACCAGAGCTTATCTCGATGCCCTGGACGTGAGGTCAAAGGGCCTCGGTTTCGGGGGCCCACGGGACAGGACTGGCTCAGTTGGTCGCTGGTCACCACCCAGCAAGTTAGAAGTGATCTTCCAACCAACAGGGACAGTGGGTAGACCGGAAGAGTGCTTCTCAATTCGTTTTATCCAGGGCACATAGGAACTGCCACCTATAGTGAAAATTAGGGAGAAAAAAGATACAAGAATGTTGGGAGGGGTCAGGCCAGTTGAGCGGCTGATGGAAGGAAAAATGTGACCCAGGAAAGGGAAAGAGCGTAGGCCTCTCTCCTCTCTCCTCTGCTTGTTCGTTATGGGCAAACGCCCGGTCCCCCTGTTGCCGCGGTTCTGAATTAGCATCTCCAGAACTTGTTGCCAACTTTTCATCTGCTCCTCCCAGAAGAAGGGATGACTCATCTGCCTAGTAGACACCCTGCCCTTAGCAAGCTGGAGACAGAAAGCAGCCTCTTTGATCTGATTATAGTTTACAGAAGCCTTCCACAATAAACGTCACGGGTCATAGGAGGTTTCTGTAGTGGCATATGAAAAACTCTCTTCCTGCCTAAGATCAGGGGCAAAACAAGGATGTCAGTTATTCCTGACTCTGGCATTCACTGGGGGCGCTAGGCAGCGAGCAGGGGGTAAAATTAGAACACGCAAGTCTTGCAGTGGCTCAGTCTCTGGGCTGCAGTCATAGATCCCCACGGGCTGGGCTGCTTATAAACAGTAAACTAGTCATCACGGCTCTGGAGGCTGCAAGTCCGAACCTTAAACTGGGAGAGCTGGCGTCCTGTGAGGGCCTGTGGCCTGGTCATCCCGGGCAGAAAGTAGACGGCGCTCCCTGGGGTCTCTTTCCCAGGGGCACTAACCTCGTTCACAGAGGCCCACCCTCATGACCTCATCACCTCCTCAAGGCCCCTCTTCCCACTATTAATACTATGCCATTAAGGGCTAGGCTTCAGGGTATGAATTTTTAGAGGGAGAGATACAAACACCCAGTCTACAGCAGGAAGAAATAAAACTGTTCTTATTCACTGATGATGTAATTACGTGCATTGTAAACTTCTGAAACTAAAGCCAACTAAGTAATATATTTAACAGTGCTTCCCAATATAAACTCAATATTAAGAATCAGTAAACTATATATAATAGCAGCATGTAATTAGGAAGGTTTTTTAAGTCCAAACTTGTACAATAGCACAAAAAAAAATCATCAAATGCATCGAAATTAAAGGAAAAATGTGTGAAACTGTCATACAGAAAAGTAAAAAGCATACTGAAAGAAATTTAATACTTAAATACATAGAAGGATGTTTCACATTTATGGATTGGAATAATCATTATTATAAAACTTCATTTTTTCCCAAACTGGTTCTGTATAATCCCAATTAAAATTCCAGCTCTATTTATAGAAATGGCAAGAGCCAAGAACAGGACTATCTTGAAGAAGAACAGAATGAGAAGCTTTATAGTACCAGATATTAAGGCATTATAAATACTCAGTCATTGAGGAGCATTGTCTTAGCACATGGATAGACAATTAGATATCAGTGAAACAGGGTGGAGAACTGAGAGTTAGAGTCACACTTGCACGACCTCCTGACTTTTGACTAGAGTGCTACTATAATAAGAAGGAAAAAGATGGTCTTTTCAGTAAATGGCACCAGATCCATTGCACACACACGGCAGGAAAATACAACTTCACCCTACTACACGTCATACACAAAAATCTGCTCCAGATGGACTGTGGATGTATATGCGAAAGATGAAAAAACAATTCTAGAAAAATATACCAAGAATATATTCAGCTTTTCTTGGGGCAAGCAAAGATGTACTAAACGAGACTCAAGGAAATTGCTAGTCATAAAAAAAGACAGTGCAAAATTGGACTGTATTGAAAACCACGTAGCGGTTGCTGTCGAAGCTGGGTGCATATTCTACGAACAAGAAATCCTTTTCCTAGGGGCACACCCGACAGAAATGTGCACACATGTGTGCCAAGTGTGTGCCTGTCACGTGCTCGATGTTCTTAAAAGCTTTATTTCATAAGAGACCCAAACGGAAGGCAACCCAAACATTCACAGACAAGAGAATAAATAAATGTATATTCCTACGATGGCATACTATTAGCACAGTAATAAATAAAATTACTACCACAAGCTGTGACTTGGGTGAATTTCACAGACATAATGTTGAGGGGAAAGCCAGAGACAAAAGGGCTTATATTATGTGAGTCTATTTTTATAAAACTAAAGAATTTGTTAAACTAACTTGTTTTCAGAGAAGATAGAATAGTGGTTAATTTGTAGGTTGTATAGTTTCTAACAGATGACTTCAGGAAGACTGTGGAGAGGCTTCTATGGCGCTCTAACCCTTGATTATGGATATGCCCACTTTGTAAAAACTCATCGTTATGCACTTAAGATTAAGACATTATTATATGCCATTTATATATCAGTCAAAATACAAAGTCAAACTACAAATACAAGTTGGATTTCTCTCTCTCTCCAAGACTTTGAATTCCTTCTCCTACTCAAGCAAGAGGAACACATACGCCTCTTGCTTTTACACAATTATGAAGATTTGAGAGATTTAAATGGGTTGGTGCTTGAGGTCATGGGATTTAAAGGGAAAAGAATGAAGCGTCTTAGTACAGGTACCTGAAGTCTTATCTGGCAGGCTTGTGACCTTGAGAAGCGTTTTCGTGTTAACCTCAGCTTCTTCACCTGTAGAACAGTGGTGATAATACTCCAGTACCCTCCTTCAACCACTGTGGAAAACAATTTTCTTTTCACATCTTAAATTCTTGCTCATTTTTAAAACTTTTCCTACTCGTTAAAATCCAGGCAGACTTTTACTACCCTTCCCTGCGTCGCCATCTATACTTTGCACACATTCACTTTACAGTATTAGGTTTTGCAAGCTTCCACCAGAAGGGAACATGTAGAAGCTTCTAGAAGACAAGGATGGTGTTTTTCATATTTTTTATGCCTGGAACTCAGCCCAAGGCCTGACACATCAGTGCTCAATAAATTCTGGATTAAATAAAATAATCAATGAATGAATCGCTAGGTCTACCTCACCCTTCCAACCAAGTGACTATAGCTTGTAGACTGAGACTAATGAGAAAAGCAAAGTTGCTCAGTCGTGTCCGACTCCTTGCGACCCCGTGGACTGTAGCCCGCCAGGCTCCTCTGTCCATGGGATCCTCCAGGCAAGAACACTGGAGTGGGGTGCCATTCTCTTCTCCAGGGGATCTTCCTGACCCAGGGATTGAGCCCAGGTCTCCCGCAGTGCAGGCAGCCGCTCTACCCCCTAGTGATGCACAGAGGTAGGTCAGTGTCAGCCAGGACACAGGAGTAAGTCACAAAATCGCACCGTTTGTCTTATCCACTCATGAAGGAATATAGAACATAACCAGTTGATTTTTGAAGGTCTATTTTAACTGAAGGGTTTAAAAAACATTCTCAGAATCTTCGCTGAAACTTGTGAACTCTGCAAAGACAGACAGCTGGCTGAACAAAATAGGAATCCAGACAGAAGTGAGAGCAAAACCCTTGTCGTGGCGGCAGAAGCAGTGCTGAAGACAAGAAGCCCTCCGCTGTGAGACGCAGTCTCCCTGTCTGCTCCAAAACTCAGGGGCTGGGCCAGCAATGCGGGCGGGAGCCAGCGTATCCCATCAGCGCGGAGGGCCAGCCTGAGCGGCCATGGACCACGCACTGACCGGCTGCAGGCCGACAAGCCTCCGTAGCGGCGCGCCCGCGGCTTCTGCGCAGTCACACCCCGCGGTCTCGTCGCGCAGGCTGCGCCTGCCCGTTTGCTTCTGGGTTGTGTGCTGGGCGGTTTATGCTTTCTATTTTGATAACACAGGATAGCTCTGGACAGGCTGTGTTCCATCAATATCGCCATCGCTGCCACCAGTAGCAACATCACCATATTTTTCCTCCAGACCATTTACCATCACTTTTTTGAACACAGCACAATTTTTAAAAATGCATGAGAAGGAGCTTACCTGACTCCAGGGATTTGGATCTAGGCTGTGGAACACTTCACCTCTAAGTCAGTAGTTCAAATCCAGCCTAGGGTGAAGAGGATAAAAATATTTCCAGGTGTTATGTGCTTAAATCAAGTTTAAGCCTTGATGCAGCTCCCTGAGGCAAAGGATCAGCAATATATTTTAGCATCTTGTCCACAGCCCTGGAGCGAGAACAAGGCCTACAGACCCAGGAGAATAAACCAGCTCTCTATCCCAACATCCGGCAGCATCATTCAGGCCTCACTCAGCGTCCTATTGGGCCCACTCCAGAGGTGCCAAGAAGATTTTCACTTACCATAGCTTCCAAACACTTAAACCATTATGTCCCTCCACTGGGACAGTGGGAAACAAAGCTGAGAATTTATAACCAAAATGCTATTCAATGTTTTGCTTCTCAAAGACTAAGATGCCTCAGAAAGAACAAGTGCGGGGAAAGAAATTTAAATTCAGAATTACATACCTTCATATATGTGGTATGAATACATAGTAATTTCCCTCGTAAACTTTAAGCTGTTGCCCAGGGAAAATATTCACCTAATCATGAACGTAACGGAGTTCCTATAAATATGATACATGCCCTCCTTGCATACCGAATTGGATGCTGGAGACACTGCTGAATCACAATCATCTGTTTCTGAATTTCTGTAAAGACATCAGCTATCGAATCAAAGTGATCACCAGCAGTAGAAAATCACGACAAAATCAAGCCAGATATACCTTATGTGTGAACAGATCCATCACCAAGCAAATTAAAATCTTGATATATCACCACTGTTAAAATTTGCCAAACACAATTACACAGATCCTTCAGTTCAGTTTAGTTCAGTCGCTCAGTCNAGACTTGCACTTTTATTTAAAAACTTGGGGAACAGTAAGGGGGTCGAAGCCATTCATTCCCAGCAACAACGGCAGAGGAAACACCGCCGCAGGGAGGCAGGAAGTTCACTTTTATTTTCCTTTAGGAGCAGACGGGCTCACAACTTCTCCGCTAGTCACCTGTCTGGGGTTACAGTTTGGAGATGTTGAAGGCGTGTCCCAGTTTGCTGACCTCTGGGTAGCAGCCAAATATTTCTGACCCTCTGGATGGCCGTAGCAGTGAACTATAAAGGTAATGTACTCGGTTCCAAAACCTTTGTGCTTCTAGCCCTTCAATAATTCACATAACTCTTTTTCCTGTTTTGAATTCTTCCTACTTAAAATGCTGAGTAATTTCTGTTTCCCCTATTTTGCCCTAAGAGACAGCCCTCTGTCACATATCACAGTTCCGTTTATAAGTGGGTCTCCTGGCTTTCCCATTATGTGCTGCTGATCGGTTTGTCTACCCATGAGGCCATAGCACATTGCCTTGATTAAAGCTTTCAGACCAACCTTGGCGTCACTAAAGCAAGTCTTTCCCCCTGCTCTCCACAAATGTCCCTGCTGTTCTTAGCTCTTTGCTATTCTATATCTATTCTAGAAAAATATTTTTAAATGTACGTGCTTTAGAAGAAGACATAATTTGTATTAGACTTTCATCAAATCTTTAGACAAGTTTCAGTGAATCAGCATGGATCCACATTTTAGAAGCATTATTCTAGTAACGTTACGTGTATTAGGTTCATCGAGGTCAAATCGAGGAAATTTGAGAAGACCACCTGGAAAGCCAATATGGGCCACTGGTGAAATAAAATAATGACAGAGAGAAGGAAGAGATTTCTGCTATGTTCAGGAGATAAAACAGGCAAGGGTGTACTGGCTAAGATGGAAACGCAGAATGGGTTAGGTTTTTTTCTGGGCCTCTGGGCACTACTCTTTACATGCAGAAGCTGTCTGCTTAGAGCAAGGACCATGAGACACGTTTGGAGCATAGTGACTTCCGGTGGCTAAGAGACAGTCAAGCGAATGAGAGCCTCCAGCTCTGCAGAGGGAGCTGAGCTGTCTGCTCAGAGTTACGAGGGGTGTGGAGCTCAGTGCAGAGATGCACAGACACCTGGGAAGAACCCTCCGGGAACCCTGCCACTTCAGAGGGATCGCGAGAAGAGAGAGCCAGTCAGGAGATCTAGACAAGGAGCTGGAGACACAGAGGAAAACGCCAGAGAAGAAAACTGGGAGGAGAGCCAAAAGCAAGGAGCTTTAAGAAAGAGGGGGTTGTTACATCCTGAGATAATTACAAGGAAGAAGAAATGGATCCACTGGATCTAATAGCATGAAATTAACTGGTGGAAATCATTTCATTGCTGTTTTGGGGACAGGAGACAAATTGTTGTCAGATGAGCCATAAAAGGCCAGTGAGGAAGGGAACTGGGATCATAAATGGCTCTTCAAGAAGTTTGGTTGCAAAGGTTAAGAGCCATCCAACAGTAGCTGGAGGGAGATATGGGGTCAGAGGACTTTTTTTAAAGGACACGTGTGTATTTGAAGGGAGCACACAGAATACCTAGTAGATGACTGATGGCTGAGGGTCTGGGTCAAGTCACAAGGCAAACTCCAAGGCGGGTGGCCGGACAGATGAAGCCGACTTGTGCAGCGAGCAAGAAGAAAGACTGGGAAAGCGTGAGTCTTAGTGGAAATCCACTGTGTAGGTGGTTTTGGATTGTGGAGGGAGTGATTCCTTATGTTTCTTAGTGAATAAACGGCGGGTATACGTGCTGAGAGCAGGAGAAAATGGGGCGGGGGAAGGAGTCTGGACAGTCACAGAGTCGGGAGTCCAGCATAGCCGTGGAGACGAGAGGGAGAAGCAGCTGACTGGCTGCGAGGACAACGGCTCGCCAAAGCGCAGGGTTTGTGCGAGCTGCTGGTCTGCTCCCACGGAGCGCGGGAAGCGGGACCACCTGCTTAGCTTTATCCCAGGCCTCTCCCACAGAAGCCTCCACGTTAGCCCGAACGCGAGTAAACGTCCATTGTGTGCTCTCCCTTGACTTCTGTTGCAAAGCAGGCTGAGCGGCAGCTGGTCGCCACTGTTGTTCAGTCACTAAGGCGTGCCTGACTCTTTGCAGCGCCAAGAACTGCAGCTCGTTAGGCTCCTGGGTCCTGCACTGCCTCCCAGAGCTCGTTCAGATTCACACCCACCGAGCCAGTGATGCCATCCAACCATCTCATCCTCTGCCACTCCCTTCTCTTTTTGCCCTCCGTCTCTCCCTGCATCAAGGTCTTTTCCAATGAGGTGACTCTTCACATCAGCTGGCCAAAGTTTTGGAATTTCAGCAATCCTTCCAATGAGTGTTCAGGGTTGATTTCCTTTAGGATTGACTAGCCTGAGATCAAACCAGTAAATCCTAAAGTGGGAGCTAAGATTGCCACAATTAGACCCACAGGAAACAGAAGAGAAATTAAATGATAGTGCCTGGCAGATGAAAAAGATGGAATATTTGTGTAGGAAAATGTTCTTTATCTTCAGCAGCTTTGAGCTACATTAAGAGGCTCTGCTATGTAGCCAGGAGCAACAATTATTCTTTAAATGGGGTTTTCAAGTTAGACAACACTATTACTAACATCAACTGAAAAACGTGCAGGAAAAACCACCATCCCCAAATGGATTCATACAGGATGGCAATTAACCAACTCCAGCCAACAGCTCAGATATCCTGCTCTTTCAGAGACTCAATAAAACTGTAGGACTTACTGATCTTGCTCTTCCTCTAGGCAGAAATACGCCAAGAATATACACAGAGAAAATAAATAATCTGGAGCTTTGGTAAGACAGTGAAAGCAAATGTGGTGTTACAGACTCTCAGAGCAAACCCAGGGATAGGCTGGCTCAGCACGCAGCTAACAGGATAAAGACTCATGGCCAGGTGCTTGTCTTAACAAAGATGACACACCTATCGTATGACCTGGAGGTTTTTTTCCCTCTAAAATGTACCCAGGGGAGTGGCGACAGGAGAGCAAGTTATTACTTGATGTCCTGATAAACCATCTGCGAAGCAGAGATGCATCAGATGTCTCCCAAGAGGCAGTTCTAGAAGATTCCTGGGGAGTGGCCTGATACTTGTTAATCATGGAGACTCCAACAACACAGCTGCTCTTAGAAAATTCGAGGGGCTGGGACACAGAGTCCAGAGGGGAGTGGTGAACACCAGAGCTTATCTCAATGCCCTGGACATGAGGTCAAAGGGCCTCGGTTTCGGGGGCCCACGGGACAGGACTGGCTCAGTTGGTCGCTGGTTACCACCCAGCAAGTTAGAAGTGATCTTCCAACCAACAGGGACAGTGGGTAGACCGGAAGAGTGCTTCTCAATTCGTTTTATCCAGGGCACATAGGAACTGCCACCTATAGTGCAAATTAGGGAGAAAAAAGATACAAGAATGTTGGGAGGGGTCAGGCCAGTTGAGCGGCTGATGGAAGGAAAAATGTGGCTCAGGAAAGGGAAAGAGCATAGGCCTCTCTCCTCTCTCCTCTGCTTGTTCGTTATGGGCAAACGCCCGGTCCCCCTGTTGCCGCGGTTCTGAATTAGCATCTCCAGAACTTGTTGCCAACTTTTCATCTGCTCCTCCCAGAAGAAGGGATGACTTATCTGCCTAGTAGACACTCTGCCCTTAGCAAGCTGGAGACAGAAAGCAGCCTCTTTGATCTGATTATAGTTTACAGAAGCCTTCCACAATAAACGTCACGTGTCATAGGAGGTTTCTGTAGTGGCATATGAAAAACTCTCTTCCTGCCTAAGATCAGGGGCAAAACAAGGATGTCAGTTACTCCTGACTCTGGCATTCACTGGGGGCGCTAGGCAGCGAGCAGGGGGTAAAATCAGAACACGCAAGTCTTGCAGTGGCTCAGTCTCTGGGCTGCAGTCATAGATCCCCACGGGCTGGGCGGCTTATAAACAGTAAACTATTCATCACGGCTCTGGAGGCTGCAAGTCCGAACCTTAAACTGGGAGAGCTGGTGTCCTGTGAGGGCCTGTGGCCTGGTCATCCCGGGCAGAAAGTAGACGGCACTCCCTGGGGTCTCTTTCCCAGGGGCACTAACCTCATTCACAGAGGCCCACCCTCATGACCTCATCACCTCCTCAAGGCCCCTCTTCCCACTATTAATACTATGCCATTAAGGGCTAGGCTTCAGGGTATGAATTTTTAGAGGGAGAGATACAAACACCCAGTCTACAGCAGGAAGAAATAAAACTGTTCTTATTCACTGATGATGTAATTACGTGCATTGTAAACTTCTGAAACTAAAGCCAACTAAGTAATATATTTAACAATGCTTCCCAATATAAACTCAATATTAAGAATCAGTAAACTATATATAATAGCAGCATGTAATTAGGAAGGTTTTTTAAGTCCAAACTTGTACAATAGCACAAAAAAAACCATCAAATGCATCGAAATCAAAGGAAAAATGTGTGAAACTGTCATACAGAAAAGTAAAAAGCATACTGAAAGAAATTTAATACTTAAATACATAGAAGGATGTTTCACATTTATGGATTGGAATAATCATTATTATAAAACTTCATTTTTTCCCAAACTGGTTCTGTATAATCCCAATTAAAATTCCAGCTCTATTTATAGAAATGGCAAGAGCCAAGAACAGGACTATCTTGAAGAAGAACAGAATGAGAAGCTTTATAGTACCAGATATTAAAGCATTATAAATACTCAGTCATTGAGGAGCATTGTCGTAGCACATGGATAGACAATCAGATATCAGTGAAACAGGGTGGAGAACTGAGAGTTAGAGTCACACTTGCACGACCTCCTGACTTTTGACTAAAGTGCTACTATAATAAGAAGGAAAAAGATGGTCTTTTCAGTAAATGGCACCAGATCCATTGCACACACACGGCAGGAAAATACAACTTCACCCTACTACACGTCATACACAAAAATCTGCTCCAGATGGACTGTGGATGTATATGCGAAAGATGAAAAAACAATTCTAGAAAAATATACCAAGAATATATTCAGCTTTTCTTGGGGCAAGCAAAGATGTACTAAACGAGACTCAAGGAAATTGCTAGTCATAAAAAAAGACAGTGCAAAATTGGACTGTATTGAAAACCACGTAGCGGTTGCTGTCGAAGCTGGGTGCATATTCTACGAACAAGAAATCCTTTTCCTAGGGGCACACCCGACAGAAATGTGCACACATGTGTGCCAAGTGTGTGCCTGTCACGTGCTCGATGTTCTTAAAAGCTTTATTTCATAAGAGACCCAAACGGAAGGCAACCCAAACATTCACAGACAAGAGAATAAATAAATGTATATTCCTACGATGGCATACTATTAGCACAGTAATAAATAAAATTACTACCACAAGCTGTGACTTGGCTGAATTTCACAGACATAATGTTGAGGGGAAAGCCAGAGACAAAAGGGCTTATATTATGTGAGTCTATTTTTATAAAACTAAAGAATTTGTTAAACTAACTTGTTTTCAGAGAAGATAGAATAGTGGTTAATTTGTAGGTTGTATAGTTTCTAACAGATGACTTCAGGAAGACTGTGGAGAGGCTTCTATGGCGCTCTAACCCTTGATTATGGATATGCCCACTTTGTAAAAATTCATCGTTATGCACTTAAGATTAAGACATTATTATATGCCATTTATATATCAGTCAAAATACAAAGTCAAACTACAAATACAAGTTGGATTTCTCTCTCTCTCCCTAAGACTTTGAATTCCTTCTCCTACTCAAGCAAGAGGAACACATACGCCTCTTGCTTTTACACAATTATGAAGATTTGAGAGATTTAAATGGGTTGGTGCTTGAGGTCATGGGATTTAAAGGGAAAAGAATGAAGCGTCTTAGTACAGGTACCTGAAGTCTTATCTGGCAGGCTTGTGACCTTGAGAAGCGTTTTCGTGTTAACCTCAGCTTCTTCACCTGTAGAACAGTGGTGATAATACTCCAGTACCCTCCTTCAACCACTGTGGAAAACAATTTTCTTTTCACATCTTAAATTCTTGCTCATTTTTAAAACTTTTCCTACTCGTTAAAATCCAGGCAGACTTTTACTACCCTTCCCTGCGTCGCCATCTATACTTTGCACACATTCACTTTACAGTATTAGGTTTTGCAAGCTTCCACCAGAAGGGAACATGTAGAAGCTTCTAGAAGACAAGGATGGTGTTTTTCATATTTTTTATGCCTGGAACTCAGCCCAAGGCCTGACACATCAGTGCTCAATAAATTCTGGATTAAATAAAATAATCAATGAATGAATCGCTAGGTCTACCTCACCCTTCTAACCAAGTGACTATAGCTTGTAGACTGAGACTAATGAGAAAAGCAAAGTTGCTCAGTCGTGTCCGACTCCTTGCGACCCCGTGGACTGTAGCCCGCCAGGCTCCTCTGTCCACGGGATCCTCCAGGCAAGAACACTGGAGTGGGGTGCCATTCTCTTCTCCAGGGGATCTTCCTGACCCAGGGATTGAGCCCAGGTCTCCCGCAGTGCAGGCAGCCGCTCTACCCCCTAGTGATGCACAGAGGTAGGTCAGTGTCAGCCAGGACACAGGAGTAAGTCACAAAATCGCACCGTTTGTCTTATCCACTCATGAAGGAATATAGAACATAACCAGTTGATTTTTGAAGGTCTATTTTAACTGAAGGGTTTAAAAAACATTCTCAGAATCTTCGCTGAAACTTGTGAACTCTGCAAAGACAGACAGCTGGCTGAACAAAATAGGAATCCAGACAGAAGTGAGAGCAAAACCCTTGTCGTGGCGGCAGAAGCAGTGCTGAAGACAAGAAGCCCTCCGCTGTGAGACGCAGTCTCCCTGTCTGCTCCAAAACTCAGGGGCTGGGCCAGCAATGCGGGCGGGAGCCAGCGTATCCCATCACCGCGGAGGGCCAGCCTGAGCGGCCATGGACCACGCACTGACCGGCTGCAGGCCGACAAGCCTCCGTAGCGGCGCGCCCGCGGCTTCTGCGCAGTCACAGCCCCGTGGCCTCATCGCGCAGGCTGCGCCTGCCCGTTTGCTTCTGGGGTGTGTGCTGGGCGGTTTATGCTTTCTATTTTGATAACACAGGATAGCTCTGGACAGGCTGTGTTCCATCAATATCGCCATCGCTGCCACCAGTAGCAACATCACCATATTTTTCCTCCAGACCATTTACCATCACTTTTTTGAACACAGCACAATTTTTAAAAATGCATGAGAAGGAGCTTACCTGACTCCAGGGATCTGGATCTAGGCTGTGGAACACTTCACCTCTAAGTCAGTAGTTCAAATCCAGCCTAGGGTGAAGAGGATAAAAATATTTCCAGGTGTTATGTGCTTAAATCAAGTTTAAGCCTTGATGCAGCTCCCTGAGGCAAAGGATCAGCAATATATTTTAGCATCTTGTCCACAGCCCTGGAGCGAGAACAAGGCCTACAGACCCAGGAGAATAAACCAGCTCTCTATCCCAACATCCGGCAGCATCATTCAGGCCTCACTCAGCGTCCTATTGGGCCCACTCCAGAGGTGCCAAGAAGATTTTCACTTACCATAGCTTCCAAACACTTAAACCATTATGTCCCTCCACTGGGACAGTGGGAAACAAAGCTGAGAATTTATAACCAAAATGCTATTCAATGTTTTGCTTCTCAAAGACTAAGATGCCTCAGAAAGAACAAGTGCGGGGAAAGAAATTTAAATTCAGAATTACATACCTTCATATATGTGGTATGAATACATAGTAATTTCCCTCGTAAACTTTAAGCTGTTGCCCAGGGAAAATATTCACCTAATCATGAACGTAACGGAGTTCCTATAAATATGATACATGCCCTCCTTGCATACCGAATTGGATGCTGGAGACACTGCTGAATCACAATCATCTGTTTCTGAATTTCTGTAAAGACATCAGCTATCGAATCAAAGTGATCACCAGCAGTAGAAAATCACGACAAAATCAAGCCAGATATACCTTATGTGTGAACAGATCCATCACCAAGCAAATTAAAATCTTGATATATCACCACTGTTAAAATT
>SJYW01035145.1:62077-91300 GCA_006410735.1 Raphicerus campestris | reverse complement strand
GGGCGTGAGGTGGCTTCTCCTGGCTGCCCCTGACCACAGACGTGGGGTGTCTCCTCCAGGTTGCCACTGGCCTCAGACATGGGGCAGCTCTTCCTAGCCACCACTGACCTCGAACGCAGTGTAGCTCCTCTTGGCCGCCACCCCTGACCTCTGACACAGGTTAGCTCCTCCTGACCGCCACTGACCTCGGACGCAGGGTAGAGTCTCTTGGCCATTCCTGCGTCGTCGCAGCCTGGCACTCTAGGCCGCTTCCCTGACATCGGATGTGGGGTAGTTCCTCTCGGCCGCACTTAGTGTGCTGGCCAGACAACCATTTTGCTATTTTGCATTTTTTTTCCCTTTGGGGATGGTCTTGATGTCTGTCTCCTGTACAATGTCATGAACCTCCATCCATAGTTCATCAGGCACTCTGTCTATCAGATCGAGTCCCTTAAATCTATTTCTCACTTCCACTGTAGAATCATAAGGGATTTGATTTTGGTCATACCTAAGTGGTTTAGTGGTTTTCCCCACTTTCTTGAATTTAATTCTGAATTTGATAATAAGGAGCTCATGATCTGAGCCACAGTCAGCTCCCGGTCTTGTGTTTGCTGACTGTATAGATCTTCTCCATCTTTGGCTGCAAAGAATATAGTCAATCTGATTTCAGTGTTGGCCATCTGCTGATGTCCATGTGTAGAGTCTTCTCTTGTGCATGGGGGATCTTAATTCCAAAACTGAGGACTGAACCCATGCCCCTTGCAGTGGAAGCAGGGACCCCTGGACCACCAGGGAACTCCCCCTAGGAACGTAGTATTAATCAGCCAGACTAGAGTTTTCTGGTCTGCACTCTGGTGGGAATCTGTCTCCTGGGCCATCTCCATCCTTGGGAGGAAGAAGCAATCTACAAGAGTGACACTTGCCCTGCTTCCAAAAGAAGCTGAGTGGGTATGAAACAGTCCTTTGTTAGCTTTTGTTAATAGCTCCTACTCCCCATCCTCCTTCTACCTCTAAAAACCTTTCATTTTTCTTTCTTTTTTTTTTTTTTTTACAACCTTTCAGTTTCTATTTACAACATCAGATGCTGCCTGATTCATGAATCGCTGAATAATAAAGCCAATTAAATCTTCTGATTTACTCAGTGGAATTTTGTTTTTATCAGCTTTCATCCTCATCTTAGCAGCTGGTGGTTCTGTGTCTCCCTTCTCCATAGACCAGCCAAAGTACCTGCCAGCACCACACCCACTCATCAATATATTCTAGGGAAGTCTTCTCTCCAGCGCCCAAATCTGGAACCATCTTCTCCCGCAGAGGACATGCACTTGTGGTGCCAAAAGTTCATCTTCTCTGTACACTGGTGCCAGATCTAATCTCAGAGGCAAAGTTTTGAGTGAAGTAGAAAACAGTAGCTTTATTTTTGTGCCAGGCAAAGGAGGCCACACTGGGCTAAATGCCCTCAAAACCTTGTGTCCCAACTTGGGAAAAATAATGAGGAATAAAAAACCTTATTTTTTAATCACTATAAAAAAAAGTTTTATAGTAGTAGTTCAAAGAGGGCATGTTCAGCCCATGGACATTCTTCTGATGGGTTGGTGGTGAGATGAGTAGACTTCAGATCCAGTCTGGGGTCTACATGTTTGTGGTCAGCATACCATCATTAATTGTTAACTTCTCCCACCTGGAAGGAGTTTTAGTATCTGCCAAACAGCTCAAAGATATTATGGTATGTATCCGTTGATGGGGAAACAGGACCTTGTCCCAAGGCTGCTCTTGACTGTTTCTCCTTGGTCTCCAACCCTCTCCCTTCCCTAATTAACAACAGTTTGAATCTGCCCCTTGTGTGGGAAATAAAGCCCACCAGCCCCAACCCAAGGAATAGACTTGGAGACATAAGATGCAGCAAGAAGTAAGGCTTTAATGACAATCTTGCAAGATCGAGTGTCTGGTGGGAAGGCTGTAGACCCAGAGTCAATGGGGTTTTTATCCTCTCAGCATGCAAGTCCCACCCAGTTCCTCATTGGCTAAGTACTACAGGGTTAACAACCTTCTTGAGAAAGCCACTTGGATTTATTACTCTCCCTTTGTCTGGATTTTCCTATGCAAGTATCCTAAGGGCTCTTACATTAGCAGACTGTCACTCTAGGCTAGTTGTCCTTGAAAATGGACCATTTTGAGTTTTTATTCCTTAGAGTTGGAACTCAGGGAAGGTCATGGAGGCCAAATGAAGGCTGTTTCCTATAATCAAAGAAATGGGAGACATAGGAAGGCCTTGTGCCTGGGAGCCCCATCATCAGGCCCTACCTGTATCACCTACTTGAATAGAATAGCATTTAAAGATGGGGTTCAGGGCATAGAGGTAGCTAGGAGATTTTAGATGTGAAACAGTGGGCTGAAGACAGAGCCTTGTTTACCAAAAGCTCCTTCCTCCAACTGCTTTCAAGTCAGTCTGGAAGCTTCGATGAGCAGAAGGACAGAGGAACTCTCACCTGGACCTCAGTTTGCCCTGGTTAATCGTCAACCTCCCCCACCTACACTCAGACCCTGGGTAAAGAGGATTCCACTGATTAGCACTTCCTCAAAAGATAAAAATAACCTATTGAGAAAGGGAAAGTCCAAAGGCCAGTGGGTTGGTTTAGTCAACTAACTCATGTCTGACTCTTTGTTGCCCACAGGACTATAGCCCTCCAGGATCCTCTACCCATGGAATTTTCCAGGCAAGAACACTGGGCTTGGGTGCCATTTCCTCCTCCAGGGGATCTTCTCGACCCAGGGACTGAACCTGCATCTCTTGTGTCTCCTGCAGGGGCAGGTGGATTCTTTACCACTAGCACCAGTGGGGAAGCCCACCCTCCACTGCAGCTTAAGGGAAAACATAGAAATCTTTGCAAACACCTCCTCTGTCCACAGTAACCACTGAACATTGTAAGTCTCACAAAATGGTTAGGTTCAGCAATACATTTTCTTCTTCTCTGAGAATCCTGCAAATCATCCCTCATCAGAATGGAAGAATGTGTCCTGTGAAAGCAGTATCGATGCTTAATGTTCATTTCAGTGTTGATGATTCAGTTTCCTAGTTCCCACCCTTGCTCATTCATTTCTACAGCCAATACATCTTGAAGGTTTGCAGCCAGCCAGTGCTTCCAGATGCATTAGCCTCTGCCACGCGGATAAGCTGGAATCAAGATTGTGGGGAGAAATATCAATAACCTCAGATATGCAGATGACACCACCCTTATGGCAGAAGGTGAAGAGGAACTAAAAAGCCTCTTGATGAAAGTGAAAGAGGAGAGAAAAAAAGTTGGCTTAAAACTCAACATTCAGAAAACGAAGATCAATGGCATCCGGTCCCATCACTTCATGGCAAATAGATGGGGAAACAGTGGCAACAGTGTCAGACTTTATTTTCGGGGGCTCCAAAATCACTGCAAATGGTGACTGCAGCCATGAAGTTAAAAAATGCTTACTCCTTGGAAGGAAAGTTATGACCAACCTAGATAGCATATTCAAAAGCAGAAACATTACTTTGCCAACAAAGGTCCATCTAGTCAAGGCTATGGTTTTTCCTGTGGTCATGTATGGATGTGCGAGTTGGAATGTGAAGAAAGCTGAGCACCAAAGAATCGATGCTTTTGAACTGTGGTGTTGGAGAAGACTCTTGAGAGTTCCTTGGACTGCAAGGAGATCCAACCAGTCCATTCTGAAGGAGATCAGCCCTGGGATTTCTTTGGAAGGAATAATGCTGAAGCTGAAACTTCAGTACTTTAGCCACCTCATGGAAGAGTTGACTCATTGGAAAAGACCCTGATGCTGGGAGGGATTGAGGACAGGAGGAGAAGGGGACAGCAGAGGATGGGATGGCTGAATGGCATCACTGAGTCGATGGACATGAGTCTTCGTGAACTCCGGAGTTGGTGAAGGACAGGGAGGCCTGCTGTGCTGCAATTCATGGGGTCGCAAAGAGTGGACACGACTGAGCTGAACTGAACACAGATAATCCTGGCATGTGCACACAGAGCCCCACTTCACCCCCTACTTCACAGCTGCACAGTCCAGCTCTGTCTGGGGCAGGGACGCACCCTCTCTTCCGCGTGTTTGTTCCTCATGGTCAGTTGCTTCTCCACCTGCCTGGGTGGTGACGACGGCCTCCTCGGCCTGAATTTCCCCTCCTACCTGGCAAGCAAGAAAGGAGGCAGACACACCCACCCAGATAAGCCTCTGGTTCCCTGTGAGATACTCTAAATCTTACGGGAGAAAACCATGGAAAAATTCAAAAGATAAATTGATAGCTGGAGTCTTTTTCATCTTTGTTACACGTGGAAACTTTGGAAGCCTGCATTCTGGCTCGACCTGGGGGCACCTTCTCATGGCAGGTGTCACCTGAGCCTGCTGCACCTCCGCTGAAACTGAGCAAGCCCCTGCGGGGCCCTCCCGGGCACAAAAGCCCCTCTGCGTCCCCCATTTCTTTTTTTTTTTTCTAAACAACCACTTGATTTTATTTCCATCATAAAAAAATGATCACTTGNGTTGGTGGTGAGATGAGTAGACTTCAGATCCAGTCTGGGGTCTACATGTTTGTGGTCAGCATACCATCATTAATTGTTAACTTCTCCCACCTGGAAGGAGTTTTAGTATCTGCCAAACAGCTCAAAGATATTATGGTATGTATCCGTTGATGGGGAAACAGGACCTTGTCCCAAGGCTGCTCTTGACTGTTTCTCCTTGGTCTCCAACCCTCTCCCTTCCCTAATTAACAACAGTTTGAATCTGCCCCTTGTGTGGGAAATAAAGCCCACCAGCCCCAACCCAAGGAATAGACTTGGAGACATAAGATGCAGCAAGAAGTAAGGCTTTAATGACAATCTTGCAAGATCGAGTGTCTGGTGGGAAGGCTGTAGACCCAGAGTCAATGGGGTTTTTATCCTCTCAGCATGCAAGTCCCACCCAGTTCCTCATTGGCTAAGTACTACAGGGTTAACAACCTTCTTGAGAAAGCCACTTGGATTTATTACTCTCCCTTTGTCTGGATTTTCCTATGCAAGTATCCTAAGGGCTCTTACATTAGCAGACTGTCACTCTAGGCTAGTTGTCCTTGAAAATGGACCATTTTGAGTTTTTATTCCTTAGAGTTGGAACTCAGGGAAGGTCATGGAGGCCAAATGAAGGCTGTTTCCTATAATCAAAGAAATGGGAGACATAGGAAGGCCTTGTGCCTGGGAGCCCCATCATCAGGCCCTACCTGTATCACCTACTTGAATAGAATAGCATTTAAAGATGGGGTTCAGGGCATAGAGGTAGCTAGGAGATTTTAGATGTGAAACAGTGGGCTGAAGACAGAGCCTTGTTTACCAAAAGCTCCTTCCTCCAACTGCTTTCAAGTCAGTCTGGAAGCTTCGATGAGCAGAAGGACAGAGGAACTCTCACCTGGACCTCAGTTTGCCCTGGTTAATCGTCAACCTCCCCCACCTACACTCAGACCCTGGGTAAAGAGGATTCCACTGATTAGCACTTCCTCAAAAGATAAAAATAACCTATTGAGAAAGGGAAAGTCCAAAGGCCAGTGGGTTGGTTTAGTCAACTAACTCATGTCTGACTCTTTGTTGCCCACAGGACTATAGCCCTCCAGGATCCTCTACCCATGGAATTTTCCAGGCAAGAACACTGGGCTTGGGTGCCATTTCCTCCTCCAGGGGATCTTCTCGACCCAGGGACTGAACCTGCATCTCTTGTGTCTCCTGCAGGGGCAGGTGGATTCTTTACCACTAGCACCAGTGGGGAAGCCCACCCTCCACTGCAGCTTAAGGGAAAACATAGAAATCTTTGCAAACACCTCCTCTGTCCACAGTAACCACTGAACATTGTAAGTCTCACAAAATGGTTAGGTTCAGCAATACATTTTCTTCTTCTCTGAGAATCCTGCAAATCATCCCTCATCAGAATGGAAGAATGTGTCCTGTGAAAGCAGTATCGATGCTTAATGTTCATTTCAGTGTTGATGATTCAGTTTCCTAGTTCCCACCCTTGCTCATTCATTTCTACAGCCAATACATCTTGAAGGTTTGCAGCCAGCCAGTGCTTCCAGATGCATTAGCCTCTGCCACGCGGATAAGCTGGAATCAAGATTGTGGGGAGAAATATCAATAACCTCAGATATGCAGATGACACCACCCTTATGGCAGAAGGTGAAGAGGAACTAAAAAGCCTCTTGATGAAAGTGAAAGAGGAGAGAAAAAAAGTTGGCTTAAAACTCAACATTCAGAAAACGAAGATCAATGGCATCCGGTCCCATCACTTCATGGCAAATAGATGGGGAAACAGTGGCAACAGTGTCAGACTTTATTTTCGGGGGCTCCAAAATCACTGCAAATGGTGACTGCAGCCATGAAGTTAAAAAATGCTTACTCCTTGGAAGGAAAGTTATGACCAACCTAGATAGCATATTCAAAAGCAGAAACATTACTTTGCCAACAAAGGTCCATCTAGTCAAGGCTATGGTTTTTCCTGTGGTCATGTATGGATGTGCGAGTTGGAATGTGAAGAAAGCTGAGCACCAAAGAATCGATGCTTTTGAACTGTGGTGTTGGAGAAGACTCTTGAGAGTTCCTTGGACTGCAAGGAGATCCAACCAGTCCATTCTGAAGGAGATCAGCCCTGGGATTTCTTTGGAAGGAATAATGCTGAAGCTGAAACTTCAGTACTTTAGCCACCTCATGGAAGAGTTGACTCATTGGAAAAGACCCTGATGCTGGGAGGGATTGAGGACAGGAGGAGAAGGGGACAGCAGAGGATGGGATGGCTGAATGGCATCACTGAGTCGATGGACATGAGTCTTCGTGAACTCCGGAGTTGGTGAAGGACAGGGAGGCCTGCTGTGCTGCAATTCATGGGGTCGCAAAGAGTGGACACGACTGAGCTGAACTGAACACAGATAATCCTGGCATGTGCACACAGAGCCCCACTTCACCCCCTACTTCACAGCTGCACAGTCCAGCTCTGTCTGGGGCAGGGACGCACCCTCTCTTCCGCGTGTTTGTTCCTCATGGTCAGTTGCTTCTCCACCTGCCTGGGTGGTGACGACGGCCTCCTCGGCCTGAATTTCCCCTCCTACCTGGCAAGCAAGAAAGGAGGCAGACACACCCACCCAGATAAGCCTCTGGTTCCCTGTGAGATACTCTAAATCTTACGGGAGAAAACCATGGAAAAATTCAAAAGATAAATTGATAGCTGGAGTCTTTTTCATCTTTGTTACACGTGGAAACTTTGGAAGCCTGCATTCTGGCTCGACCTGGGGGCACCTTCTCATGGCAGGTGTCACCTGAGCCTGCTGCACCTCCGCTGAAACTGAGCAAGCCCCTGCGGGGCCCTCCCGGGCACAAAAGCCCCTCTGCGTCCCCCATTTCTTTTTTTTTTTTCTAAACAACCACTTGATTTTATTTCCATCATAAAAAAATGATCACTTGTGGGAAACTATAAGTTCTTGTTCATTTTCATTTTCTTAACAACCACTTGATTTTATTTATATCCCCAAAAGTGATTCCCCCATTTCTTGTTTGTAAAAAGAGACTTTAGTCTCCTAGGACTTCCCTTAGTTCCAAAAGCAGACTCAAGCAGTTCCTAACGGGGGAAGTGAAGGAATGCAGAGACAAAGGAGAAGCCATCAAGAAACAGCAGTTCAGGGACTTCCCTGGTGGTCCAGTGGTTAGGGCTCTATGTTTCCACTGAAGGAGGCCCAGGATCAATTCATGGCTCCCCAGGGTTGTCATGTTAAAGCCTAAACTCCTAGCTTGGCACCTATAGAATCCTCTCCAGGTTCCTTCTCCTCCTCGGATTCCATCTCACAATGAAAAGCTGAACGACTTCTGATATCCCAGCACACTCTGTATTCCCAGACCTCTAAACCTTTGCTCAAAGTAAAACAGTCTCCCCTTATTTCCATGTTGTTGTTTAGTCGATAAACTATGTCTGACTCTTTGTGACCCCACAGACTGTAGCCTACCAGGCTTCTCTGTCCATGGAACTCTCCAGGCAAGAATACTGGAGTGGGTTGCCATATCCTTCTCCAAGGGATCTTCCTGACACGGGATCGAACTCACATCTCCTGCAGTGGCAGGTGGATTCTTTACCACTGAACCACCTGGGAAGCCCTCTCACTTACATGCAACAGGCATATTACTCACCCTTCAAGTCAGCTGCAAGGCCACCTTCTCCATGAAGCCTGCTAGACTGAGGGACCCCATCCTTGGTTCAGCCACCAGCCGAAGCCAAGCATTCTACCTCTTTCCTGTGCCCCAGCACTTTGCACCATCTTTTGAACACAGAGGTGCTCCATAAATGGCTGGCCAATAAATTCCCCAGTTTCTGATGAGAGGGAGGTTCTGGAGTCAAGCTGTGGCCCAAGTCCTAGACTAGCCACTGACCAGCTGTGTTATCTTGGGTAGATATCTTAACTTCTCTGTGCCTCAGCTGAAATATCACAACAGTTCCTACCCCAGGGGTGCTGCTGTGAGGCTTAGGTCAGATACCGTGAAGAAAGCACTTCCTTGGCTCAGAGGATGTTGGTTCCCGTAGGCCCCCATCTGTTTTGTTTACCCTAACCTCTTGCTTACCTCTTTTTCCTAAAAAAATTCTGTTTAAGACTTTTTTTAAAATGTGGACCATTTTTAGTCTTTTTAAAAATTTAATTATTTTTAATTGGAAGATAATTGCTTTACATCTTGTGTTGGTTTCTGCCATACATCATCATGAATCAGCCACAGGTATACATATGTCTGCCTGAAAAATCCCATGGACAGAGGAGCCTGGCAGGCTACAGTCCATAGGGTTTCAAAGAGCTGGACACAGCTGAGAAAGCTCACATACGTATGCTCCCTCCCTCTGGAACCTCCCTCCCACCTCCCCAGGTTGGCAAAGGGCACTGGGCTTGAACTCCCTGTGTCATACAGTGAATTCCCACTGGCTCGCTGTTGACATACAGTTCAGGTATGTTTCCTTGCTACTCTCTCAATTCGTCCCACCCTCTCCTTCCCCCACTGTGTCCACGAGTTCTTTCCCTACATCTGCATCTGCATTGCTGCCCTGAAAATAGGTTCATCAGTATCATCTTTCTAGATTTCATGTATATGCGTTAGTACACTAATTATTTTTCTCTTTCTGACTTACTTCACTCTGTATAATAGGCTCTAGGTTCACCCAGCTCTTCAGGATTGACTCAAATGTGCTCCTTTTTTTGGCTGAGTAATATCCCTTTGTATAGATGATTCTGTACACAGAAAACCCTAAAGATGCCACCAGAATATTTATAGAGCTAACCAATGAATGTAGTGAAATCTTTACAACATCATCTCTGTGTTATGTCTTGTTTTTTGGCTGCGAGGCACATGGAATCTTAGCTCCCTGACCAGGGGTTGAATCCACATGCCTTCCATTGGAAGCTGTAGTCCTAACCACTGAACCACCAGGGAAGTCTCGTGTTTCTCTCTTTATAACTGGCAAGGAGAGGCCCCTAAAAATAATATTCAGATGAATCTTATTTAGGCTCCCTCCCCTCAAGGCTTTCATAAGTCAAAGACCCCTCCAGCAGAGGAGACAGTGATGGGTCTATTACCAGGCCGTCACTGTTGGGGGGAGGATGACCTTCTTCTGTACATCATGGGCTTGGATGCTCTTCTCTCTACTCCTTCATCTGTTTAGAAATAGATGCCTCCAAGGTCCAGGCAAAATTTCTATCCCTGGAAGGAGCTCCCAGATGGGGGCCTAACACCTTGCCCCCTCCTTTCCTGCTCTCCTACGCCACCCATCAGAGAGCCCCCCACCTCTGCGCCACTCATCTGGAATGGACCCAAGCAGACACAAGGCCCAGACACCTTGGTACAATTTTATTCACAGACTCTAGACACCCAGGCTGGGCCTGGCACAGTGTTCTTGCCAATGGCAAAAAAAAAAAAAACTCACAAAAATTGATAGTACACGTCTGTTAATACTAACCATTTTAATTTAAATTAATAACATTTCTGGAAGACAAATGCAGTTGATAGAAAATATAAAAACTTTTAATATACAAATTTTACATCACATTCAAAAAAGCAAGTGTGTGCCTCGTGGCCACAGAAGATGCTGGGTTTGCACACACAGATGAAATCCTGGCTGACACTGCAGCATCGCACAAGCTCCCTAACTGGCTTCACATTTATATCTCCACCCGGCCCCCAAAGCAACACAGACAACCCCCACCACCCCCACCAGGGGCTTACAGGGCACGCCACGCCCCTCAGTGATCACAGGAAGAAATGCTGTGAGAGGGCAGAGGGATTCCAGGGCCTGTACATGTCTTTGATTTGGTGGTTGGTATGGAGACGTCATCTTGGCTACACGTCACTCACAACTGGTGGGGAACTCAGGATTCAAGACCTCGGGTTGGATGGGGACCAAGGGTTGTGGCTCTGGTGTTTAAAGTCATCAGGAACAGATCCCAGGGGTTTGGAGGTGAGGCTGGGGAGTGGAGGGTGGTGGCAGGGCCGGGGGGCACAGGCTGAAGGTGGAAACTTGGGCTCCATTCTACACCCCAGGGGACCTCTGCAGCCCCCAAGATCTTGTCCAGGAGGCCTCCCAGCTTCTCCATCCCTTTCACAGTTGGCTGTGAGGGCTGAATTCACAGTATCTGCCGTCCTTCATGTGTTTCCAAGGCAGACGGGGGAGCACACGGAAGGGTAGGCATGTCATCCTAACCTCAATTCACAGTCACTTAAATAGGGACAGGGTGATGGGGACCACCTGGGGAGCTCCCCAGCTGCTTCTCTTCAATGACAGGCAGGGCAGAGGCTCAGACTAAGAGCAAGAAGGCATCCCAGGGCCCGGGAGAGGAAGGGGGTGGGCCCCAGTCCCATCCCCCGGGCTCCTGGCAAATCATGTTTCCTAAACACGGGCACTGTGACTGCTCCCTTCCTGGGCCCCCAGCACTTGCACACAGTAGGCACTCAAAGAAAGCTTCCTGAAATGACCCAAGAGTCTGACACCTTCAAGGGAAAAAAAAACCCAGATTGACTGTCCATGGGCCTGAGGTGAGTCCCATTCACTCAGCTGCCGTCCCAACCCTCAGGCCACCTGCTCGTCCAAGGGCTTGGAGGGGAATCTGAGAGGCATGATCTGTGACCTCTGGGAAGGAGCTGATGTGGGGGGAGGAGCCTGATGACCAGAGGAGGTGGAGTCACATACCACATGGTGTGGGGAGATCAGGGGAGAGGCTGACCTGGAGGTCAAAGGGATGATGGGGAGAAGCCAAGCATCCCACAGAGGACAAAAGACCCCCAGGGCCAAGTCTAGCTGGTTTACAGCCTCTCCATCTTCCTCCCCACACACCCAGCAGGCAGGGTTGAGGTGCTGTTGGCTCGGAGGTCCAGATAACCAGCACACCTCTTCAGCTGTGCCCTCCCAGCAGGGCCACCAAGGGATGCTCAGACCAGAGCCAGGAAGGTCACCCCACAGTCTCCAGGCCAAGCGGCCCATTTCACGTGACAATCTGGCCAGACTCCAGGTGCGGAGCCTGGTTAGACAGGTGCACATAAGCCCAGGGGGAGGGCCACGTGCCTTCTCGTCTTGGCTCCAAATGTGGACATGGGTTCTGGGTCTGAAGACAATCTCTCCTCTCCACTTTCATCACCCTGGGTCATTTTTGGCTTTGGAGCCTGATACGCCCTAATCCTCACTGAAGAGCTTCTCTGGCATTTGGAACTTTCCTCTTTAGGTGTCACCTTCTAATGAGGACAGGCAGGACCCTCTCACATCCTGGACTTTCCCAAACCTGGTTCCAACGGACACAAGCCTTGGTGCTTGGGAGGACTCTGAAGGCGAGGGGCTTGCTAGCTGGGTCCAAACGAAAGGCAGGGCACACACCTCCCACCTTATCTAAGAGCTCTGAACATGGGCAGCGGAGGAGTCAGGGGCAGGCTAAGATGTTTCAACAGGACTCAGGGGTGGGCAGTTACAGAACTTTGGCAAGATCGATGATGGGCTTCTAAAGGGCCAGGGCACCCTGTGACTGGGAGAGTGGGCTCAGAGACCCTGCCTGCCTCTTCCCCCACCTTCTACCTTCCCTGTTTTCATGGATCAAGCTTTCACAGTGTTCACAGCTGCTGGGTTGGGCCTTAGCGCTGGGGTCAAATGTGAGTTAAGGACTGGGATGTATCTAAATAGTTAAAGCCTTTCATCCTATCTCCAAGCTGCCCTGCTGGGGGCTTCATGAAAGAAATACCTCCACAGGCAGTGGAGACCCTGGCTGGGAACCACTGGATCAGTCCAGATGTTATCTGAATTTGATCTGTCTCTGCTTTTCCAGCAGATATGGACTGGATTACAGGGTTCAAAGGTGAACTCAAGCTCTCTGCAAACTCCTGACCCTGTTAATCCAGCTCAGCTCAAGGTCAGGGTCTCACCTGCAAGAGGAGGAAGACCGCAGCTCTTTGATAGGATGAGGGGTAATGGGATTTAGGGCCAAAGTAGAAGCCTGGTCAAACCCTGTGGTTGCCCCCGGCTGTCCTGCCAGGAGACCAGCCACAGTCCCGATGCTTTTCTTCCTCTGGCCCAGTGTGGGCGCCTCCAGAGGGGAGGGCCCCTTCTGCCATCCTGGCCCATGGTGCCAGCAACCTGTGCACAGACCGTTTTTTTTTTTATTAATACCTGTTGTACAACCTCATGTCCAATTCTGCACAAACATACATGTAAACATCTGCCGCCTGTCAGGACAGGTCTGGTTGTTGGTGATGTCATTTTAAGAAGCAGCAGGCGCAGCTCCATCTCCAGGACCCAAATGCTTTTGCAGATGAACAGTCTAAACCAAGGCCTCATGCTCCTGGTTTATGGCACTTAGGAGGGTGGCTGGCATTTTGAAGAGCATTGTTTTGTTTTGTTTTGTTTTGGTCGTGGTGGTGGTTCGGATGTTTTAGAGACACATTTAAGAAAGAAATATGTCGTCAGAAAAACTGCACAGCTGGCTACATCTTTGGATTACTGGACTCCAGGATGCCCAAGCCAAACCTTTCAAACCGGGGTACAACTTTGCTGCTGTTAATGCTGAAAAGAGGAACAAAAACAAGAGTTACCGCCCTGCAGGTTTTCATCAGAATTTGGGCAACGTTAGCTAATGAGCAGGCCAGTTTCAAGAGCTCCATAGAGGACCCGGCCACACCAAGAAGTGGGAGTGATGATAAGGCCAGTGGCCTTGGCAGAGCTGCTCCTGGTCACACCGGGCCGCGGGTAGGGATGGGGGGTAGAGGTGCTAAGCCTCAGCTCCCTCCTAGAGGGCGGTGGCCTGTTTGTCTCGAAAGCCCCGGCACCCAGCGTGCCCAGTAACTGCTGTGGGCTCATTCTCCTTGGCAGCTCATTCTCAAACCTCTTGCTCTGAGTAGAACTGGGAGAGAAGAGAAGAGAAATTCAGCCCCAGTCTTTAGAGTGATATTTGCATGCTCCTTCTAGAAACAGTCCTCATACGAGGGGGTGCATCCAGGGCCATCTGGGAAGTGGGTTGAAATACAGGTTCTCAGCTTCTGCTTTCAGACACCCAGATTCAGGTCTTGGTGGGTCAGGAACCTGCGTTCGGTAAGCCATGGAAGACCCATGCATGGCCTGTCAGCCACACTCTTGCCAAATGCTGGCTTGGGGTGAGGTACTTTCTGTTTACACAGGGCAGGTGGAAGGAGAGAGATGCTGTGGGGGCAGGGGGATGGACCAGAAGCTTTTTCACAGTTGTTTGAAGACAGGCCCCACCCCCTTGCTTCAGGACGACCTTCTCAGGTGTCTGTGCAGCCAAGGACACACCCTTTCCAGCTGATGTCTTTCACAGCAATAGAACTTGTGATGTTACACCAGCAGCCCACCAGAGGGGACCGCAGGCAGCTCTGAAATCATTCCACTCCTTGTTGGACAAGATCCTCCTGGGTTAAGAGCCAAGCAAAACCCCAGCCCCTGTCCCGGGGACACACCCTGCGAAGGGCCAGTATTTTGCGGGGTGCGGGAGAGGGGGGAATTGCTCTCCTTGAGCTGTTAGTAGGGAGATGGGACCGCCCCACCAAAGTGCTGCAGAGAGAGGAAGTCGCATCCAGGGAGGAGGTTTTTGGTTGGGGGGTGCTGTTAGGGAGACCCTCCATGGAAAGCTGTTACTCAGGCACACACGGGGCCACAGGGCGGGGCAAGGGCCAGTTTTAACAAACAAAGCAGAAAGAAGTCTCAGCAGAGAGGCTGGGTCGGCAGGATCACATTCCCTGGGTTAGTAGCCGCAGCGCTGTTTGAGCTGGAGTAGAAGTCGCAGTGCTGAGCGCGGATTAGGAGGAAGAAAGCCCCGAACATGCAAGGCAGCCAGGCCTACAACCTACAGGAGGAGAGACAAGAGGGGAGAGAGCAGAGTCAGAGCCTGAGACCATGGGGAAGGGGCAAGGGGCATGGCTGAGGCCTGGCCAGGACACAGGGCAGGGGCCCCTGTTTCCCTGTAGACAGAGGAAAGGACATCCCCACTCCAGTCCATGCTTGGCAGCAGAGCAAGCTTGGAAGGGAGCCTGGCATAGAGAACCTCCCCCATGCTTTCCTCTGGGACAGCCACAGAACGATGAACAGAGGTCGACCAGCAGGCCCTCGGCTCCTCATTGAAACTAACATCTTGGAGTTTACTGTCTGTTTCCTGCATTTTCTTCTTTAACATCCAGCCACAGGGCCTTCTGGAAACCCAGGCCAGCAATCTGAGTTCTTGCCCTCCCTAGAACAAGCCATCATCTGCCGTGGTGTGTGGATAGAGGCCCTGCCACATGCTGTGAGTCTGCTCTCAGCCTGGGGACAGAAACAGCCTGCAGGGCCCTTGCCAGTGGCCGTGTGAGCTGCCAGCGCATCACTGTTGTTTATGGGAATACCACTCGCCAAGAAGGGGAAACTGGATGCAGAAACAGTAGGAAACAGGATGTGCAAAGGGTTAAGTGCAAACAGGCAGAGGATCAGAGAAACGGCAGAAGACACACTATTCCTCCAGGACTGGACAGTTGTTCCTAAAGTCAGGGTGACCGGAACGTCCTTTCCCGTAGTAGCGGCTCCGCCAGCGCCTGGGAGTGCCCGAACCATTTTGCCAGGCGTGGGAAGAACGCAGTCCAGCAGGTGATGGAGATGGACACCCAGCATGGGTGGGTGGAGGGGGGCCCGCAGGAATCAGCATGGCAGGAGAGGGGGGAGATGACAGGACAGGCCAGCACATCCACCACCCCCAAAAAATAAAAATAAGCAACAAGATAGATGGAAAAGAAAAGAGAAAATGAGAATTAGAGGCCCGAGTGTGTGGAAGTAAAAATCATTAACAGAAAGCTTTGATACAGATTTGTTGAGGTACGCTGGCATTCTCTCCCTGCAGGGGCTAAAACTGATCACTCTGGGCAGGAAACATCCCTATTTGTGACTCTGTGTCCTACGTGTGGAAAGAGAAGGTGGGGCTCCATGGCCTTTCAGGAATCTGGAATCATCTCCTGAATGTCAGCACCCGCTCGGTGCAGCCTTCTCTTTTGGGGAGGAGAAAATCAAGGCCTGGTTTGCTAAATGGGCCACCCAACATCTGGCAGGCCAGATCCTTAAACTTCTTATGAGACCAGGAGAGCCCCAGGCTCCCATCCATACCCAGCTCCCGTGACTGCTCTCTTCTGGAGACCCTTCCTCAAGCTCCCGGGGGTGAGGGCAGCATGCCCACAGAGGCTGGGTTTTTGCCTGGCACTCAGCATGTTGTCATCATTCCCTCCTTCATCCCTTCACCCACCAAATATTTATTGAATGATTGCTACACCCCCGAGACTGTGCTAGGAGCTGAGAACACAGAGGTGAGAAGACAGCGTCCTGCTCGGAGGGCTTGGAGCACACGTCTGCTTGTCTTTATCCTAAACCATCAGCCCTGTGCTGGTGGAGGCCCGGCCCTGGCATGTGACCTCAGGGGTGGTGCAGCTGCCAGCAGTCTCTGGGAAAATCCCACACCTCTGACAGCAACATACTGTTACTCGCTATTTGTACTGGACTCTGATCCATCTTAACTGCAAAATACTGAGTCTAATCTTCATTATGAGGTACACTATTCCCTCCCCACATATCAACATTCCTCAGACCATCCCTACAATGGGCTTCAGTTGCCACATTTCTTCAACAAGTCCTCCTCACAGGTTCTGCCGAGCTGACCCAGCCTGGGCTCCTCCCCTTCAACTCAAAGCTTGGTTTGGTTTATTTTCAAAACGACCTGGAAAACGGTCTGTCAAATCAGGCCACAAAAAAATGATCATTTTAGAGTTGCAAAAGATATAAAACAGGCAAAAATATGTGTAACAGATATCATATCTAGCTCATTCTGGAAGACAGAGGTACCAACACCACCACACACATGGGCAGGTGTGAGATCTGGGTACAGCTTTTCCGGGGAATATGCTCTTGGCCTCCCTCCAACTCCCATCAAGAGAGGCACCACTCGGGAATTCCGTGCTGGTCCCGTGGCTAGGACACCCAGCTCCCAGTGAAGGGGGTCTGGGTTTGATCCCTGGTCAGGGAACTAGATCTCACATGGCGCAGCTAAGACCCACTGTTGTTCAGCTGCATAGTTATGTCCGACACTTTATGACACACCAGGCTCCCTTGTCCTTCACTATCTCCCACAGTTTGCTCCAACTCATGTCCATTGAGTCGGTGATGCCACGGCAGCCAAATAAATATTTTAAAAAGAGAGAGAGAGAGAAGCCCCACTGTATCTGTTCAATCTTCATGTTCTGGGGCTGTGGCAGAATTCATTCTAGAAAGCACCTTTCACCTTAAAACAAAGTTCAAAGCCATGAACCTTGCCTAAGCGTCCAGCCACATGTGACCTGCCACTTGTTTCTGTACAATCCACAAACCAAGAATGTTTGTTTGTTTTCATCTTTCTTAATTGTTTGTGGGGAGGGAATCAAAAGAAGACTATTTCATGGCCTAAAATAATAGGACATTCCTGTTTCAGCATTCGTAGGTACTGCTTTACTAGCATCAATCAGCCTGTGAGCTTCCAGGTCTGTGACTGCCGGCACACCAAACAGCAGCGCTGAGTTGCTATGACACAGATTGTACGCAGTCGTGTCACTGGTTTGCACACTGCTGGGTACACTGCACACCCCGCTGACAAGAGCCGTCACTCGAGTTTCCTCTCGGCCTGCAAAGCTGAACTATTTCCCATGTTTAGGCCATGTCTGCCCACCCCTCCAGTTTGTCCAGCTGTGGAGCTGAGGCTGGAACAAGGAAGGACTTCCCCAGATTCTCGCAGAGGCAGGGCAGACATCTGTTTATGAGGGATCTAGCAGAGAGAGCCAGAGGGACGAAGGAAAAAGGGAAGGAGGCAGAACTCAGAAGAGAGGAGTGGAGACCACCCTGGCACTGAGGCTGCTGAGGATCGGGATTACACGGAAGGAGAGGGGCCTCCAGTGTCTAAGTGCCACTTAAACCCCGGAGATGCAGCCACAGTAACCTGCTCAGGGGGCTGAAAGCTATGTCAGGAGACTGCCATTTTAAGCAACAGCCGCTCTGCTGGTTTTGGTGAAGCTCTATTTTGCCCTTGCCCAGGCAGAAACTTCTTGTTGGGGCCTTAGCCTGGGCCCAGCTTTAGCGCTGAGCTGATAACAGTGATATGGATGTTTTCACAGAGGAGGACGGAAGACACTAGCCTGTGGAAGAGGCTCCAAAATAAATGCGGTGAACAGCAGGCTTAGGGAATGAACACATGGTTGCCGGGGGGAAGGATGGTGGAGGGGGATTTAGCAAGTTTGGGATGGACATGTATGCACTGCTATTTTTAAAATGGATAACTGATAAGGACCTACTGTATAGCACAGGGAATTCAGCTCAATGTTATGTGGCAGCCTGGATGGGAGGGAAGTTTGGGGGAGAATGGATACAGTAGATGCATGGCTGAGTCAGTCTGCTATGCACCTGAAGCTATCACAGCATTGTTAACTGGCTGTACTCTAACATAAAAAAAAAGTTTTAAAAATGTGGTGAACAGAATCCCAGTACCCCTTTGGCAAGGGAATGAGTCCCCTCTGGCTAACCAGCTCTAGGGGTTCCCTAGGTAGAAGTCTCGGGCAGACAGAGCAGATGGCGCCCCATCCCCGACACCTGGCTGCAGGTCTGTCTCCGAGGGGTACTTACTCAGCAGACTTCCAGAAGTGCCCAGGGTGTGAGAGCCGCCGGTTCAGCTTGGGCAGCTTCTCCAGCATGTCCATCAGCAGGGGGAAGCTGGGCCGCTCCTGCAGGTCGAAGGCCCAGCAGGCGGACAGGATCTCCTGCAAGGAGAGACGCCATGGAAGGGTATGAGAGCTGGCAGGGAGCAAGAGGGATGCAGCTGAGGCCCTCTGCCCAGGGTTCCTTTGATGCTCCCGGGCACCACGTCCCCCACCGCAAGCTGATGGTCCCCTGACCCTCCTGCCGACACTGAGGTGGCCAGCCATGGCTGGAACACAGCCAAGAAATCACTGAATTTCAGAAGCACTCCCAGGCTTCCAGTTAAAATGGAAAGCATGGGCCTGCCTCTCCTCCTTCCTTCCTGACCTCCCTGGGATAACAGTCACAAAGCCGAAAGACAGGTCAGAGGAAAGAGATCATAGACGTTCAGAATGGAAAGCAGAAGGCAGCATGTTGACGGGCGAGACACAGATACTCAGAAGGTGCCCAGGGCGGGGCTGCAGCAGAGGCGGGAGCCCGGGCGCTGCAGGCAGGGAGGCGGGAGTGACAAGACAGGCTGGGCGCAGGGCAGCGGAGTCGGCAGAGCAGCTGTCTTGTCCACCCCAAGCGACGGCAGAGCCCTTCTCCTGCTGCCTGCTCTCCGGATCCACTCATCCACACTGCAGCCCCATCGGCCTTTCAACTCAGGAGAACTTCCTGTAGAAGACAGGCCTGCACACACAACCAGGCAGAAGGTGCTCACGTGGCCCTGCAGCTCCTCAGCAACACCCCGCCGGCATGTGTCTGCTCCAGGCCCCCCTGACTCATGAGCGCATGGCTAACACTGAAAACACCGCCCCTGGACTCCTGCACGTATCACGGAGCCAGGCGGGGTAAGCTTACACACGGCGATGCAGAGAAACCATCAGTCACATGAGGGCAGCTAACCTGTGATGATTTGGCCTCTTGAAAACAAATTTGCTGGGGAAAACTTGACTAGTTCTCGCACACTCAAGAAAGACGTGAAGGAGAAAGATCTGACACTACCACAACCCCACTGTTTGTACTTTAGGGAGTGAAATTTGTTATTATCTTTCTAGTAAGTAACATACAGGCTTTATTATCTTTCTCATCATTCAAGAAAACCTTGAGCTTTATTGCCTTTCTATTTTTTTTTAAGACAATTGTTTTTTAAAAGTTAGCAGTGGGGTAGTGAAGGATACAGCTCTGTGTGTGGTGGGGGGGGTAGTGAAGGATACAGCTGTGTGTGTGTGTGTGTGTGTGTGTGTACTCAGTCACGTCCAATTCTTTGTGACCCCATGCCCATGGGATTTTCCAGGGGATCTTCCCAGGCTACAGATCGAACCCATATCTCCTGCATCTCATGCACTGGCAGGCGGATTCTTTACCACAGCACCACCTGGGAAGCTCACAGGCCTCCTAGCCAGCAGCACGGAGGCCAGCCTGACATGCATCTGCCTCTCGGTCCACTTCTCAGGTGGGTGAAGGAAGGGCAGCCAGGTGCCAGCCCTCTAGCCCCACCGCTCTCTCCCAGCACAGGGCAGCTACTCACGGTAACTTCCTTCCCCAGGCTGACGGAGGCCAGGACTCGCTTCATGCCCTCTCCGCTTCCAATCTGCCAGATCAGGGCCTCTGCAGCTTGGTTCTTCAAGGGCCAGTCTCTGGCTTGCAGCTCATACCAAACAGTCCTGTGGAGACCACCCACCCACACGGCGTGAGCTCCTGGACAGCTCCACTCAGCTCACACTAGCAGGGCATATGGTGCTGGGGTGGGGGGGTAGGAGCCCAGTCTGAGGACCCTGGACCCTCGGCCCACCTTCCTCACCTGCCAGACTTCTGGGACCACCCTGAGTCCACCCAGGGCCCTGTGATCCCAGTGTGGGGAGAAGTCTGAGACACTGCTGGGTCTGGGCAGAGATCCTGGTACAACCATTCAACCTCAGTATGGTAGCAGCCCACAGACAAGGTCCTCTGAGGAGTGACAGGAATGCCCAGCCTGGGCCTGGCACATGAAGGTGCTCAGGAAATGACAGTGACAGGTCAGGGCAGGAAGAGCCCACCCATGAGGAAAGGATTCCCCAAGAGATTATGGCATGGGGCCCTCACTCTGACCCTCCAAGTCCCCTAGCCTTTCTCAACTCATCTGCACGGGACCGTCTCCATTAGATGCATCTTGACCAACACAGGGACAGGGGTGGAGGGCATGCATGTGAGGATACTGAGTAAATCAAATGTGGGGAGGGGAACTGAGGTGTAAAATACACCACATTTTTGAAAGTTCTGTGGCATAAAATATCTCCTGAATTTCTTATTTTGATTACATGCTGAAATGATCATATTTTGGCCATACTGAGTTAAATAGTTATTGAAACTGACTTCACCGGTTTCTTTTCCAATGGCTCAGAGAAGGTTCTATGCAGCTGGCTCGTGTTTTATTTCTGCACTTCTGTGTGTCTATCCATCAGCATGCCAGCTCTTCTCAGGGCACAGCAGAAAGCTGCCCCTCCTCCCAGAAGGACAGCTCTCGGTTAGCTCTAGAGTCTGTCCTTGGGGAGCAACAGGTGAGAAGGACCCCAGAGTTAAGCATTTTATGACTGTGCTCAGTCGCTTCGGCTGTATTTGACTCTTTGCAACCCCATGGACTGTAGCCTGACTGGCTCCTCCATCCATAGGGATTCTCCAGGCAAAGATACTGGAGTGGGTTGCCATTTCCTCCTCCAGGGGACCTTCCTGATCCCAGGGATCAAACTCGCATCTCATTAGGTTTCCTCCATTGGCAGACGGGTTCTTTTCCACTAGCACCACCTGGGAAGCCCCTTAAGTATTTTATACCTAATTCACTCCTCATGAAACAGCTCTACTAGAGAGGAGCTCTATTCATGCCATTTTACAGGTGGGGAAAACAGAAGGTCAAGGACACAGTCACTGGCCCAAACAAGCAGCTGAACCGGCCTCAAAGCACATCCCCCTGCCCCGCAAAAGCCAGCAGGACCCTCTGTTTCAGCCACAATTGGCCACAGAGGCCCCAGGAAGAGGGACGCCAGGTGCCTCCTCACCCGAATGCATAGACGTCGGCAGCTTTGGAGAAGGGCAGCTGGTCCTCATCCTTCCCGGGGGTCATCTCCCGCACGATCTCGGGGGCCAGGTAGCACAGCCAGTCATGTGACAGCTTCAGCTGGTTCTCACGCCTGGAGGCCAGAAGCCAGGGCAAGGGCAGGGCCTTTAGTGGGCGGCAGCGAGGCCTGCAGGGCACATGCCTGCCCCAGGGCTGGCATGCCACCACGTGTGTGTGCTCAGTCGCACAGTCGTGTCTGACTCTTTGCAACCCCGTGCACGGCCCAGAAAAGCAGCACGCCGGTGGTGCACTTGCCAAGGCGCCCGCACTTTGGGGGGATGTTACAGAGGAGTGATAAGCAGGTTCTTCTAGAAAAGCAGGCCAAGGACAGTACTGGCCGGGAGCTGCCCCAAGGGCGCCGATTCTCTACCCTGGGAGAGCAGCGGGAATCTCAGTGCAGGAGTCGGGAACTGCTTGCGGGGCTCACAACCTGGCCTGGGGCTGGCCCTCCCTCCTGGGATCCTGAGGCTGGGGGAGCGGCCCTTCTTCAGGATTTGTGGAACTAGAACCTGACCCAGGGAAAATAGGAGTGAGGGAAGCCAGCGTCTTCAGTAGTCAGCCTGAGAATTAAGCACTACGAGGGACCTCAAGGTCACCCAAATCTGATTCTGAACCGGAACCATGCAGCAGGCCTGGCCTTTCCTATAGCAGGGCTGGCCCTCGGCCACCGACAGCAAGAGTGCCCAGGCCTCAGGCCCACCAGCACCGCCCCAGTCTCTCTGGACACCCAAGGCCAACTGACCGTCCCTCTCGCACGACGCCCGAGATCCCGAACAGCCCGAAGTCTGTGATGACCACTTTGCCGTTGTCGTAGAAAACGTTCTTGGATTTGAGATCTTTGTGGACGATGCCCTTGGCGTGGAGGTACCCCATGCCCTGGAAGACAGAGCCTCACGTCAGGGGCGGAGGGAAGACAGACGATGACGGCCTAGCTTCTACCCTTTCTACCCTGGGCCAGGCCCTGAGCCAGATGCCTTAGCCCTGCTAAGTCACTTCGGTCGTGTCCGACTCTGCGCAACCACATAGACAATGGCCCACCAGGCTCCCCCATCCCTGGGATTCTCCAGGCAAGAACACTGGAGTGGGTTGCCATTTCCTTCTCCAATGCATGAAAGTGAAAAGTGAAAGGGAAGTCGTTCCGTCATGTCTGACTCTTCGTGACCCCATGGACCGCAGCCTACCAGGCTCCTCCATCCATGGGATTTTCCAGGCAAGAGTACTGGAGTGGGGTGCCATCGCCTTCTCCAGCCTTAGCCCAGGCCCCTCATTTAACCTTCTCAGCCCTATGCAGTGTGGCTGTCTGCTTTTCACAGAGGGAACCCAGGCTCAGGGACAGGCAGTCCCTTGCCTGGGTCATGCAGCGGTCAAGCAGCACAGCTGAGATCTGGTTCCAGGCTGGTCAGCGCTGCTGCCCCACATCCACCTTATACTCAGATGAAGTGCAGAAGGGAGAATGGGGGGCTCTGGGGGAGGGGTGGTCAGGAAGTATAGAAAGCTTCACTGTGATGCTACCCTCCGTGTTTGTTTGTTTGTTTTTTAATTTTTTGGCCACGTTGTGACACATGTGGGATCTTCCCCAATGAGGGATCAAACTTGTGTCCTCTGCATTGGAAGCATGGAGTCTTAACCACTGGACCTCCAGGGAAGTCTTTACCCTCTGTGTTAAGTCACAAAAGACCCAAGGATTTAAGGTCTCATCAGGCTTTGCACAGCTAGCCTCACCTCTCAGGCTGAGCAAAGGCTTGGGCTGGGAGTGGAATTCCCACAGGGGGAGGCCCCGAGCTCAGGTGGCCCCACTGCCCATGCTGCCGTAGAAGTCCTGGACTAAGACTGAAATCCAGCTCAGATGATTCGACTTCACTGTGTGGCCTTGGACTTGACTTCTGAGCCTCAGTTTCCTCATCTGCCAAGTGCCAGCTCAGGGCTGGGTGATTTCTAACCAATGCCCTATTTGCACTGAACACTGACTGGCCAGGCACATGGGACGTGGGTGACCTGATGCAGGCATGCTCTCATCCGAGGTCAAACCGAGGACTCCCGGGTACCCAAGTGTGCTTGGGAACAGAAAGAGGGGTACATGATGCCATGACTGAAGTGGCCACCCTTGCCAGGTCAGAAAGAGGCACATGCCTACCCAACTCCCTCCCTCCCACATCAAGGGCGCGTCACATGTGAAAATCTCCCTGCCTTCAAAGGTGTCTCGGGGTGAGGAGGGGAGAGGTCAACAAGAAGCCCCACTGAGGAAAGAGAAGGAACGAGCTGTGAGGCGGAAGCAGACAGAACTCAGCCGAGCCCAGAGCTTGGACCAAGTGGGGCCAGAGCTCATCCAAGAAGAATGTACGCAGACAGATGCTCTTCTGTAAGAGACGGGAGGGCGCAGGGTTCACTGTGGCCACTTCCCTCAGGCCTACTGACAGCTGTCATCCCACCACGGCAGCGGGGAGGTTTCAAAAAGAGTGACTTACTGTCTCCCAAAGCTCCATCCTGAATACAAGACAATCCCCCTTAAAATATCCGCCCACTTCCCAAACCAAACCAAGGCACAAGGCTTCCCCAGTGACCAAGGAGAGCCAAAGACACACCTTGGGTTGACAGGGACCAGCTCTGTGACTGAGGACAAGTGGATGCATCTCTCTGAGCCTTGTTAATAAAACAGGTGCCACAGCCTCAAACAGCCAGAGACAAGATAGACAGTGCCTAGGTCTGGAGCACAAACTCCTCCCTTCTTATAATTTCACAACACTTCAGGGGTGGCTCCACAAACCCTCTTCCCAAAGGTCTGCTGATACTGCTAAGTTACTTCAGTCGTGTCCGACTCTGTGAGACCACATAGACGGCAGCCCACCAGGCTCCCCCATCCCTGGGATTTCCCAGGCAAGAGCACTGGAGTGGGGTGCCATTTCCTTCTCCAGGGGATCTTCCCGATTCAGGGACTGAACCTGTGTTTCCTGCATTGGCAGGTGGACTCTTTACCACTGAGCCATCAGGGAAGCCCACGCGTTCGTTTTGCTATGTGGAAATGTCACAGAGAAATCTTGGCCTTCCTAAATGTCACTGAGATTTTTATCTTTTCCTCTCCAATGATGCGCACACATGATGGATGGAGGGAGGAAGGGAGAAAAAAAGGAAAGAAGCAAAACTGAACAGGACAGGGACAAAAACTTGGTGGGAGCTGGTAAGAGAAAGCTTTTCTGCAAAAAAAAGAACCAGGAAGAGGAAACCCATCCAGCCCTGATGGAGTTTTTTTCAGACCCTGTCTGCTGCTAAATTAAGAAACAAGCATTTCTTTTACTTTTAATTACTTGGAGAAGATGGAAGCAAAAGAAAAAAGGCTGCCTGAGTTGAGCCTGAGGGCCTGTCTGCATGACACTCAGATTCAGAAACTTTAAGGCAGAACACTTGACCCAAACCTTAATCAATTCTAACAGATTCTTACCAAGCGCTAGTGGCCCGGGGCTCAACACTCTCTCCACGGATTATCATCGCAGTTTACCTTTGCACCAATCCAATGAGGGAGGTGACCCAGGCAACCCCATTTTACAGGGAAGGAGGCCGAGGCTCAGAGAGGCTAATCGACCTGCCCGAAGTCACACAGCTGGTATCACCAAGATTCAAACTCAGGGCATCTGTCTTTAAAGCCCACTGCGTTTCTCCAGTGTGGTCAGTTCCCAGCAGACAAGACAAAGAAAGAGGGAAGGAGATGGAGGTCCCATCCATGAGGCACCCAAGCTAAAGACAGAGACGGAAGAGCCGCCACCACCAGCCTGACCCCGGAAGATGGACTGGAGGACAGCTAGAAGCTCTGGAAACTTTACCTTAATGATCTCCTGGGCGATCTGCCGGGTCTTGTTGATGTCCAGAGATGTCTTGGGGTCCCTCACAAACGAGTGCAACGTCCGTCCCTTGCAGAAGCTGTGAGGAGCGGAGAGTCAGGCAGAGATCTGGGACCCGTGCAGCCTGACCTCAGCCCTTGTGAAGCCAGGGAGAGCTATGTCCATCGGCTCCATGCCCTGGACTGTCGGTGCCAGAATCCTTCTTGACCAACCTGATGCCATTCCTTCTTTGTTTTATTTTGGTCACACTTCATGACACATGGGGGGACCAAGGATCAAACCCTGCCCCATCATGGAAGCACTGCGTCTTAACCACTGGACCACCAGGAAAGTCCCCCTGACGCTCACTGCTGCAGGGGCCCAGCCTGAGTGGGCAAGAACACACGTCCCCTGAGACCTCTAGCACACCCACCATAGAGCAGGAAATAGTTCACTAAGTTTAAAGGTTGCTCAGTTGTGTCCAACTCTTTAAGATACAGAGTCCATGGAATTCTCCAGGCCAGAATACTGGAGTGGGTAGCCTTTCCCTTCTCCAGGGGATGTTCCCAACCCAGGGATCAAACTCAGGTCTCTCGCATTGTGGACAGATTCTTTACCAGCTGAGCCCCACGTTCAGAGCAGTCAACCTGCTCTTGTGGTTCGAGGCAGGAACTTGCCCAAAGTCAACCAGGGAAGAACCTGGCCTTTTCAGGCTGTAACCAGGCAGCATCAGGGCTCTGGGATCTCCATAATGACTTTCATGATCGTGCTGTTTTCTGATCACAGGGTTTTTTATGATAAGGCAGAATGTGCAGTGGAGCAGGGGCTGGGGTGTGATTATATTAGATAAGCAGCTTGGATGTTGGAGTCCCTACCTGTACTGACTCCTGAAACCTGGCGTGAGGGACTTCAGTGGTTAAGAATCTGCCTTGCAATCCAGGGGACTCAGGTTCGATCCCTGATCGAGGAACTAATATCCCACAGGCCATGAAGCAAGTAAGCCGGCATACCACAATGAAAGATCCCGTGAGCTGCAACTAAGACCAGGCAAAGCCAATAAAAACATGAATATTTAAGGCAAAACCTGGAGAGAGGAAGGACCTAGAGAAAATGGGTGGCTGCGCTGCTGTTCCAGGGAGAAGCCGACTTAAGCCATCTGAGGGAGGGGCTAGTTTTTAGGAACCCTCTCCAACGAGATAGGATTCCTCGACCCTCAGGGTCTGGAGTATCCGTTGATGGTTACTGTTTCATGTTCCAGCCCCCTCCGCCACGTTAAATGTTTTGTTAATGTTCTTTTATTCTTTTACTATATATGCTAAGTAGCTTCAGTTCTGTCTGACTCTTTTTGACCCTGTGGACTGTAGTCCACCAGGCTCCTCTGTTCATGGGATTCTCCAGGCAAGAATACTAGAGTGGGCTGCCATTTCCTCCCCCAGGGGATCTTCCCGACCCAGGAACTGAACCCACGTCTCGAGTCTCCTGCATTGGCAGGCAGGATCTTTACCACTAGCGCCACCTTCCCTTTAAGCAGACTCCGATCTCTCTTGGGACTGGGTAGATGAGAGACAGACGGAAGGCTGAATGGTGGACAGCACCGAGGTTGGGGTCTGAGGGATGCTGAGCACCTCCTGCATTGGCAGCGGGACTCTTTACACCCAGCGCCACCGGAGAAGCCCTTAAAAACATGAGTGTATGCAAACTCCTTGATTCAAATGGAAGGCAATATACGGAACTGTTGACAGTACCCACCTTTGTTTACAGAAGCACCCAGGGAGGGTAGGAGGAGACTGGTTTTCACTTTGTACTTTTCCTGAACATTTGAATTTTCTCTGTCTTTAGGTATCCTTTCATTAATCTATTTATTAATGTCAGTGGGGTTATATGATGGAGAAATTAAACTCCATTTTTGGGGTGTCTTCTATTTTTTAAGATTTTTTTTTAAATGTGGACCATTTTTAAAGCCTTTGTTGAATTTGCTACAATATTGCTTCAGTCTTTTAGAATTTATTTTTAATTGGAGGCTGGCTGCTTTACAATGTTGTGTTGGTTTCTGCCACACAACAGCACGCATCAGCCGTAAGTGTGCATATGTCCCCTCCTTCTTGAGCCTGCCTCCTACCCCAACTCCCTCTCTTCCCTCTAGGCTGTCACAGAGCATCCGACTGAGCTCCCTGTATTGTACAGCAACTTCCCATTAGCTATCTATTTTACATATGGCAGTGTATATATGTCTGGAGAAGGCGATGGCACCCCACTCCAGTACTCTTGCCTGGAAAATCCCATGGACGGAGGAGCCTGGTGGGCTGCAGTCCATGGGGTCGCTAAGAGTCGGACACGACTGAGTGACTTCACTTTCCCTTTTCTCTTTCACGCACTGGAGAAGGAAATGGCAACCCACTCCAGTGTTCTCAGGACCATTTTTCTTGATCTCATATATATGCGTTAATAGACAATATCTGGTTTCCTCTTTCTGACTTACCTCACTCTGTATAACAGGCTTTGTCTTTTTGGCCCTGAGGCATGTGGGATCTTAGCTGCCTGACCAGGTATGGAACTCGCACCTGCTGCATTGGAAGGCAAAGTGCTAACGCCTGGACAGCCAGGGAAGGCCCAGCTTTTTTCTTTGTACCTCTCTACATGAAAACGCCCTCCAGGGGCATACAAATAACCAGGACCCAGGGAAAGGGGAGGGGGCGAAGGCCACCCCCGGGAGGGCGAGGCCAGCTTACCTGGTGATGATGGCCAGGTGGGGCGGGTTCATGCAGGCCCCCATGAAGAGCACCACGTTCTCATGCCGCGTCTGCCGGTAGTTCATCACCTCCTTCTTGAACAGCTTCAGGTGGTCCTGGTTGTGGCCGTCCATCTCCAGCAGGCGGATGGCCACCTCGCCATGCCAGCGGCCGCGGTGCACCCGGCCCCAGCGGCCCTGCCCGATGGGCTCGCCCAGCTCCACCTGCTCGAAGGGGATGTCCCACTCCTGCAGGTACACGCTGGTCTGGCTGGCCTTGCGAGAGATGGGGCCCCGCCACGGTCGGCGGGAGGTCGGCAGGTCGTCCACCTCGTCCTCATCGTCTTCGGCCTCTGACTTGCCGGCCTCAGGCTCCTCAGCCTGGAGGGAGAAGGGGAGGGAATAGAAGGGGCGGCAGGCCTGGAGGCAGGTGACTTCCCTCCCCCAAGACCCCCAACAGGTCCGGGAGCAGAGAGGTCTGGGGTCAGCAGGCCTGGGCTCTAGTCACAGCTCTGTGCAGACTTCATGGGCGAAATGGACGGGTCACTCAGCACCACACGGTCTCAATGTCCTAATCCACAACTACGGAGCATGGCCCTTTTTCCCGCCAATGTTCCAAGACGTTGCTCCTAGGAGCAATACCTAATCACTGGGGAAGAACACTAACACCCTTTCTGGATATGCTTTTATTTTTTTTAAAGATATTAATTCACTTGATTTATTTGCCTGCACCAGTTCTTAGCTGCAGCATGTGGGATCTAGTCCCCTGACCAGAGATCAGCCCTGGGCCCCCTGAATTGGGAGTGCAGAGTCTTAGCCACTGGAAAACCAGCAAAGTCCTATGCTTTTGTTTAAACACAGAGTTTGAGACTCTCTCCTATGTGCCGTGCTGTGCTTAGTCGCAAAGTCTTGTCCGACCCTTTGGGACCCCATGGGCTGGGGCCCGCTAGGCTCCTCTGCCCGTGGAATTTTCCAGGCATTTTCTACTCCACAGGATCTTCCCGACCCAGGAGCAAACCCATGTCTCTTGCATCTCCTGCTTTGGCAGGTGGAGTCTTTACCACTAGCACCACCTGGAAAGCCCATGACTCCTTGGGCAAGAGTAAATCAGTCTGCTGAGGCTCCAGAAGCCACCAAACTTGCCAGGCTCAGGTGCCACTGGTTCAAGGGTCAAGGCAGCAGTCCTTGGCCCCAGCTACAATAAAAATCACCCAGGAATATTTGATAACATCCAACTGCCTGGCCCCACCTCAGACTGACTGAGGGAGAGTCTCCTGGGCTGGAGGTGGGAACCACAGGAATGAAGAGCTTACTTTAGCCTCAAAAATCAAAAAAGCAAAAGGAAGCTTGCTTCGTGGCACCCCTCACTGCTCTCACTGCCTTGCACA
>SJYW01035145.1:47037-59532 GCA_006410735.1 Raphicerus campestris | reverse complement strand
TCTCCCCTCCCATCCGGGCTGCCACATATCCCTGAGCAGAGTTCCCTGAGCTCTATAGCAGGACCGTGTTCTACCTCCACATTTAAATCTCTGACCCTCTAATTTCAGACCTTACTGTGGACCTGGGCAGCCACAGGGTTTTATTTGCCTCCTATCACCGCAGTCAGCATTGGATGGGGTTGCCTGTGCAACAGGAGCTGTCTAGAGACCCAGGAGGGCTGGGCAAAGGGTGCCCAGCCTTAGAGAACCCTAATAATACAGCTCTTGCTCATGACGCTCCTTGGGCATCAAGGAGCCCTTTCTCGGTCAGGCCACACCGAGCACTTGACTCACCTTGCTTTGTAGCGTTCTCAGCCAGGTGTAAAGTAGGTGTCATCCTTGACATCCAGATGAGGGGATCAGCTCAGAGAGGTTAAGAAATTGCATTAAGTCACACAGCTTAGGGAGTAACGGAAGCAGTCCTCAAGTAGAATTCCAAATCCTGTGCCTGTGCTCGGAACCCCATACTAGTTGTCAGATTTGAAAGGTCCCTGATGGTCACTGTCCACCCCTCAGCCTCTACCACCCTCAAGTTCAGCCTGGGGAAGGCCTGCTGTGTGTTTCCAAAGCATCCAGACTGCCTTCCCGGTGGCCAAATGGGTCAGGGGAAGGGTCCAGGCCTGGCACCCTTTTCTCAGACCTCATATGGGGAGTCCCCTGCCCAGTCCCGAGTGGCCCGGCCTTGGGATCTCCTTGACAAACCCTGCTTTACTCTTAGGCTTGACGACCAGCCAAAAGCAGATATGTCAGAAGATCATGAAGTGGAGGTGAGTGATGGTGATGTGCGAGCCGTAGACGGAGCATCTCTTTCCTCTCTCCCCAGCTCAGTGGGTGGAGGCATCTGGGAGCGTGTGGGCACCCGGCTCTGGTGGGGGCTATCCCAGGTGCCCACCTGCTGCACCAGACGTGGGCAGTGTGCAAGGCAGTGAGAGCAGTGAGGGGTGCCACGAAGCAAGCTTCCTTTTGCTTTTTTGATTTTTGAGGCTAAAGTAAGCTCTTCATTCCTGTGGTTCCCACCTCCAGCCCAGGAGACTCTCCCTCAGTCAGTCTGAGGTGGGGCCAGGCAGTTGGATGTTATCAAATATTCCTGGGTGATTTTTATTGTAGCTGGGGCCAAGGACTGCTGCCTTGACCCTTGAACCAGTGGCACCTGAGCCTGGCAAGTTTGGTGGCTTCTGGAGCCTCAGCAGACTGATTTACTCTTGCCCAAGGAGTCATGGGCTTTCCAGGTGGTGCTAGTGGTAAAGACTCCACCTGCCAAAGCAGGAGATGCAAGAGACATGGGTTTGCTCCTGGGTCGGGAAGATCCTGTGGAGTAGAAAATGCCTGGAAAATTCCACGGGCAGAGGAGCCTAGCGGGCCCCAGCCCATGGGGTCCCAAAGGGTCGGACAAGACTTTGCGACTAAGCACAGCACGGCACATAGGAGAGAGTCTCAAACTCTGTGTTTAAACAAAAGCATAGGACTTTGCTGGTTTTCCAGTGGCTAAGACTCTGCACTCCCAATTCAGGGGGCCCAGGGCTGATCTCTGGTCAGGGGACTAGATCCCACATGCTGCAACTAAGACCTGGTGCAGGCAAATAAATCAAGTGAATTAATATCTTTAAAAAAATAAAAGCATATCCAGAAAGGGTGTTAGTGTTCTTCCCCAGTGATTAGGTATTGCTCCTAGGAGCAACGTCTTGGAACATTGGCGGGAAAAAGGGCCATGCTCCGTAGTTGTGGATTAGGACATTGAGACCGTGTGGTGCTGAGTGACCCGTCCATTTCGCCCATGAAGTCTGCACAGAGCTGTGACTAGAGCCCAGGCCTGCTGACCCCAGACCTCTCTGCTCCCGGACCTGTTGGGGGTCTTGGGGGAGGGAAGTCACCTGCCTCCAGGCCTGCCGCCCCTTCTATTCCCTCCCCTTCTCCCTCCAGGCTGAGGAGCCTGAGGCCGGCAAGTCAGAGGCCGAAGACGATGAGGACGAGGTGGACGACCTGCCNGGGCCAGTGTGGTTACCCCCACCCCCCCCACAGATGCTACCACCTAGCCTCTGCAGACAGTTCAGAGACAGCCCCTGGGAGATTTCCAGCTGTCGGCTTGAGGCAGAGGGCAAAGCCAAGGTGAGACCTGCAGCTCAGCTCCCCCAATCTCCTGCACTTCCTCATGGAGGCAGCCACAGGTCACCGGTTCTTCTTGTTACGCAGGTAGAAGCTGCCTGACCCTTGGTGGAGGGGGTGAGGCTGGCAGCCATGCAGCACAACCAGCTCTCCAGGCAGAAGCACCTTGGGCATTTTGCTCTGAGAGCCACCACTGCCGGATCCCAGCGGGTAGAGAGAAGACGAGGTGAAGCTTCACCCATTTCCATGTGGCCCAGCTGCAGCCAGGCACTCAGTCTGAGCCTCGGGGGAGGTCTCAAGCCATGAGCTTTGCCTGCTTTCCAAGAGGGCACCCTGGCCTCTCTCTTCAGCCCTGGCTTCCTTATATGAATGGGCATCCTCGGGGCTGGTGGTATAATAGGTTGGGCAGTAGAGGAGCAGCTGGAAGCAATCTGTCATCCACTGGTAGCCCATATGTCTAACTCCCTCTCCCCTCCTTCACCAGAGAGACCCCCACTCCTCCCCACCCCACCTTCTGCCCATACTCAATACTGCCTATCTCCTCCTAGAGCAGGGCTTCTCAAAGCAGCCCATGGATGTGCTGCAGGGGGTCTGGGACTGCTCTGGACTGTTAGCAGATGATGAAGGGCAGGGGTCCCCAACCCTTGGGCTGTGGACTGGTACTGGTCTGTGGCCTGTTAGGAACCGAGCCACACAGCAGAAGGCGAGTGACAGATGAGACAGCAAAGCTTCATCTGCCACTCCCCACTGTTTGCATTATCACTGCCTGAACCATTCCCCTGCCCACCCCGACGCCACCACTGTCCATGGAAAAACTGTTTTCCAGGAAACCAGTCCCTGTGCCAAAAAGGTTGGAGATGGTTGAAGTAGGATATTCCTTACCAAGAAGGTCTAGATTTTTATCCAGTATCAAAGAGATCTGTGACTCAGAAAGGTCGGGAATACAGTGCTCTAGGGATCTGTGGCCATCTCTGCCCCATGCTGACCTGGCACACAGCTGGTGCTCGATAAGCGGTGGTTCACTTAAAGCTGTGTACCAGATACCCAACCACAAGAGAAGGGCATGAAGGAGGTACTGACTTTGCTCCTACAACAAGGGGAGTTTGATGGGGACCTCTGCCACCTGCTGATGGTTGAACTCACAATCTCTCCAGCACATCTGCCATGGGGCTGACTCCTCCCAACTCCCTTGTCCGGGGGTGGAGTGGGCTGGGGTGGGGCACCCCACCCCAGTCAGTAGCCAAGGCCATGAAAGCATATGATCTAAAAGGGCTTAGGCTACCAGACTAGGAGAAACAGACAGTGGGATAATGAGATTTTAATCATCTATCTCGGAAGACAATCTGTGGTTGATTAGTAATGTCTGCCACAGGCCTAGGCCAGGACAGAGGTGAGATGAGGTGGTCCCTGATCCTGAAGACAACCTACAATTGATTAGCAATGTCTGTCACAGGCCTAGGATAGGACAGAGGTGACATGAAGCTGTCTCTAATCCTGAAGACACCCTACAACTGATTACTAATGTCTGCCACAGGCCTGGGATAGGAAGGATATGAGATGATGCTATCCCTGATGGAGGTGAAACACTGGTCCTAAAGGCCTCATCCCACCGTCCCAGCAAACTGGGGAAGCAGCCTCACTGTTGTGGTCCCTATAGCAACCAGGAAGATGGATGTCCTAGGGATGCAGATGCTGGATTCTCCTCCAAGACTCTGTGAGGGGTCCTGGGAGTTTTCCACCTGTGTCCTGGGGACCGGGAAGGGTAGTCTCCCTCCTTCCTTGCCCTGTACCTCCCTGGTGGTCCTGCATTCAGATCCACTTTGGCAAAGTCACTGTCTGTTACCCCACTCCACATCTCTCAGACCTTGCTGACAGCCTCTTCACTCTATTTAGCCAGTATAGGATAGTACAAAAACACGCTATTTTGCTCAGGCAGAAACCAGATGCCTCTGCATCACCAGAGACAATTAAAAGCAGACCCCAGAAGCTGTTTTCCTCTGCTTCGACTCTGGAGAGAGATGCCCTGCAGCACAGCCACGTTCAAGAATCAGCTCTCAACCCAGAGGTGGAAAAGGGACTCAGAGCTTGCCTGGCATCCTTACCACCCCCCTCCAAGGGGACATCCATACCCTCTGATCTCTCAGGCCTCATTCAGAGCTGACCACATCCTGCCTCCAGGGATGTCCCTCTCCTGAACAGTGTGGAGGGTCCCAAGACATCAGCTGGACTTTGCAGAAGGCTACCATCCATCTACAATGGACATAAGGAACCTCTCTCCCAGGAGCACGGCATCATCACGGCAGCCCAGCAGGTAAACAACTCCCACCAGAGGTCACCTGTGGGGGTGGCAAGATGCAAGTGGGGCCCACAGACTGTGACATTCTCACGGTGCCTGCTTCTCAGGACAGTTGCGGACTGGGCTGAACCAACTTGTCATCTGAAGGTTCCCTGTCCTAAGAGCTACTTCCTGAGGCGGAGCCCAGCATCTCTGCTTCTGGACCACAGAAAGGCCAAAGGACTAAGAGAGGGTCGAAGAAATCCACCCCCGATGGGGACAGCAACAGAAACAGGACTTCCGGGTGGCAGAGGGCATGAAAATGAATCACTCTTACCCAACCTGGAGGAGACAAAAAAGAGAGAAAGCGGGATAATGTCACCGTGCTGGCCTAGTGTCCCCCAGAACATCAGTCCTTGGGCAGGAATGGATACAGTGCTTGGATGAGGACTTTGGGCCCCTGTGTGGGGCTGGGCTGGCTGAGTGACTGGGGACTCCTCAATGACAATGGCTAGAGGTGGCCCCCTCCCAACTCCCCACTGGACAATGGAGCCATATACTGTGCTTTAATACATTAGATTTCCCAGCCCTTGCCAGCTACCTGCATTGTAGAGTTCATTCCTTTTCACAGCTGAGGAAACAGGCTCACAGTCTCCCAAGATCATATGCCAGTAGGTGGAGGAGCCCTGCCCAAATCCCTGGGAGGAGGGGTGCTCAGACCAAACAGGAGGGTGGCTCAGGGAGCCAGAGAAGCGGTTGGGGCAGGAGGCGAGGAGGACAGTTGTAAGAGCAGAGAGGCAGCCCCAAGCAGGGCCTGAGCAACATCTCCTAGGGGTGCCGCTGTCCCAGGGATGAAGACAGCTGGGAGCCCAGGGCACTCAGTCCAGCCTCAGGGCTCATTGAGGGTGGCAGGGTGGCTGAGTACTCATGTCAGTGCTAGCTTTGGTCTCTGTGGGATTCTGACTCAGAATCCCAGGGCACAAGGCCCAGCTCACCAGCAGTGGGATCCCAGGAAGTGGTGTCATCTTCCTGAGACTCTGTTCTCCACCCAGAGTCCCCCTAACACTCTTTTCAGGGGGAAAAAAAAAAAAAACGAGGAAGAGGGGCACTGGGTTTTGCCCACTGAGATGCCCTCTAAATGACCCACATGTGTCCACATAGCTGTTATCACTGTGCTTCAGAGAGAAGATCCAGGGGCAGATAGATGGAAGGCTCAGCCCCTTTTGGGGGTCAGGAAGGAGGGAAGCCCCAGGCCCCAGCAGGACAGTCTGATCGGGAGTGGCAGGTAGGTCACAGCTAGACTTCTCTCCTTGGGTGACATACACTCAGAATCATCAGACTTGTCCAAAGTCTATCCCACAAGGGACCCAAGAGAGTCTGCCCTGGGGTGGGGGAACAAGCCCACTTGAGACCCAAAACGACCATGTCAGGAGAGAGGCCGGGTTCCCAACCCTCAAAGTACAAGAAGGTAAGATGCACCCAAGGAAAACTACCCCTTCCCTTCCACAAAGGTAATATAGACAAGGGCGAATTTTATAATAGAGAAGGACAAAGACCTAAATATCCATCAAGAGGGGAGAAATTAAACTCTACANGGGACCCAAGAGAGTCTGCCCTGGGGTGGGGGAACAAGCCCACTTAAGACCCAAAACAACCATGTCAGGAGAGAGGCCGGGTTCCCAACCCTCAAAGTACAAGAAGGTAAGATGCACCCAAGGAAAACTACCCCTTCTCTTCCACAAAGGTATATAGACAAGGGCGAATTTTATAATAGAGAAGGACAAAGACCTAAATATCCATCAAGAGGGGAGAAATTAAACTCTACACTGGAAAGAGGCTTTAAAAAGCTTAAAAGATGAAATAGCTTGAATAATTATAGATATATATAAAACTGATACCCTGGTTGGTTCCTGAAAGGAAAAGGAAAAATGGTAGGGGACAAATTTAACCTCTACAAAGTTCTATGTGAGCGATACTGGACCACGTGACTGTCACTAACTATTTAAAATACATAGATCAAGGGACTTCCCTAGTAGCCCAATGGTTAAGACTCTGCACTTTCAATGCAAGTGGGTCCAATCCCTGGTCAGGGAACTAAGATCCCACATGCTGCGGCCATAAAATAAAATACATAGATAATTTTTTTTATAGATAAATAAGAGAGTAAGGTAGTTCAAGATGAACTGATATTTAGTTCTCAGGAATAAAAGTAAGTTGAAAAAATAGGTTATAGCATAAAGTACATGCTGCTGCTGCTGCGTCGCTTCAGCCGTGTCCGACTNCTTTCAATGCAAGTGGGTCCAATCCCCTGGTCAGGGAACTAAGATCCGACATGCTGCGGCCATAAAATAAAACACATAGATAATTTTTTTTATAGATAAATAAGAGAGTAAGGTAGTTCAAGATGAACTGATATTTAGTTCTCAAGAATAAAAGTAAGTTGAAAAAATAGGTTATAGCATAAAGTACATGCTGCTGCTGCTGCGTCGCTTCAGCCGTGTCCGACTCTGTGCAACCCCATAGACAGAAGCCCACCAGGCTTCCCCGTCCCCGGGATTCTCCAGGCAAGAATACTGGAGTGGGTTGCCATTTCCTTCTCCAATGCATGAAAGTGAAAAGTGAAAGGGAAGTTGCTCAGTCGTGTCCGACTCTTAGCGACCCCATGGACTGCAGCCTACCAGGCTCCTCCATCCATGGGATTTTCCAGGCAAGAGTACTGGAGTGGGGTGTCAATGCCCTCTCCATAAAGTACATAGTATTTGATAATTATTAGAAGTTTCAGCAAGATATTCTAGTTCCCCCTTCTGGGCATATAGGAGGATGACATTGTTTGGTTCTTTTGTTTGGGTAGGGCCACAAATGGTGTGTAGAACTTTTGGGAAAAAGCATTTAAGTGCTCAGTTGTAACATGTCAAGTTTTTTTTTTGTTTCCCTCTCTGCCACAGTGGGATGTTCTAGACAATGTTCTGGCCTTGAATCTGGAATGAGGCTGACCTGTGATGGACAGGTAGCATGAGCAAGAAATAAATCTCTGGTTATTTGAAGACCCAGAGACCTGGGGGTATTTGTCATTGCAGAATAATCCAGCCTATTCTGACTGATACATAGTATCACTTCAAGTCTGTGTGTGTAAAAGGATATCTAATAGAATTCAGCCCAAACTGTTAAGGTATTATTGCACAGTTGTACCATCTGAAGTTTTTTTTTTTTTTTTCCTCTCTTCCACAGTGGATGTTCTAGACAATGTTCTGGCCTGGAATCTGGAATGAGGCTGACCTGTGATGGGCAAGTAGCATGAGCAAGAAATAAATCTTTGGTTATTTGAAGATCCAGAGGTCCGGAGGTATTTGTTATTGCATCATAACCCAGTCTATTCTGATGTGCCTGTGTGTGTGTATGAAAAAAAGAAATCTAACAGAATTCAGCCCAAACAGTTCAGGTAGTCTGGGTAGCAGACTGAGAGACGGGGGCATCTTTCACTTTTTGTGTTGCGGTTTCTATGTTGGCCAATTTTGTCCTTTAAAAATCGACCCTATATTATTACCTTTACAGCGAGAAAACTGTAGTCAGAACTTTCAGTAGGTGGCAAATTCGGCACCTGCCTGGCAAGGACACTTACCTCATCGGGGAGACCTCGTCAATGCGGTTCCCCAGCTGAGACTCGTGGGACTTGCTCCGGGTGAGCGTAGGGAAGCTGGGCAGCAGTTGGAAGACCTTGCGGCTGGGTGGAGGCGGTGTCCTGGGCGGCTTCAGCTTGGTGTGCCGTCGGAGCTGGGGCGTGGTCGGCGGGGTGATGAAGCTGGGCAGGGCGCGGGGGGTCAACCGGCCGCTGGTGTGCAGGGAGATAAAGGGGTCCGACAGGCCCTCGCTGGGGCCAGGGTTTGGGGAGTCCGAGGTGGGCAGAGCGGACACGGAGACGGAGCGTGGGCCCTGGGCACTGCTGCCCAGTCTGCCCAGTTGGGAGCTCCCTGGAGGCCAGGGCAGGCTGGCTGGCGAGAGGGTGTCTGCAGAAGGCCCGGAGCCACTTTCCCGCCGGGCATCAGACGAACTCCAGGCTGAGTCCTCTTTGTGCTCCCCGCCTGTGGGCCAAAGAGTCGAGTCACAGGTGGCTGCAGCCAGAGGGAGACACAGGTGAGGCGGCCAGGGCCCACCCAAGAAGCACCGTCCCTCAACGGAGGCTCCAGCTGCCAGCCATCACCATTTTATAAAGGCCACTGGAGCACACACGCTATCTGGCTGACTGTCAGAACACCAGTGTAGATACTACTATCCTCGACATATAGAGAAGAAAATGGGGCCCAGAGAGGGACGGGGCAGGGCTCCCGCTGGAAGGTGTGTGGAAACCCACCCCCAAAGTGAGTGATCTCAGAGAGGGAAGTGGTGAGTGAGCTCTGCGAGTTAGGCTGTGGAGGGACTTCCCTGGCGGTCCAGAGGTTAGGACTCCATGCTTCTAACAAGCAGGGGGTACGGCTTTGATCCTTGGTCAGGGAACTAAGATCCCATATGCCACCTGGGGTGGCCAAAAGTAAACAAATAAAAAATAAAGATGCTTTTTTTTTTTAAGAGTTAGGCTGTACAGGGATAACTCTTCTCTGCGAAAATTCAATCATCAGGAAAAGGGGCTGCACGGACCTTCTGAAAGCAAACTGCCCTGGGAATTTGCTAGAAGAGACACAGCTAGAAAGAGATCAGCAGCCACTTCCTTTTGAGAGAAGCCTGGGAGTGACTTTGGGCTGCTCCCACGGTGACCCTCTGTCTGAGGCTCCTGAGGCTTTGGGGCTCTGAGGACTCCAAATCAATGACATGTCTGTTCATTCATGTGAGCACTCACTGTACGCCGGATGTCAGGGCATAAAAAGGCACGTCTGCGGTGCATGCAAGTCCAGTGAGAGTGATGGACACTCAGTTCGGTGTGCTGTGTGCTGACACAGAGACGCATGGAGACTGAGGGGATACAGAGGAGGAGGACCCTAAGTATCTTGAGGGTCAGGGGGCTTTCTAAAGGAGGTGGCACCTGGGCTGGGCCAGCTAAGGGAGAACTGGAGGAGGTGTACCAGGGAGAAGGAACAGCACATGCGGGGAGCACAGGGCATCTTGCGGCGGCTATAGAGTCCCACATGCCTTGAGAAGTCAGGACAAGCCAGGGAGAGGTGAGGGATGAAGCTGGAGGGTCAGTCCACTGAGGACCAGATCCAGAGGGGCCTTAGATGTCTTGCCAAGTGCTTGAGGCTTGACCTTATAGGAGAGGGGGAGATACTGAAGGGGTGGAGGCATGGAGAAAGGACACCAGTCTACAGAGACCCTGTCGTGGGAAGAGGACACCTCCCTCCTGGTATTTATCAATGAGTGGAAAGCACAGGAGGGGAGATATTGACTCAAGACAAAATGAACTTCCACCCTGTAATTCTTCTACTTTGTGTCCCTCAATCCAGCCAGCATGGCGAGGTTGATGAGATTCAGAGATCCCATGTATACTGCCAACTTCACACAACAAAGTAAGAAATGGGATGGGAACTGAGCCCTTGATCTCAACCACAGCCCCGGACCTCCTCCCGCAAAGCCACCAATTCTGAATGACCAGTAACGACACAGCCTTGGGAGTGAAAAAGCTCTCTATCATCAAAGATGATAAAGCCCAGCCCACACAGTCATCTATTAGGGATGGTGGAGTGATATTAACCTTCTCAATTCTTAGAGTTTGTCTATGCCATCCTCTCCTCAAACGCCGTTCCTTCTACCTCACTGCATGGTGACTTCCTATTCATGAATCAACTTGGATGAGTTAGTCTGTGTATTCCTCATTCTTGCTCCTTTAGAACTGTGGCCAAGACCTAGCATGCATGTGTGTTCACTTGCATCCGACTCTTTGCAACGCTATGGACTGTAGCCTGCCAGGCTCCTCTGTCTATGGGATTTTCCAGGCAAGAATAATGGAGTGGATTGCCATTTCCTCCTCCAGGAGAAATTCTTGACCCAGGGCTTGAACTCAGGTCTCCTGCTTAGGCAGGCATATTCTTTAACACTGAGCCACCCGGGAAGCCATGGCCAAGACCTACACTTGAACTTAAATACTGCTCTTGTTGAGGGGATAAAAGAATGAGTTCCATGGATCTATGCTCAAGTCTTCCACCAAAGGAAACAAGCTCCCAGTTCTTCAAATTATCTATTTAATCACCATTGCTTTAGCCAGCTCAGGGATATGGCTCTGGTTTTGCACGTGGACACTAGTCAATTGGCAGTGGCTGCTTGACAATGACTCTGGAGTCACTAAGCATAAGGAGCTCAGGGATTGACTAGTGATGTCTGCTATGGATGAAGGATGGGAGATTCAGCAAACATGAGCCTACCCTCTTCACCAGCCACAGGCATAAAGAAACATCCTTTATCACCTTTCTTAAGACCAGAGATATGACCATTTGCCATCACCCCATAGGCTTAATACTGAAAAATACATACTAATATGTGCCAGGCTCTAGACTAAGTCGATGAATTTAACTCATTTAATCCTCCAACAAGTCCATGAGAGGAAGTCTTGTTAGTATGTCCATTTTACACATAAGGAGACTAAGGCACACCAAGGTTGAGTAACAACCTTCATGGCCAGGAGCCATGAAGACTGACTGCAGGACCTGAGGGACAGGTCGATCCTAGGTACCACCCAGTCCTCAGCGGGTACACTTGAACTGCTGGGCAGGCCCATCCACCTGCCTGCACCCTGGACTTGGGTGTGGCAGGTCCCTCTTGGAGATGTAGGGCACCACAAACTAAGATGGAATGAGAAAGAGCACCTGGAAAGGACTCTCTGCCCAAGGCCTGCTCTGGGGCACTCTGGGAAAAGCATTTTCTAAGGAAGAAACTTGAGAGCAAAGTGCAACTCAACTGAGTCCAGCTCGGGTGTGGGATCCCAAACAATTCATCCAGAGCCTCTGATGCTTTAGCTACAAAGGGAACATTTAGCAAGTGCTTCATATTTTAGTGATCTTCTGATCCTGGGATTCAGCATGGACAGACAGCAGCCTTAACACACAGAGGTCACCACCACCCTATGGCCAGAGCCTCCTCAACTCCTTACAATACAGGCATAAAGAGGGCAGACTGACAAGGTCGCCAGGATTCTCAGCTTGGGAGGTAAGTACTTTTTTTTGACGGTTGTCTGAAGGAGACTGACAGCAATGGCTAAATTAGTCATGCCGCTAATTAACCTCCAGGGGTTTATTTAGCACATCAGAAATATGTTTTCTCTTAATATAAAGAAAAAGATAATGAAACATGCTTGAGCGGCAAGGGCTGAGGCTCGAGTCACAGTTTTGCCACCCACTGCTGTGTGTCCTTGGGTAAGCCCCTTCCCCTCTCTGGGCTCAGTCTGGTGGGCTGCAGTCCATGGGGTCACTAAGAGTCAGACACAACTGAGAGACTTCACTTTCACTTTTCACTCTCCTGCATTGGAGAAGGAAATGGCAACCCACTCCAGTGTTCTTGCCTGGAGAATCCCAGGGACGGGGAGCCCAGTGGGCTGCCGTCTATGGGGTTGCACAGAGTCGGACACGACTGAAGCAACTTAGCAGCAGCAGCAGCAGCAGCAAGAATGCTAACTATGTCCCTGTCCTGTTTACTTCCTGGCACTTGCCAAAGGCCTGATGTGTTGAGGTTTTCCAAATCAAGTAAAACTCTGGACTCTGTGTTCAGAGGAAGACTTGATACAGTGGGGCCAGGGAAGAAATTAAGCACCATCTTCTCTGGGAGAAAAAAAAATGAAGCTGAATATAAACCTCAGAGCCTTCCTTAAGCTTCAGGCAGCTGGAGATAAGACAAGAAGCTCAGCTAATTAAAAAATGGAGCTAATTCCATTCATTAGGTTCATTTTAAAGGCTTATCTGTGTGGTCATGGGAGCGCTAAGTCTGGGCATTTGAAGCTATTTCCAGGGTAAGATTGAGAAAGCCTGCAAATAAGTTCCTGAGGAACACTAGTCATCACGCCAGGATTACACACTTCGCCTGGGGCAGCCATGTCCACACTCACAGCTGAAACGTGTACAGTTTCTCTCCGCATGCTTGGCTCAGGCTGAGCCCACACCAGC
>SJYW01035145.1:0-19702 GCA_006410735.1 Raphicerus campestris | reverse complement strand
CCTTCTTCTCCCCCCCACGCCCACCCCTGCCCCAAGCCGGGCTATTCTGAGTCAGACGTCAGAGGACAAAATCTATCAGGGAAAGGAAGCCTGGCTTTGGAGTCACAAGAATGTGAGTTTGAATCCTGACTTGATTATCTGCCTGCTGTGTGATGCTAACATATCACTCAATGTCTCTGAGCCTCAGTTTGCTCAGCTGTAAAGTAGGGATCCTAGTGTTTCCCCCAACCCCCTTCCCAGGGATTAAAGAGGATGGTAGCTATAAAATGCTCCCTTATAGTTTGCCCTCTTCCTTCTATATCTGGTCTTCTCCTAACTGGCTGGCTGATGCCCACAGGCCAGTCCACTGGCCAGGGCTCCACTTGCCAGCCACACTGAGCTGGTACTGAGATCAGTGCCAGAGATCTCAACTCCTCTGTACAGAGGCAGCCCTGGGCCCGTAGGACTGACAGGCGGCCCAGATCCCCGCAGGCAGCAGGGTGAGGGTGTGGGCCACATTCCAAGGATGCTCCCAGCTGCCAACCAGCAAGGCAGTCAGGATGGCGGGGCCTCAGGCTTCCAGAGGGAGAGGGCAGGGACGCGAAGAGGGCGGGAGGAGAGCCGAGGATGGCAGGATTCAAGTCTATTAAAGCTGAACCCAGAAGCCAAATACCCACTCGCTCTTCTGGTCTAATCTACAGCCTCCCGCTCCACACGGCCTACCTCCTGGGGCCCACAGAGCTGCAGCCACTCCTAGCCAATGGGAAGGCAAGATGGTAGCAGAGGTCAGGCAGCTTTCTTCTCCATCCCCAAGAGAAGACTTGACTTTAGACACGGGGATACACGGAAAGAGGAAAGAGAAACCTCCCCAGCGGGGGCCACCACATAAACCCCTTACCGGACCCGCCTGCATCTTCAATTCTGAACACGCCACCAGCAAGAGCTTATTCAAGGAGTCTGTGTACCATAGCTGCAGCTCTGGAATTCAGCCTCTGCATCCCCCACGCTCCCTGCTAGCACTGGTCCCAGCCAGCGCTTGCCACTTCCTTTAACAACTTCCAACAGGGAAATTGCCGAAGGAAAAAAAAATGGCTCCATGCCAGCAGGCTGTGAAATCATTTCCCCAGCTGCAGCCAGAACACGAAGCTGTGATTTTAGTTTTTAACCTGTAGATGATGAAGAGGGTGAGAGGAGGGCGGAAATAATACAGTGTGTGACTCTAGATGCCCAGAGAAGGGGCCCTGCCTCTACACTCACTCGCCTGCCCACTCCCTCATCTTAACGACCCCAACCATCCAGATCTGCTCAGAGAGGGCGCTCCTATTTCTCACCAGTCAGGGGCACCATCTCACTTTCCTGTCCAACTCTTTGCAACCCCATGGACTGCAGCCCACCAGGCTCCTCTGTCCATGGGATTCTCCAAGCAAGAATACTTGGAATGGGTGGCCACGTCCTCCTCCAGGGGATCATCCCGACCCAGGGATCAAACCCACATCTCCCACATTGTGGGCAGATTTTTTACCATCTGAGCCACCAGGGAAGCCCAACTACCAAGGAAGTCCAGGAGAAGATCTACTTGTCTTCAAACAACCCTAAAGTTCTCTCTGTCTTCCTCTCTCACACATACACTCTTCCATGATCTCCCAGGTAAAAACCCCAACCCTTACACTCCACTCATGGAGGTTCCCATGAACCAACCCTGTTTCCTCACCGATTCCTTCCAGATCCTTGCAAATTCTTCCTGGCAAGGACGGCCCAGCTCTGTCAAACCCAAGGTCTTGCAGTTTCTGTTCCCTGCCTGCCCGTCTAGCTGCCTGCTAGCACCCATGGTGAGTTTGCCCAGCAGCTCCCACGGACACCAGGCTGGCTTCCACCCGGGCACTCAGCACCAGCTGTTGACTATGCCTCTCCCCAGCCTGGGAGCTCCTGGCCCTGGGGACAGCGCGGTTAGAGTCCCGGCTCCCAGCACAGGACCTAGGCCTGCACTGCCCCGTCACAGCAACAGCCAAGTAGCTATTTATATGAAAACCCAGCATGACAGGGGCTTCCCTGGTGGCTCAGACAGTAAAGAATCTGCCTACAATGCGGGAAATTCAGGTTCAATCCCTGGGTCAGGAAGATTCCCTGGAGAAGGGAATGGCAACCCAGTCCAGTATTCTTGCCTGGAGAATTCCATGGACAGAGGAGCTGGCGGGCTACAGTCCATGGGGTTGCAAAAGTCAGACATGGCTGAGCGACTTACACACATACCGACATGACAAAATAAAATTTAAATTACGGTTTCTCAATTGCACTATACATATTTCAATGGCCACATGTGGCTGATGGTTACCATGGTGCATAGAACAGAATGGAACGCTTCTAGCATCACAGAAAGTTCTGCTGGATGCATCACTCTAGACAAAGGTGTGATGGTTGGGTGAATAGATAGAGGCATCTCCAGAGCTGCCTGTCTCCAGTATCCGAGGAGAAGGGGTCAGGAGTCACATAGGTCAGAAGGACCCGCAGCAGGCTCTGGAGCCGGAGAGGGCTGGGGTGTGTCCCTGCTGGGAAAAGAAGGGAGAGGCAAGAGTCCCTTCATACACACCAGGACCCCAGAGGAGCCACACTGCCCTGTGGCCACATCCATGTCCAGCCCCTCTCTTCATACAGCAGAAAGGCGTTCTTTCCTGAAAACTGTAAGACCACAAACTGGTGACTGCAATCTTAAAGACAAAGCTGAAATAATGTTTCGATAACTCTAGAAGGACAAACAGCTTCCTAGGTGGCAGTAATGGAAAAGAACGTGTCTGCCAACGCAGGAGACCTAAGAGATGTGGGTTCAATCCCTGAATAAGGAAGATTCCCCTGGAAGAGGGCAGAGAAACCCACTCCAGGATCCTTGCCTGGAGAATCCCATGGACAGAGGAGCCTGGCGGGCTACGGTCCACAGACAGAGTTGGACACGACTAAAGTGACAGCACATATGCACGGAGAGGGACGGAGCCCGGGAAGGAGACTTTGAAAAGCAAGGAGGAGGTTACGCACGGACATAGGGCTACACTCATATACACTGCAGCGATCAGGATCAGCAGAAAACCCCAGGAGAGTGAAGAGACAAGTCCCATCACACAAAAGCCATCCCAGAGGCCCAGGGAGCAACCCTGGCAAAATCGTCGTGAGGGTGTTGACTGCACCAGTGCACCCCCATAGCTCAGCAGAAGGCAATGCCAGACTTCATGGATTTGGATCCTTTCTCCAAAAAACTGAACAGAAAAAAGACAGACACCCCGTTTTCAAGTCTGGCACCCCTATCCTGCATCCCACTGTGACTTTTGCTCATTCCTCAGTCACTTTTCACCAGCAAATATATGCCAGGGCTTCCCGCATGCCAAGCACCATGCTGCCTGGCACACAGCTTCTACTAGGCACAAGCTGATACCTTCTGGAGGGCTCCAACACAGCCATTCCTGAAATATTGAGGAGAAACCCAACTTGTTCCTATTCTATTGCTAAAGAAGAATGAAGTGGGCATCCCTGGTCGCTCAGTGGCAAAGAGTCCGCCTGCAAATGCAGGAGAGAGGGGTGGGTCTGGGAAGATCCCACATGCCCTGGGAGCAACTCAGCCCATGCACCACAATTATTGAACCTGTGCTCGAGAGCCCAGGAGTCGCAACTATTGAGCCCACGTGCTGCAACTACTGAAGCCCGCGTGCCCTACAGCCCGTGTTCCACAACAAGTGAAGCTACCTCAGTGAGAAGCACTGAGAAAGTCTGCACCTGGAGAAAGCCTGAAAGACCCAGCACAGCCAAATAAGTAAATAAATAATTTTAAAAGAAAGAAGAATGAGGTGGGCTTGCATGGACCAACACAGAGATGAAATTCAAACTAGAAACCTCAGGATGATACCATTCTATGATCCCATTTTAGCATCTTATATATATATTTTTTTTAAAAGGGAAACAAATTTGTATGTGAATAAAAACAATGTGGTGAGACTTCCCTGGTGGTCCAGTGGCTAAGACTCAGCACTTCTAAAGCAAGGGGTCCAAGTTCAATCTATATCCCATGTGCCACAACTAAATGAATACATGTTTAAAGAGAGCAACATGGTACCCCAGATTGGAACCTAGACCAGGAAGAGGACAACAATGGAAAAACTGGTGAAATCCAAATGGAATCTGGAGTGTAATTAGTAGTCACAAACCAATGCCATGTTCTGAGTTTTCACAAATGTACACTGGTAATATATGATGTAATGACAGGGGACGCTGGGTGAGGGGTGCAGACGGGAACTCTGCACGGACTCTGCAACTTTCCTGTAAATCTAAAACTATTCCAAAATAAAACATTCATTTAGGAAAATAAACGGTGGTTTCGCTGACATTCAGAAGTCAAAGGATTCTGTCTGAGTTCAGCTGTGGAAAGGGGCATGGCTTTCATGCCACTTGGAACTTTGGTTTCTGAAATGTGCACCTGCCTATCTAGGTGGCGCATCACTTTGTTGGCAAAGGTCCGAAGAGTCAAAGCTATGGTTTTTCCCATAGTCACGTACGGCTGTGAGAGATGGACCATAAAGAAGGCTGAGCATCAAAGAACTGATGCTTTCAAACTGTGGTGTTGGAGAAGACTCTTAGGTGGGACAGCAGGAGATCAAACCAGTCAATCCCTAAGGAAATCAACCCTGAATATTCATTGGAAGGACTGATGCTGAAGCTGAAGCTACAATACTTTGGCCATCTGATGCGAAGAACTGATCATTTGAAAAGACCCTGATGCTGGGAAAGACTGAAAGCAGAAGGAGTAGGGGGTGACAGAGGATGAGATGGTCGGATGGCATCATTGATTCAATAGACGAGTGTGAGCAAACTCCGGGAGATGGCGAAGGGTAGGAAGGCCTGGCATGCTGTAGTCCATGGGGTTGCAAAGAATCAGACACGACTGAGTGACTGAACAACAACCTATTCTAGAACCAATTCTGGCTGAAAGCACATAGGATGCATCCAGGCCTAGCAGAGTGGAGCGAGAGTGAGTCAGAGTCCACACAATTGGGTGGGTTAAGAAACACAGGCGTGTCAGCCATTAGAAAGAATAAAATAACGCCATTTGCAGCATAGACGGATCTACAGAGTGTCATGCTGGGTGAAGTAAGTCAGACAGACAAGGAGAAATATCAGAAATAATGCACAACATCCCTTGCATGTGAAACCTAAAATGAAATGACACAAATGAACTTACTTACAAAACAGAAAGAGACTCACAGACTTAGAAAACAGACTTACAGTTGCTGGGGAGAAGGGATAGTTAGGGAGTTTGCGATGGCCATGTACACACTGCTATATTTAAACTGGATAACCAACAAGGGCCTACTGTATAGCCTGGATGGGAGGGTGGTTTGGAGGAAGAAAGGATACATGTATATGTATAGCTGAGACCCTTCGCTTTTCACCTGAAACTATCACAACACTGACAGTTGGATACACTCCAGTACAAAATAAACAATTCAAAAAAAGAAATATAAGAGTGGCCTTTTGCTCATCAGGGAAGACTGCGCGGAGGAGGTGACGATGGCTCTGACACTAGAATGATGTCTGTGGGATAAGCCTAGGAAAGAGCAATCCGGGGAGCAAGGGAGTGGGTGCAAAAGTCAGACCAGAGGGAGTGAAGGGGACGGTTAGTGAAATGAGGTCAGAGACAGGCGGAGGTCAAAGTGTGTGAGGCATCTGGTGTTTATTTGTAAAGAAATGGGAAGCCCTGGAGAATGACGTGGACCAATTTACATTTCTTCATGCTGTGTGGAAAATGGAGTGAAGCAGGTCAATGATAAAGTATGGAGACAGTTCTGGGGCTGCTGCAGGAGCTCGGGCGAGAGGATGGGGGCCTAGGCCATGGTGCAGGCAGGGAGGTGGAGGGGTGAGGGGACATGGAGGGAGGGGCTGGAGACACTCCTGCCATCTCTCCCTGACCCTACCACCCACACACAGTTTTCTGCTCAGACTCTGCCCCAGTGCCCTCCACCAAGGAGCATCCTGGCTCCCAAACACCTGGCTCGTGGGCTCTCCAGCCTGCCTGAACCTGTGCACAAATGAGCTCTCCCCTCATTTATACCCAGCTCTGACTATCACAGATGACTTTGTTTTTTGTTTGCTTTTTAAAGATATTTATTCACTTGCCTGTACCAGGCCTTAGTTGCAGCACGTGGGGTCTTTTTTAGTTGCAGCGTGTGGGATCTAGTTCCTCAACCAGGGATTGAACCCCAGGTCCCCTGCATTGGGAGTATGGAGTCTTGGCCACTGGACCACTAGGCAAGCCCTCACGCATGACTCTGTGATTCAGAGACCACTTAACTCATGATCACCTCTGGGCCCAGCTGGGAGACCCCTGTCCAGGCTGCCACCAGAGGGCTCCCCAGAGGCCAAAAAGCTCCTGCAGCCGCCCTCCAGGGTCCTGGTTTCTGCCCTGGGCATGGCTGGCTCCTCTTTCGAAGATGGACAAGGGTGAGGCTGGGTCTCCAGCATATTTCACATCTCTGCAGATCTGAGGGAAATCCCTCAAGGAGCAAAGCCATCTGCCAAAGATGTCTTAAGCCCAAGAAAGGAAGTTAGAAGGCACAGTTTGCAGTCCAGCAGCCCCAGGTCTGACCCTCAAGTCTGCCCCTGTTACCAACTCAGGGACCTTCATAGAGTAACTCGGCCACTCTGAACCCAGTGGGCCTCATCATCAAGCAGGGATGATGCTGATGCAATGCTGGGCAAGTCACTGCCCACATGGGGCCCCAGCACCTTCCAGGTAGGCTAGAGACATGAGTCTGGTGGACTACAGTCCACGGGGTCACAAGAGTCAGACATGACTGAGCGACTAACAACATACATATTATGTGCATGCGTGCATGTGACTGTTAACAATACACCCAAGGTATCTTCACCTCACAAAGCAGTTTCCTTCAAACTTCTCATGAGCCAACTTTTTCCTGCCAGCTTCTTAAAAGCTGACATATGTCACAACTATGAGGGCCACTGGGGCCAGAGCCAGGGCTGGGAGCGTGTAAGGTGCTAGAAGTGCCCTTGTGGGTAGACCGCATTCACCCCCATCTTCTCTCACCCGTAACAGGAATTTCTTAAGTTCAAGTCACCTCCTGTCCAAGGAATCTTTCCTAGTGAAAATTCTTAAAATATACAAGCAGATTCATAAACAATATTAACCACCATGATGTACACAATAGTCAACAACTGGAATTAACCTCTGCCTGGTAAATGATAGCACATATACTCAGATATTATGAAGCTCCTGGAAGAAAGTGGGGTGGGAGGTGGTTACCAAGTGTGAAAATACAAAGGAAACATGCTGGTTAGCATGTCCAATGATAAGAGTAAAATATAAAATTGTTTATTCAGGATGGTTTAAATCAGTGTTGCCCTAGAGAAATATAATGCAAGCCACATTCTTAAATTTTAATTTTTGAATAGCCACACTTTAAAAGGTAAATATATATGAAATAAATTTTAATCATTTTGTTTAGCTTCATATAACCAAAATAGCATCTCAACAGATTAAATATTAAGTTATTAATATTTTCTTTTTTCTGGATCATGTCTTCAGAATTCAGCACATCTTTGAATTTATGTCTTTGAAATCATAATACATCTCAGTGTGGACTTGGCAGATTCCAAGAACATAATATTAGCTACCTTACTAGACAGCACAGGTCTAACCCATCTGGAGATTTTTTTTTTTTTTTTTTTTTTTTAAGACTTAAGTATTAGGGGTAAAAAAAAAAAAAAAAGGCTGGAAGGAACTATCAAAATCTTAATGATCACAGATTTTTCTCTGAATGGTGGCAATATGTATGTGATTTTTCCCCCTTCTTCTTCTGTTTTCCAAAGTGTCTAAATAAAATGAATTCGTGTTACTTTTACAACAATGGCAAAGTCCATCTTTTCCATTTTAGAAGAGAAGTGAGGGATTTAAAAGACCTGCCTGGGTGAACAACACCTGTCAAGCACTGATTTATTGATCCCCATGAGAGCTGCCCCTGACCTCTGACCTTCTCCTTGCATACTGGTTGATAAGTTTAGTGGGTAGGTGGGTGGGTAGGTTGGATGGATGGGAAAAGAGAACAAAGGAAGGAAAACCATATTACTACTGGAGTTACAGGAGAAAACTAAACTCAGATCCTTGCTTCTAAATTCCAAAACTATCGTTTATCAGCTGTATGATTATAAACAAGCTATTTGACCCATCCACACTTTAATTTGTTCAAGTATAAAATGGTGCTTCAATTTTCTCAAGTATAAGACAGCAATCATGATAGTAACTCCTTCACGGGGCTTTTTGGGAATGAAGTGAGATTATTTATACAGAATATTCAACAGTGTCTGTTGCATAGTCAGTGTTTCCAGAAACGCTGGCTGTTGTCCTCAAGATGAACCTATGAGTGGCGGGGTCAGGCTGTCTGGCCCATAGAGTGACGGCACCCAGGACGCATGGCAGAGCCACGTGTGCCCCGGGTCCCTCCACATCCCATTCCTGCCCCATCAGTCGTAGCCACTGTGGAGCCGGTCCTCGGGTTTGTGTGTGGTCCCTTTGCTCGACACCCTGCCCACATCCCATCCAAAGACCCCAGTCCCCATGGCGTAGTCCCCGTACCTGCGCCACCTCCGGCCTGATGTTGAAGGTGTACAGCCAGTCACTGAAGCGAGGGTAGCTGTCGAGCTCTGAGGTCCTCTCGCCCGGAGCCACGCTCAGCTTGCACTGCCACTGCTTGCAGATGTACCGGAGCAGCTTCGCCTGCAGGGAGCCCAGGATGGAAAAGCGGGTTCACTCAGGGCACGTGGACGTGATTCGGGGAGCTCTGGCAAACACGAGCCGTGAGATAAGGACAGGGGCCTGCCAGGTGCCCCCTCTGCTGCCGTTCAAGCAGGGCGAAGCAGGAAACCAAGGAGGCAGGAGGAGAGGAGTAGGGTCTGGGAGAGCCAGCAGGGAAGCCTAGAGAACCAGCCCCTACCCTCTGTCCCACCCAAGGCTGGCGCCCACACCACCCTCCCCACCTCCCACCAAGGACTACACTCTTCAGAAAGTAATGGGCAAGACTGGGCAGGACAGAGTATGGGGTCGCACGGAAGAAGGGCTTCCTGCTTGGGAGAAGGGGAAGGGTAGGGGGAGTCAGCGATGGATGATGTGAAAAAACGCAAGGGCTTGGGGAGGATGAGTAACCTTCCACTTAAGAGGCTTCCAGCCAAGAATCAGATTGCCTGGGCTAGGACCCAAAGGCTCACACACACCCAAGCCCTGTGACCTCAGACAAGCTACAGAACACCCCGCCCCCAAGAAAGTCTGTTTCCTGCTCCAGAAAATGGGGGTAAGAATAGAACCTCCCACTCAGAGAGGCTAAGAAGAAATGAAGACCTCAGCGTGAGTGCCCAGCCCACGGCTCGCGCATCCTGAGGGCCGGCCGGGCCGGCAGGCTGTGGCTCTATTGGCCAAGGTCCCTGACTGGGGTCCATCAAGAGGCTTTCAAGACCCGCTCCCTGAAATGCATGCAAATTTCAGACACGTGAATCTATACATTTTCCAGGCAAAGCCTGTCCATGGGTTTCAAAAGAGTCTCAAAAGACTAAATCTGCAAATAATGAAAGAGCAAATACTAGTATTCTCTTTGACAAATGCTGGGCCCAACTGCCCCACACTGTGCTGAGGAATGCAGAGAGGCAAGATCTTCAAGGCAGAGTGCAGCCGGGACTGATTAAGAAGAGGGAGTGGACTCAAACAGAGGGAAATGAGCGACACCCCAAAGAGGGCAGGTCCCACTGAGACTCAGCGACCCGGGGACCCCACGAGAGCTGCCAAGATGGCGACTTGGGAGCTTCCCCTCAAGACAAGCACCACCTTCAGTCTTGCGTGAATGAACCCTGCCCTTGGGAGCCACTTCCCGGTACCTGCTGCCCCCTCAAGAGTTTTGCTGTTGCTAATTCATTCCTTGTTCTTTCATCTGTAAATATCTCAGTGTGGTCAACTCTTTGGGACCCTATGGACCCTAGCCAGCCAGGTTCCTCTGTCCAAAGGATTCTCCAGGCAAGAATATTGGAGTGGGTGGCTGTGGGAATCTTCCCCACCCAGGGATTGAATTCACGTCTCTTGTGTCTCCTGCATTGGCAGGTGGGTTGTTCATCACTAGCGCCACCTGGGGAGCCCTTCTCCAAGTATGACCAGAGGCCATTCCAAGTTCAGGACTTCAACTTTCTTTCCCAGCCTCATCTCCATTCCACCCTACCCGTGACTCACCCAGTTCTCTAGGTGGGCACTCACCTAGGAGCTGGTCCTCAAATATGAATACTTTCTGTATCTCCATACTCCTGGGCCCCTGCTCAAATGTCTGTAGTGGCTGGACGTCCTTCTCTCTTCCAGCCACAGTGTCCTTGGCCTGGTCAAGACCCCCTGGGCTACTTAGAATCCTCCCCCTTCTCCCCTTCCTAGTGCCTTGTCCATACCTCTCTGGGAGCCGCTATCACAGAGGGCCTCATGTTCAAGCTTCTAACCGGGTCTCCCCCTACAGATGTGAGCTCCCGGGGCAGTGAACACAGCACAGATTTTGGAGTTGAACAGAATCTGGATTCAATACTGGAACTCCAACTGAACACCTTAATTTATCCACTTAAAAAAAGAACTGTAATATATAGTAGAACTACATGTAACTTTGTTCTGTATTTTGTAATGTCTTGTAACATAAATGTGTTATCAGACTTTGATAATTTAATGTGTTATGCAAATGTGTTATCATACTTTCATAATTTTAAAAAAAGAAAAAAGACTCTGATTCAGATCTAGTTTCTGTCATTTAACTGTGTGACCTTAGGGAAGTTCATTAATTTTCCTGAGTCTTGGTTCTCCCATTTGTACAACAGCAAGGATGATTCCAGCTCAGAGTCAGGTGGGAGGATTGAACTATAGTACGAAAACTTCCCCCCCCAAACTAGGTTAGTCCCCCATTATTATCCATCAGGGCAGGAACTATGCCCACCTCATTGGACTGTCCTCACAAGCCTATTGCTACACCTGGTACATAACGTGTGCTCCAAGATGCCTGAGAAAGGAAGGAGGGAAGGAAATACAGGGCCTCATCCCCACATTAAACGGTTTCCCACAGCCTGCCCGCCACTCCAAACTGCTCTCAAACCACAGCGTCAAATTGCTGACCAAAGATAGGGCAATAAATCAATTAACTGTGCAAAGTCAAAACCATCTTCCGCATGAAGCAACAAGGTCGGGCTGCTGACATTGACATCAGCAGCAAAGAGGTCTATCCATCCCCAGCCTGAGTGTTTCAAGGGCCACACGCCTGGGAGCCGATGAATAACCTCTTTATTGTGCTAAGACTTTGGCCAACACAGGGCAACATCAAGATCAGCCAACCTGGCCTTGGCAATGAGCCAGGATCTGGGGGCTTCTCTCGTTTATCCCTATCACCAAGTCCAGCCCTTTTCAGCCTCCAGGCCCTCAGCCCTTGTCCTCTATCAGATCACACATTTAATATTTGGCTTGTCTGCTTCCTTCTTTAGATGGGAAAATTCCTGAGGCCAGGTGCCTGCTCTATGTTCTTGATCACCTGATCACCACTATGTCCCCAGGAACCAGCGTAGCACTGACGCATGGTCTGCTATGGTAAAACCTTTGTTGAATGAATGAACAACTGAACACATATTACATTCTGTAGCCCTGACAGGCACTCATGTTTAGTAAACTGAGAGTTGAAAATAAACATCTGTTGGGCAAGTGATGGCTCAAGAGAGTCTCAAAAATCAGGGTGGGTTCCCCTGAAGTAGAGTGAGAGGTTTCTTTTTTAAAAGGGTGCTAGAGTCTTCCCAGGTGGTTCAGATGGTAAAGAATCTGCCTGCAATGTGGGAGACGCAGGTTTGATCCCTGGGTGGGGAAGGGTTACCATTCCCTTGGAGAATGTGGGAATGGTAACCCACTCCAGTATTCTTGCCTGGAGAATCCCATGGACAGAGGAGCCTGGCGGGCTACATTCCACGGGGATGCAAAGAGTCGGACACAACTGAGCAATTAACACTTTCATTTTTTTTCAGAGTTCCTGTCAAAAGGCAGCCAGAGTGACTAGTGGGTAGGACCCAGCAGAACTTAAAGGAATTCCTCACTGTACCCAGGTGACAATCTGTAGCCCTGGCTGGTCGTGAAGACCAGGAAGGAGAATGAGTCATGGGCAAGGGAGATTGGTGTCCTGAAGCTTGTAAAGAAGAAACAACACCTGCAGATTTGTGTTCTGCTGGAGGAGGTGTCCGGCATGCTGCGGGCAGTGCCTACCCAAGCAAAATAAGACTCCTCTCACTTTTTGGAAAGTTGGCCACAGTTGTAGAACCACCCAGGGGTTACTTTCCCAGACAAACCACAGCGGGCTGGCCAGCCCAGCCCTAGGGGCCTCCACCAGGGCCTTTCATGGGTAGCGTCATTTTCTCTTAACCACAAAACCACCAGATAGAAATTCTCCAGAAGGGAAGAACACCTGGGGTTTCAGAAATGAGACCCAGCAGCGAGAGGAAAAGAGTCATCAGCACCCTGGCCGCAGGGGCGGACCGAGGCTGGAACAAAAGTCTTCCTCGACCTCCGATACTCTTTCGCTTCGTGAGCATGCATTCTGCACCTACCCTGAGGCTCAGTCAGACTTACAGAAGGAGCAGAAGAGCATCAGGTCAGCCCACAAACAGCTGCTGGGTATCACCAAGACATGATGCATGGCAAGTGTTCACTAAGTGTCCGAGGCTCAAAGATCTGGGCTCTGGTTCCAGTTCTGACATGTAAGATCAAGGCTCTTGGGGAAATCTCCCTTAGCTCAGCTTCAATATTACCATAAAATGGTATTGTTTTAGAGAAGCTGGAGTCAAAATAACTATATGTGAAAGTGCTTGGAACAACACCACCAACAAAACCACAAGCCCCAGAAGGTTTCCACCGGTTACACCAAACACACCCAAGACGCAGTGTAGCTTCGAGGAAGAACTCTGGCTCTCAGGACACAGAGACCTGGCCTCCAAGCCTCTCACCATCACCCTCCCCCAGCAGTGAACACAGATGTAACCTGTCAGCTTCAGCTTCCCCACCTATAAAATGGGGCTGATTTTCCTCAAAGGGCTATTGTGAAGATTTACATGAGAAAATCCGGATGTAAAACATTCAGCAAAGTGCCAGGCCCTCTCAGAGTCCCAGGACGTGCCATCTCAAGCAGGGTAGGGGAGTCAGTCTATAAGGACAGAGGTGACAGACATAAAGGGGCAACAAATCCCAGCACAGGCGGAGAGGGACACCAGACTCCCATGGACAACGGTGAGCTCTCTCAATTATGCATATCACCTCAACACTCAATCAGCAGCCCTGGTAGTAATAATAATCGTATCTATCTATTTTTTCTCCATGTATGCATCTTATAAAAATCCCGGTTTCCCCCCGCCCAAGGATCAAACCCACACCCCCTCCATTGGCAGCTTGGAGTCTCAACCACTGGACCACCAGGCAAATCTCTCTCTTCTGTTTACTTAGTACATTATCGTCTTCTCTCCCTGGGTTCTCAATGAAAATTCCAGGAGGTAAATATGGTGTCCCAACATTCACACAGCCCCAAAGCCCCTAAGCATAGCATTCTCCCACAGAATAGCTCTGTACAACCAAAAAGGTCTCAACCCATTCAGAATCTTGACGGGAGACAAGAAGAGCAATGTCAAGATGTGGGTGCTGGGCAGTCTACCTGGCTCACTTGGATCCAGTCCATGTCCAGACCGTCCCAGGCCTTGAGTCCTCTGAATAAAAGCCATAGACTTCCCTACACTCTCCGCACTCTCCAGCCATGATGGGCCACCGCCTCTGGACCTCTGTGCAAGAACCTACCCTCTGGGCTACACCTGACCCCTGCTCTGAAATCATTAAAACCAACTACCACCCTGCCCGAAGCCAGGGGGCTTTCAAGGAGACCCCGCCATGCTTTGCAGAGTGAAGTGAGGCCCCTGCAGGCCCCTGCACACCTCCACCCTTTCCCCCGGCTCACTCAGCCCTCCAGGCAGCAGGCACAGTTCACGGACCAGCTTCCAGCTCACCCACACCTATGGGACCCTGACTCCTTCCTCCCAGGTCGGCTGCATGAAATATTCTTAAGAGGACGTCCATGGCAGTTTTGCTAGTGCCATATTCCTGTGCTTTCATGCATGCTAAGTCGCTTCAGTCGTGTCTGACTCTTTGTGACCCCCATGGATCTCAGCCCTCCAGATTCCTCTGTCTATGGGATTCTCCAAGCAAGAAAACTGGAGTGGGTTGCCATGCCCTCCTCCAGAGGATCTTCCCGACCCAGGGATCAAACTCGTGTCTCTTATGTCTCCTGCAACTGGCAGGCAGGTTCTTTACCACTAGCGCCAGCTGAGAAGCCCAGGCCCCCGTCTAACCCATCCCAAACTTCAGGAAGTCGCCAAAGCTCTCAGGACTTACTCCAGCCTTCCCCAGACAGTCCCTGAAGCTGCAGCTCCTTCCTGGGCACCAGCCAGGTCTGCCAGGGCCTTGGGAGGCTCCTCTTACTTCTCCCATCTCCTCCCCGAAACTGGAGAGAGCTTCTGGGGACCCCTGGCCAACCCCGCCAGCTAAGCAGCCTGGTCTGGCTGCCATAGCCAACGTGCTGCGAAATGACTTCTGAGATAGTAAGGAAGGCTCTGGAGGTCATGACTCAGCTGACGGCTGCCCTGTGGGCGTGACCAGGCACTTGGCTCCAAGAGTGCCTCGGCCCTGGCACTGCCGAGTCCCACAGAGCTCTCGAGGGTACCCAGGGGGGCTGCCATTTGCAGGCAAGGGGCAGAGCCAGCGTGCCAGGGAAAGTGGGGATGAGCAGAGGAGAAAGTGACCTCAGTTCCCAAACCGGGCATTTCACAACCAGCCATCCTTCGCTCTCTCCACCCCGCGCACCCGTGCTCTCCCTCCAGGAGAAGCTGCCAGACACGTGCATTTGTTACAGAGACAATCTCCCCGCCAAGCCTCCTGCCAGCAACCCTGCCCTGACGTCAAACTCAGAGTCGGGGAACTTCAAACACAAACAAACAAGTCTGCCCCAGACCACAAGTGGAGCCGTTCCCAAGGAGGCCGGGGTTGAGAAGGCCACAGCTGGAAACTCAGGCCCTCCCGCCCCCTTCCTTGGCTCCACTGGGGCTGCAAACTCTGGGGCCTGACAACCAGTGGCAAATGGGAGCTTCAAACCCCGACCAAGACAAAATAGGATCAGTCTTTGGTTTTGTTGATGGCTGAGGGTACCAGGGACCAGTACAGGAGAGGGTGCAGGGAGACCCGGCCCGGAGGCACTAATGACTTCGTTAATTTCCTCTGCGCAATTAGCATCCCCATTAGATAGCATCACCCATTCTAATTGCTCTGGTGCTGGGTGTTAAATAAGCAGGAAAGGAGGGACCAATGAACCTCAGAAGTACCTGAGGGGCTTCTGGGGAAAGAGGGAGCTTGAGCCAGGCTAGGGTGGACAGCCAAGGACCCTCGTTTTCTCGGCAACATCTGCCACTCCACTGAGGTCCTGAGACTCAGAAGGAAAGGTTTCCAAGAGAAAGGCATTCCCTTGACCTACATATCCTAAGACAGCTCCTACCTGAGAGGCCAAGGGTGGGCCAAGTGAATGTGCTCTAGAAAGCAACCGTGGCCTTAAAAAGCCAGTGCGTGAGCAGTCTTGGGGCTGCCATGGCAGGTCTGCTTCCCACGTCGATTCAACACTACAAGCACCCAATACCCCCATGGGTTTTTCAGAACCAGCAGTCCTCAGGGGCTGCAGGAACAAACTGGACTAAATCATGAGAAGGCCAAACACCTGCTTCAACCCCTAACTGCCCTGGGCCTGAAATGATGACATGAGGGAAGGAAGAACCACTATACATCACCCATTCATTCAACAAATCCTCGAGAAAGTTGGTGTGGGCTCCCAGCACCAAGAGGCACTGTGGCATGGCCATAAGCACCTGGTGCATAAGCTTGAAGAACTGATGTGTGAGATGCATCATCAAGTAGTGACAGATGTGTCCACAGACAGATCTGACCGGACGGAGGGAGAGAAAGAAAGGGGAGAAGGTATGCCCACCCTCAGAGCATCCCTGATGGCCCCAACACTCAGTGTGGGTTGAGGCACCCACAAACCAGACCCCTTAATCGACACAGCCTGTGTCTCAACTCAAACATACTCCACATGCCTGTCTGAAGTTCACCAGCCCACAGAGCACAGCTTAGCTCTCAAGCCCTGGATGACCAGAGGAAATCCCGGAGAGTTCCTGACACTGCACACCAGAAGGGACCTGGATGTGAATTATCAAGCAGAGATCTGGAAAAAAAGCAGAGGCTGCACCTAATGACAAAGGTGCGTTTTTGCCAGTGGGCCCACTTCAAACTCTGATCTGAAAGCACCTGCAATGTGTAGCAGGCTGTGTCCTATACTAGGGAGGCAGGTCTTTCTTTCCAGGAACACAACTGTTTGCCTAGCAACTGAGACCATCACAGAAAAGGATAAAGAACCATGCGGGGGTGAGGGGCCAGGGCAGGGGAGCTCCTCGGATACCCGGGGCTGACAAGTGTGATGGCCGTCTCCCCTGGCATGACGGGTGCCACGTTAGGTGCTGCTCACTCCCCATCTGATAGCCACGCCTGTCCTCTTCTGCACTCACAGGCCGATTTTGCTTAGGGCAGCACCATGCCCAGTGATGAACTGATCCAAGTCAGCGGTTCTCAACCCTGACTTTACATCCACATAATTGACCTAGGATGGGATCCAGCATGGCTCTTTTGTGATCTGGGCACCACTTCCATCTTCCTTTGAAATTAACTATGTATGACAGGTCTGGTCAATGAGATATGAGGACATGTCTACTGGAAATGCCGGGAAAGTGTTTCCCTCACAAGTGGGGCAGTCTCTGGGGCTTCCCACAGCCCTGCTTTAAAGATTAGAATAACCAAGAGTTGTCCAGAGACACCTCTGTCCAGCTGCTAAACACATGAGCCACCTAACTCCAAACTTCTCATTGCAGGAAAGACATAAGAGTCTGTTTGTGGAACTCACATTTTCTGTTACTTGCGATCAGAAGCAGTCTTTACTGCTAACATTTATTAAGCTTGCACTATCTCAGGTTCAGTTCAGTTCAGTAGCTCAGTCGTGTCCAACTCTTTGCGACCCCATGAATTGCAGCACGCCAAGCCTCCCTGTCCATCACCAACTCCCGGAGTTCAAACTCATGTCCATCAAGTCGGTGATGCCATCCAGCCATCTCATCCTCTGTCGTCCCCTTCTCCTCCTGCCCCCAATCCCTCCCAGCACTATCTCAAACCTCCTTCTAAAACTTTGTAAGTCTTCTTGTTTGCTTCTGGAAAACCTACAGAAGGAACAAAAAGGTATCTCTCCATTCCTCTTGGGGCCCCGTGCTACACACAAGCACTCCTCCAAATGTCTTCGCAAATTTCAAAGAGCAGCTACATTTTTATTAAGCCCAAGTTAGCCATTTTTTTTTTCTTTTTTGGTTTGTACTTTTTATTTTCTTGCCATGACCACTCTGAGGGAGGGACCACGTGGAGAGACTCTGAGCCCGTACTGAGAGGGACAGTGGGCCAGTTGACTCCAGCCGCCCAGCCACCCTTGCCAAGGTCCAGAGGTGTGGGTGGGGCCCTCCAGATGGGGACAGCTGATGCCACATGGAGTATGCCACCTGGGTGCTGCCACAGAGGTCTGTGGGATCCCAGGGGGACTGGGTCTGTGGGGAGGGGGGTCTGAAATCCTAGAAAGACATCAAAGAGGAGATAATCCCCAAAATGGGTTCAATAAGTTGGGAGGGGGGTGTGTGTGAAGTGTGACACACGGACAGAGGGTAAGGGGCAGGGATGACACCCAGGTGGGGGGGCAGAGCAGAGGAAAGGCCAGAGTCACAAGAAAACCTTTATGCGGGGAGGGGGGGGGGTGATATATTTATATGGCAAGTAGCCAGAGACTAGAGGGGATGGGGAAGACGGGAGAGCAAAGCCAGCCAGGGGCCAGGGCCAACTCATGCTGACCCCAGAAGGTTCTGGAAGGTCCAGGAAGGCCACACTAAGGCATCTGCACTCAGTCTTGCAGGCGTGGGGAGGAATACAAAGGCAGAAACGTGGTCAGATCTGCAATTTTGAATGATCATTCTGGAAACCATGTGGAGGACAGATTGAAGTGGGTGTGGAGAAACCAGAAACAGGGAAGCCAATTAAGGAGCCAAGGCAATTCAGCAAATGAGAACAAAAGGTAATTTAATCAGTGGCTGTGTGGGTGGAAAGGAAGGAGCAGATTTTAGAGATGTTTTATTACATTTTTTACTCTAAGACAAGACTTCCCTGCTTGCTCCTCCAGAGAATTTCTGGCATACCAGCGCCCTGGAATGCAGGAAGCTCGTGAGCTGAACTTCTCCTCCAACAAATGAGTCAACACGTATTTGGCTTCTTGGAGCTCTGTGCTTCAGGGGGGAGGGACTGGCTACCGGTCAGAAGCCTTCAGGCCCCAAGGTCTAACTTGGCCCAGGCACCTCAGCCCAGGTGGCTCCCCACTTGAGGTCTGCCCCCTTCTCCACCTCCCAGGCAGAGGGGTGCCCTGCACCCACCAAAAGTAAAAGTCGTTCCCCAGAATCTCCATCTTCAGCTCCTCCTGAAACCCCCAGAGGAGATCAGACAGAAAGAGGTTGGAGAGACGCAGAAACTGCCAGGGCGGCCAGATCCAGGAGGAGCATCGCCAGCCTGCCCCCTCCAGGCCACACGCAGAGCGCTGCATCCCCTTGCAGGAGAGCTGCCCAGCTGTTCCAGCAAGAGAAAGCGGGAGTACTCTCCCTCTTCAATGGACAGATCATGGGGATCAGAGCCAGAGGGAGACTCAAGTTCAAATCTCACCCCCACCTCCTACGGGCTAAAGGACTGCAGGCACGGATCACGCCCCTGGGCCATCATTTCCTCTGTTGTAAATGAGGGGAAAGATCAGCCTCCAAAGATCACCATGGAGACAAGACGATAAGACGTATCCAGCAGCTGGCATGCCCACACGCAGCCAGTATGCCCACAGGCACCTGCAAATATCTACTCCCATCTCCCGTCTCTGTAGCCTTAGTCATGGGTAAGGCTGTGGCTTTGATGACTGGCAGGGAGTCCGGGACAGGGGGTGGGAGAAGACCCCAAAAGGTGAGTGTCCAAATGGATTACTGATCTGCTGAGATATCTGCAGGCTCCCATGGAACAAGGCAGAGATCTGACTGTAGAAACAGTTCGGAGCACAAGGTGGGGGCGGGGGGGGCGGTGGTCGGCATTACCCCCACTTTTACAATTCATTCTGTACCATCAGATCTAAGCAACACCTCTGACACTGGACCACCACCTACAGTTCCAGGTGAGACCAGGATGCCCCACCAGTGATGTGACTGTCCGTTCTAGCTTGAAGTGCACCCAAGAGATGACATCGGATCATGTGCGGGTCAGGCATCTTGGGCAGATGCCCCCTCACATGCGTCACAGTTTACAGCTCTCATCCTAACCTACCCGCCCCCCAGGCCCACGAGGACCATCCTCATCCCCAAGGCTCAGAGGCTAAGTGACGTCCCTCAGATCACACAGCCTTTACTGCATTGAGGCACCAACTCCACACCCATGCTTTTAGAGAGATATATATATACATATACACTTTACATATATATATGTATTTTATTTATGTATTTT
>SJYW01035143.1:180149-199097 GCA_006410735.1 Raphicerus campestris | reverse complement strand
GGGTGGTGTCATCTGCATATCTGAGGTTATTGATATTTCTCCCAGCAGTCTTGATTCCAGCTTGTGCTTCTTCCAGCCCTGTGTTTCTCATGATGTACTCTGCATATAATTTAAATAAGCAGGGTGACAATATACAGCCTTGACGTACTTCTTTCCCTATTTGGAACCAGTCTGATATAAAGGATACTAAAATACAAATAGGGAGTTAAGTAGATATAATAACTTCAAATCATCTATGCACATATATACACATAAAAAGATCTTAGAGAAAATACACAAAAATATTAACAGTGATTAACACTGGTTGGTAGGATGGCAGGGAAATTTTATCTTCATAATTTACTATGCTTTCAATATTTTCCTATAGTTAGCAATTTTTTAAGACTTTCATAATGTTTTTATTTTTAACAGGGATAGTAAAATATATTTTTTATACCCCTCTTCAGATAATTGTGGATAATCTTGTGTATTTTTTGAAGGAATTTAATTAACTTCCAGGATTGTATGGGGTGTGAGGTGCTTGTATATTTACATGTAATATTAAGATCATACACCAAATAACCTAGATTTATAGTAGAAAATGGAACTTTTGGGCAGTATGAACTTGGTCAAATAAACTAACCTCTCTTGTTTCAGAGTTCTAACCTGTAAGCTGAAAATATAATATGACATTATTTAGGACATTAGAACATCATTTTAGCAAGGTTTTGCTAGTGTATTCGATAAAAATGACAGGTCAGTTGCTTTCTATCTACAATTTGGTCAACAATTTTGTAAGGTGTATCTGATAGTATTAGTAGGAATAAAAGTGGTGGTAGTCATATTGTACCAACTTACAATTCTACATGTAGATTCGCATTGAGTGTATTTCTCTAAAATGCAGTAGGATGACTTCACTGATACCCAAGGCACAGAGATCCTAAGTGACTGGATAGTTCCCCCTGCCCCTCCCCTGCCAAACACACAGATTAAGTCAGATATATTGCCCAGTATTATTNCGATAAAAATGACAGGTCAGTTGCTTTCTATCTACAATTTGGTCAACAATTTTGCAAGGTGTATCTGATAGTATTAGTAGGAATAAAAGTGGTGGTAGTCATATTGTACCAACTTACAATTCTACATGTGGATTCGCATTGAGTGTATTTCCCTAAAATGCAGTAGGATGACTTCACTGATACCCAAGGCACAGAGATCCTAAAGTGACTGGATAGTTCCCCCTGCCCCTCCCCTGACAAACATACAGATTAAGTCAGATACATTGCCCAGTATTATTTAATATTCTTTAAGCACCTTGATCTTATGATTTAAAGTTAAGACTTTCAGCTTCTTGTCCAGCCCCCAGTGATATAGGCCACAAAAGGTGTGTGAAAGCCCTGATATTACCAGTTCCATCTGTTCTTGCCTTGCCCTGTCACATGGCAGGTACTGAAGGTGCACTCAGCCCCACCTGGCCCTCTGATCCTTGAGCAGTGTGTGCAGAGCACTCCCCTCCCCCTACCCCAAGAGCAGGTCAGTCCGGCGATTGCCTACGGCACTAGCTTTCCTTTCAGAGATATTCAGTTTCTGAGTCAGCATCATCTTCCTCCTCACTCTGACCCACACTGGGTTAAATAACTCAGTCCTGTAACAAATATTCATCAACTACAAGGACCTGTACCAGATACTGAACACAATAGCACCTGCCCACCCGGAGCTTAGTGAATGAAACTGCTAAACAAATACAGAGTCATGCTTTGTGATTTAACAGCAGGAAGGAATAATAGGGTGCAAAGAAAGAGAAAAACAGAAAAAGGTGACCCAGTTAGATTGGGGAAGATGGAAGCCCTCTTGGAAGAAGCGACAATGAATTTTAAAAAACTCAGTGATAAAAGGAAAAGGCCAGGTGATGTGTGTTGGAGGAGAGATGAGTGGATACTGGGTTAGAGTCCTGAATGGGAAAGGAACACACAAGTTCAAATATTAGAAATGAAACGAGACAAAGGAACGGCAGGGGCTTCATCCTGGAGCTGCAAATTTCACACCAGACGGCACAGTTCCCTGGCAGCTTGCAACTGGCAGGCACATCTGCTCATGATAGAACAGAGAAAGGGATCCTGAAAGTGTCAGGCATGTCTGAGCATGGAACACTGTGGTTCAGCCAATCGCACTTGTCAACCAGGACTAAACTCCCTGCTTTCTGGTGGAGACCATGATCCACCTACGGCAGCTCACCAGGCTGGGAATTAAACTAAACTGTGAGGCAACGTGAGGAAAAGCCAGGTACCAGGACAGAAGAGTGCAATCAGCAATGAGATCGGCTCATAAAACCAGTGTGTAATCACGGTGCACCAATTGCAGGCGCAGACCAGAATAAGAGAGGCGGTAAGAAGGGAAGAGGCATATAATAGAGCAGGTTCTTAATTTAGCCATGGAAGCCACTGCTACACAGGTCAAGAGGTTGGGGCGGGGGAAGATGTTCTCTATCCTGGGGAAATCTAGAATCAGTAGCCAAGGAATAAACACTGAGCTGGGCTTCCCAGGTGGTGCAGTGGTAAAGAATCTACCTGACAGTGCAGGAGATGCAGGAGTCACGGGTTCAGTCCCTGGGTTAGGAAGATCCCCTGGAGAAGGAAATGATAACCCACTTCTGTATTCTTGCCTGGAAAATTCCATGGATGGAGGAGCCTGGAGGGCTACAGTCCACGTGGTCCCGAAGTGTCGGACACAACTGAGCACATACATACATGCATAAGGACTGAGTTTGTTAGAGTTTCTCTAAGAAAACTCCTCCCTCTCTTGTCACTCCAGCAGTGTCAGAGAAATGGATACAGGGGCACATAGGATCAGTCCATCAACCTCATTACCAGTAAAGCTGGATCGGAAACTGTGGCTGGTACCTAAGGTCACAACCAGGCACCCGACTTCCCCACACGCATCACAAACTGCAAGTTTCACCCCAAGGCAGAGGCACAGCCTGCACTTTTCAGTTGCCCCAAGTGGCAAAGAACAAACCTAGCTAATAGCAGACTGGGCTGACAGCAAGAAAACCCACGGGGCCTGAGCCACACGAAGTCAGTGATTCTCCGCACCCCGCCCCCCACCCCAATTAGGCAGCCAAATAAGCCCCCCTTTCCTCTGGGAGGGGCCTGGAAGGAAGGCTGAAAGTTCCCTCCTCTCCCAGTATTTCCAGCAGGACAGATGTTTCTATTTTATGGCTCTCAGTAGATATGCTTGGAAAAGGAAGAAAATTATTCTCCTTGTATTATACAGCATTTACTGTCAGATTGTACATTGTGATATTTAGAGGAAAAATTCAATGAGTTAGCAGTAGGCCTAAAGTTCATTTGGTCCAGGGGTCTTCCATTTTTTTTTATTTCAGTTGCTGAATGCTTTTTTTCAAATATAAAACACACAAAAATAGAGCTATTTTGGCTGAAAAGTAAGAGGTGTGGAAAGAGCAGGCTGAACCCATGAGGACATTCCATCCCTCCTCAGCAGGCGCTCCAATATAACTCACAGGAACCCTAGGACTTCATACTATAGTTTCTGAACCTCTGAAATGGTCTACTGTGTGGGAAATGCTAACGAGAGAACTTATGTGACTGCCCAAAATTATGCAGTTGAGTCAATGGTGGAGATGGAACTACTAGAATCCACCATGGCATCCGTCATCACGAAAAGGGCTTGAAAACAACACAGAGACTTTCGACTCGCTTGAAAGGTATCTTTCTGAGTTCTGGTCTCACTTCTTGTTCTACTACCAGGCACCCCATCTAGTAATGCCCACTGGTCTTAGCAGAAGCTGTACTTAGCAGAGGGTTCACAATGAATGCTGCCATTGCTGCTGACAGAGATCCTTACCAAAGGGTAAATAATTATCAACAGGATGATTCAACAGGAGGAAAAAGCCTAAATGGAGCTTCCGAGGTGACCTCCAGCACGATCGTTTGAATGTGTCTTTCTGTCTGTCTCTCCTTTCTAGAAGGGAGCATTCAACAAAGAAAACAGATGTTTGTCACAATAGGGAGCTGCTGGTCCCCACTACAACCCTGGACTTCCATGANCCTCTCTTGTCACTCCAGCAGTGTCAGAGAAATGGATACAGGGGCACATAGGATCAGTCCATCAACCTCATTACCAGTAAAGCTGGATCGGAAACTGTGGCTGGTACCTAAGGTCACAACCAGGCACCCGACTTCCCCACACGCATCACAAACTGCAAGTTTCACCCCAAGGCAGAGGCACAGCCTGCACTTTTCAGTTGCCCCAAGTGGCAAAGAACAAACCTAGCTAATAGCAGACTGGGCTGACAGCAAGAAAACCCACGGGGCCTGAGCCACACGAAGTCAGTGATTCTCCGCACCCCGCCCCCCACCCCAATTAGGCAGCCAAATAAGCCCCCCTTTCCTCTGGGAGGGGCCTGGAAGGAAGGCTGAAAGTTCCCTCCTCTCCCAGTATTTCCAGCAGGACAGATGTTTCTATTTTATGGCTCTCAGTAGATATGCTTGGAAAAGGAAGAAAATTATTCTCCTTGTATTATACAGCATTTACTGTCAGATTGTACATTGTGATATTTAGAGGAAAAATTCAATGAGTTAGCAGTAGGCCTAAAGTTCATTTGGTCCAGGGGTCTTCCATTTTTTTTTATTTCAGTTGCTGAATGCTTTTTTTCAAATATAAAACACACAAAAATAGAGCTATTTTGGCTGAAAAGTAAGAGGTGTGGAAAGAGCAGGCTGAACCCATGAGGACATTCCATCCCTCCTCAGCAGGCGCTCCAATATAACTCAGAGGAACCCTAGGACTTCATACTATAGTTTCTGAACCTCTGAAATGGTCTACTGTGTGGGAAATGCTAACGAGAGAACTTATGTGACTGCCCAAAATTATGCAGTTGAGTCAATGGTGGAGATGGAACTACTAGAATCCACCATGGCATCCGTCATCACGAAAAGGGCTTGAAAACAACACAGAGACTTTCGACTCGCTTGAAAGGTATCTTTCTGAGTTCTGGTCTCACTTCTTGTTCTACTACCAGGCACCCCATCTAGTAATGCCCACTGGTCTTAGCAGAAGCTGTACTTAGCAGAGGGTTCACAATGAATGCTGCCATTGCTGCTGACAGAGATCCTTACCAAAGGGTAAATAATTATCAACAGGATGATTCAACAGGAGGAAAAAGCCTAAATGGAGCTTCCGAGGTGACCTCCAGCACGATCGTTTGAATGTGTCTTTCTGTCTGTCTCTCCTTTCTAGAAGGGAGCATTCAACAAAGAAAACAGATGTTTGTCACAATAGGGAGCTGCTGGTCCCCACTACAACCCTGGACTTCCATGAGAAAGGGGTGGTGTGGGGGTATTTCTAATTCAGAAGGATAAAAACTGCATGGCTAACGAAGATAGAATTAGGTTGAATCATAAAATAAAGTGAAATGAAAACACTGAATCATATGTTTTTATAAATCATAAATAGCTAAACATGGGCTCTTTTATATATTTCAAACTCTATTTCACTGGACTGATCCCCAACCAACTTGGACCTTGCAGTATTCCAGGTAGTGGCCTCTGGTCCATGTTCATCCCTGTTTCTATTAGTACTTCTTAACTTAGGGCCAGGACCAGAAACAACAGTGTGGCCTTTGATGTTAAGTTGCCTGTGTTTCACCAAGGACAACTGTGTGTGTCAGAGGCATTATCTCATGCCCTCCTGCTCCCCAACAATGGTCCCTGTTCACTCTCCTCCTTCCCCCAGCCCTCAGTTCATATCCACTAAACTACATCATACAGAGGCCACCAACTAATTTCATACTGACCACTAAATGCTTACAATACAGAACAACTTTCACTACTGTCAGAGGTCACAGGAAAGCCAGAGTTGATATCTCTGGATTTGATCACTTACCCTTCTCAAGAACATTATCTAAAGTATGTAAAAACATGTCTATTTCTATTATCCCCTCTTAATTATATCCAGGATATAATCCCTGCAAAGTACCTGCACGGTTTAAAAAGCCACTCAGTGAGTGTCAAGGGAAATCATATCATCACATGTTGGCAAGCCAGAATATCACTATTACTAAACTTACTTTACAAAACAAGGTGGGAGTAAAATCTAGGGGAAGGAAAATTCAAACATCAAACAGAATTGATGGGCTTATCATTGTTGCACTACATTACAGGGTGACCTCTGCAGACTGGAAATTGGGTTACATCAACAAACTTTTCACTTTAAAGTGTGAGATGAAAGAGGGCCTCCCCTCACATTTTGCAGTATTATTGGCTCAGGTTTAAAGAAAATATGCAGCCAGGTACCCAGGTCACATTTCAATTTGTGATACTGACATGGATGTGAAAACCCAAGCCTTTGAAACTGAGCCTTTCATATGTCTAACAAAAACCTGAAATGCACTCTGCTGCAAAGACCTGAAGAAGGGAGAAGGTAAGATGATAAAGCGGAAACCTTTACACATGAAACTTTTCTGAATTCTCCTGCCATGGGCCATATCAGGTCTGCTAATGTGGAGCTTAGTTTGGATAATTGACATTGGTTTGTTTGGTTTTCCTCGATATCAAGGCTTACCTGCCTTGTAAAGATTCCAAAAAGTCAGTGATGTGTTGCCAAAGTAAGGAAACTTATTTAACAGCATCAGCCTTCCTTAAAATCAGTTCAGTGAGAGTCCCCAGGTGCCACCCCATGCAATAGTACCATCTTGTCATTTACTTTTTTAGCTAACCTGGTTTCTCCATTGCCTCAACAAACACCCAAGCAAGCAGTGAAGGGCTCATATATTACATGTGAGCTTCACTAACCCTCTGCCAATGATTTCTGTAATTTTTTCTACAATATTCCAAAAGGAAAACGTCTTTGACTTGTACTTAAAACTTTTTTGGAGTATTGTATTTTTTAACCTAGAGGCTAACAGATATCAAGCTATATAGCTCATGCTGCTGCTGCTGCTGCTAAGCCGCTTCAGTCGTGTCTGACTCTTAGCAACCCCATGGACTGTAGCCCACCAGGCTCCTCTGTCCTTGGCATTTTCCAGGCAAGAGTATTGGAGTGGGGTGCAATTGCCTTCTCCATACTAAGGGTCTAATCAATAGGTAGATATATAGGAAACAGAGGAACTACAAACAGAGAATATCTTAACTTCCCACAAATCATTTTAAACAAGATCTTAAATTCTGCCCAGTCATGACCTTCAGATTAAGGTATAGGAAGGGTTAAGAATTATATCACAAAAAACATTTGAACTCCTTGTAAATGGGGATGAAAGGCAATCAGCTAATACATGATGATGCAAAACAACAGTAAAACACAAAAATGCCCGAATATGTTTAAAACCTTGAAAATATCTCCAGCCCCAGGTCTTTCCTTGGCTTCTGGCCAGGCCCTGGTCCCCTTTACCAGGAACAGAACTCCAGGTCACATTACTCTTCCTGCTTCTTCATAGTCTCTTCATTTGGCAAAGGACCGAAACCTAACCACAACAGTTAAAAATAAAGGCTTACATTCTACTATAAAATATACAAATCACGAAATGTATACAACTAACAAAAACAGTCTCAGTACTACTTGATGAGAGGAATTTTGTGTGGGTTTTTTTTTTTTCAATTCAGCATTCCAGTAATGTGAAACCACTGTTTAAGGTAGAAAATCATTTTTCAATCTCAGGAAACATCGTTACTAGCTGCCAAAAGTCGATCCATATAATAAGAACTATTTGCTAATGCTGAACACCTGCATTTTTATACCTAGCCTCTCAGGACAGCTGTAGCCGAGTCTTCGGGTCTACTGATACAGCAGCCAAGCAAAAACACAAATCTGTAGATAAGAATGCTTGCTGAATTAACCATGTATGCATCTCCACTAAGTCTGGTATATTTATTTGTGAACTCTGATAGTCATTAAATACAATAAAGAACATACAAAATACGTCCGGGATAAGGATCCCAGCTGCTAGAAGCTTACATCTTGAGGTGGTAGGATACACAAATCAAAACATACTAAAGGTATAAACATATATCATGCTTATGGAAGCCATGTGTAAATATTTACTTCACTTCCCATGGTTAGCTTTAGCTCTTTTGGTCTCACTGTTTGATTTTCTGGCTTACTAGATTTAATGGAAAAAGACATCCACCGGAAGTTGGAAGGAAGGGTTCATTAAGAAGGTCCAAGCATTGCTTTAAATTCTCCTGAACTGAAGCCTTTTAGCAAGCGTCTTAAGGAGAGCTTACACATTCTCACATACTTGTTTAAACACAGTATTGAATCGTTACAGCTTTTTCACTGCAGTGGCCCCTTATAACCAATCAAGCAAGAATCAGAGAAAGAGGATTTTCACATTATCATTACAAATAATAAAAATACCTACTAAGAGCCAGAAATGGAATAAAGACCTTTATAAACATTGTCTTTAATTCTTACAGCATCTGTATCGGGCACCTTCTTTTGTCAACAGTTAGCACTGACATTTTGCCAGGTATTGCACTGGAGATGGTGTAGTTAGGAGAGTAGATGTGGTCCTGCCCTCACAGTGTACAATCTAGTCAGGAAGACACATATAAAAAGAGTATGGGAAATGGAATATTTCTTGCCATATCAGTCAACAAAGAAAGTTATAGTCATCAGCAATTGCAGGCACCACTAATGGTGAGCTGGTGAGCCCTGAGGGCACTCGGGAAGGAAAGAATACCTGCCATCTAGCAGCCATCAGACTGCAGCCACCCGCTACGGTGAGCCCTAAGGAAATTCAGAATTTTAAAACACAGAATTCTTGCCCCAGATAATGGAGGTTCATATCAAATGAATGATTCCAGTGAGCTCAGAGTCCTGCATCTTCCCACGCATAGAAAAGACCTAAATTCCTTAACTTGGGATATATGGTTTTCTTTAACAATATTTTGATGTTCAGACTACCTGCCATTTGTTGCAAAATTTCCCTCTCCTCACCTCCTCAGAGCAGTTTTCTCAGGGTTACTTGAGACATTGTGTCCTGTGTTTGAAGTACTAAAATATTTCTGCCGAATAAGAGATAACTCTCATCCTTAAGGTTGCAAATATTTTTTAAGTTGACAAGTACTATCAAGTGAAACTGGGGCTATTGATAAGCAACTGAGTATGCTAGGAAATGCAAGCTAGACTCAGACAAATGGTACAAATTCTGAAGATGGCATCAGAAGATGCAGAAAAAATAGTTTCTGAATAAATCACATTCATCCCCAAAACTTTAAGTCAGCTCACTGTTTACTCAACTCAATCTTTATATCTTGATTTTTTTTGAATATTTTTTAAGATTTATTTTTGGCTTATTCTCTAGTAGTGGCAATTGAGGGCTATTCTCTAGTTGTGGGGCACATGTCCTATCTTTATCTTGAAAGCAAGTCATTTCTCCCTTTTCCTTCACCCAACTTGAACATGTTTATCTCCATCACCATTCTCCAACGTTCTTTTATACCCCAGACATTGCATCCCTACTCCATCCTCTTCCTAATATGTGCCCCATTTCCCCGTCTCCCTTACTGATCTCTAGAAGACCTTTGCACAGGAGGACTGAACAACTCCTCAAGGCAGAAAGGTCAAATTCACATAATTCTCTGACACTAGGTCCTTTTCTCACTTGAAGCAGAAAAGAACTGCTTTTCTGGAAGCAGTCAAATGAAGCTTTCATCACATTGGAACATGTATGTGCTCATGTATTTTGGTCTTGAGGTTTTTCAAAAGCAAGCACCAGCAAAGTGTCAAAATTAACACAAAGTGCCAAATTAACCAGAATTTTCTGATACTAACATGACAGATGATCAAATAAGAGTGATTCAGTCATAGCTTCTCTTACTCTCTTCCATCAAGAGGTATTTCAGAATCCAAGTGTGAGTCATATTGCTCAAGGGAAAACCTTGAATCTGCTTTAATTTTTAAAATAAATCATTCTACAATTTCATTTAACTTGTTGTTGTTCAATCACTAAGTTCTGTCCAACTCTTTGCAATGCCATGGACTGAGCATGCCAACCTTTCCTGTCCTTCATTATCTCCAAGAGTTTGCTCAAATTTATGTTCATTGAGTTGGTGATGCTATCTAACCATCTCAGCTTCTATCACCCTCTTCTCCTTTTGCCGTCAATCTTTCCCAGCATTGGGGTCCTTTCCAATGAGTCAGCTCTTTCCATCACATAGCCAAAGCACTGGAGCTTCAGCATCAGTCCTTCCAGTGAATACTCAGGGTGATTTCCTTTAGGATTGGTCTCCTTGGTGTCCAAAAGACTTGCAAGAGTCTTCTCCAGCAACACAATTCAAAAGCATCAGTTCTTCAGTGCTCAACCTTCTTTACAGTCCAACTCTCAAATTCTTACATGACTACTGCGAAAACCATAGCTTTGACTAGATGGACCTTTGTTGGCAAAGTGATGTCTCTGCTTCTTTAATGCTGTCTAGGTTTGTCAGAGCTTTCCTTACAAGGAGCAAGCATCTTTTAACTTCGTGGCTCCAGTCATCATCCATAGTGATTTTGGAGCTTAAGAAAATAAAATAAAATCTTATCACTGCTTCTACTTTTTCCCCTTCCATTTGCCATGAAGTGATGGGACTGGATGCCATAGTCTTAGTTTTTTTGAATGTTTTTTTAATGTTAATTTTTAAGTCAACCTTTTCACTTTCCTTTCACCCTCATTGAAAGGCTCTTTATTTTCTCTTTGCTTTCTGCCATGAGAGTGGTATCATCTGAGGTTGTTGATATTTCTCCCAGAAGTCTTGATTCCAGCTTGTGATTCATCCAGCATGGCATTTCACATGATTTACACTGCATATAAATTAAACAAACAGGGTGACAATACACAGGGTCATACTTCTTTTCCTATTTTCAATCAATTAGTTGTTCCATGTACAGTTTTAACTGTTGCTTCTTGACTCCCGTACAAGTTTCTCAGGACACAGGTAAGATGGTCTGGTATTACCATCTCTTTACGAACAATTCATAGTTGTAATCTACAGAGTCAAAGGTTTCCATGTAGTCAATAAAGCAGAAGTAGATGTTTTTCTGGAATTCCCTTGATTTCTCAACGATCCAGAGAAGGACAGCAATTTGATCACTGGTTCCTCTGCCTTTTCTAAACTCAGCTTATATATCTGTAAGTTCTCAGTTCACATACTGCTGAAGTCTAGCTTGAAGGATTTTGAGCATTACTTTACTAGCATATGAAATGAGCACAACTGTCTGGAAGCTTGAACATTCTTTGGCACTGCTCTTCTTTGGGATTAAAATGAAAACCAACTTTTTCCAGGTCTGTGGCCACTTCTGAGTTTTCCAAATTTGTTGACATATTGGGTGCAGCACTTTAGCAGCAGCATCTTTTAGGATTTGAAATAGTTCAGCTGGAATTCCATCACCTCCACTAGCTTTGTTTGTAGTAATGCTTCCTAAGGCCCACTTGAATTCATACTTCAGAATGTCTGGCTCTAAGTGAATGACCACACCATTGTGGTTATCTGGGTCATTAAGATCTTTTACGTATAGTTCTTCTCTGTATTCTTGCCACCTCTTCTTAATATCATCTGCCTCCCTTAGATCCTTACCGTTTCTGTCCCTTATTGTGCCGATCCCTGCATGAAATGTTCCCTTGATATCTCAGTTTTCTGGAAGAGATCTTTACTCTTTCCCATTTTATTGTTTTCCTCCTCTTATTTTCACACTTCATTAAAAAAGGCCTTCTTATCTCTCCTTGCTATTCTCTGGAACTCTGCATTCACTTCGGTATATCTTTCCCTTTCCCTCTTGCTTTTAACTTCTCTTCTTTAGCTATTTTCAAAGCCTCCTCAGACAACCACTTTGCCTTCTTGCATTTCTTTTTCTTTGGGATTGCTTTGGTCATTGCCTCCTATGCAACGTTATGAACCTTTGCCCATGGTTTTTCAGGCACTTTGTCTACCAGATCTAATCCCTTGAATCTATTTGTCACCTCCAATGTATAATCATAAGGGATTTGATTTAGGTCATATATAAATGGCCTAGTGGTTTACCCTACTATCTTCAATTTAAGTCTGATTTTTGCAATAAGAAATTGATGGGCTAGGCCACAGTCATCTCTAGGTCCAGTTTTTGCTGTATAGAACTTCTCCTTGGAAGAGCAGAAGGGAATTACTAATATCTCCAGAAAGAATGAAGCAGCTGGACCAAAGTGGAAACAATGCTCAGTTGTGGATATGTCTGGTAGTGAAAGTAAAGTCCAATGCTGTAAAGTAAAACATTGCATAGGAATCTGGAATGTCAGGTCCATGTGATGGCAAGAATGAACACTGGCATCTTAGCAATCAGTGAATGAAAATGGCTGGGAATGGGTGAGTTTAATTCGTATGACTATATTATCGACTACTGTGGGCAAGAATCCCTTGAAAGAAATGGAGTAGCCCTCATATTCAACAAAAGAGTCCAATATGCAGTACTTGGGTGCAGTCTCAAAAACGACAGAATGTTCTCAGTCCGTTTTCAAGGCAAACTATTCAACATCACAGTAGTCTATGGCCCAACCCTGATGCTGAAGAAGCTGAAGTTGACCAATTCTAGAAGACCTTCTAGAAATTACACCAAAAAAAAGGCATCCTTTTCATCATAGGGGACTGGAATGCAAACAAGGAAGTCAAGAGATACTTGGAATAACAGGTAAGTTTGGCCTTGGAGTGCAAAATGAAGCAGGGAAAAGACTAACAGACTTTTGTTAAGAGAACACATTGGTCATAGCAAACATCCTCTTTTAGCAATACAAGAGATGACTCTACACATGGACATCACCAGATGATCAATACCAAAAGTAGGTTGATTATATTCTTTACCTAACTAGTAGTTAACAATTATCTATGCTTATAAACCACCTTACATCTAAGGCATTGTGTTTACAAACCTGCTATGAAAAATTACTGCAAGATATTTGAAGACAAGGGCTACTTACCTTGCCTTCTAAAGGCAACTGACTCTTATTTTTAATGAAATTTACTATTTGATAGAGGTAAATTACTGAAATAGGGACCCACTTGAGCTTTTGTCGTGGCACATTATCTGAAAGTATGAGTAGGTTTGATAATATGTAATGCGTATGTGCAAGTATTTACTCCACATCATTTCCTGAAAAATTCAAGCAGCATCAGCACAGGTAACAAAAATGCTATCACATACTTCTAAACATTCCCCAAAAAGTCAGGAGAAACACCATGATACTAAGCCCCAAGTAGGAACTATCTTTCATGCTGTTAGCAAAAAAAAAAAAAAAAACAGTTAGCAGGGAGGTTATTATTGTTGTAAAACTAAGAAATCACAGAGGTAAATGGATTAGAACATTTGTTGGGGTCCTCAAATAGTGGCAAAACAGGAAGAAACCAAGCTCTGGCATTCCTAATAAAGGACCATCCCACTGAAACTGGGACAACCACTTTTCTAAGGTTAGTGAGCCACAGGCTACAGTAGTTTACTAACTAAGGTCTGACATTAAAGAATTAACAACAAATATACCAGAATTTCTGTTTCTGGGAATGGCCCAGGATTGTCTGGATTATCCCAGGGCTGAGTATCCCCCATTCACTATTAAACACTTATTTTTCTCTTACCTTTCAGAGATGCTGGTTCCAATGGCTCAGCCACACTTTTTGATACCAGATACTAAATTCAAATGTTTCACTGAAGGTGCCAGATGTGACAAGACTATAAAGGTTCTGGGCCTGCCGCTCACTAGGTGGTCAGTCTTAACACAGTTCTCACTGAGTCCCAGTGCAACTGTGTGAGTCATGGAGGCTATTTGGCTTTTCCTGCTCTTGATGAATAGAAAGAGGAAACTGGGTTTAGAAGCTAAAAATATGCATTATAACTTCCCTTTTAGTGACTTTTCTCTGGGGTGAAACAAAATTTCATTCATTAAACATAAATGGAAAATGCGTGCTTCATCAGGCATCCTTACATGTAATAAGTAGCTCCCCTGTTGGGTTGCTCACCAAATAAAATTGGAAATAGCTTATTTCAAACTTTGCTGGATCTTATAGGCCAGTGCTAACAAGTCAGCACTCCTTTCATTATCAATATCTGCCTTTATGAAATCCCTGCCAGGACAAGGAGGAGTTAGAAGTACACATCCTTCATGAATACTTTGGAGGCATGCATGTAGCCATAAAATATGGATATTTAGAATACATTAGGACCAAAAGTCAGGCACTGATTAATTAGAATGAGTGCAGACTATATTATTGTGGTGGTAAAATAATATAATGTAAGACTGACCCTTTTAACCATTTAAAGTGTACAATTCAGTGGCATTAAGTACAGTCACAGTTTTGTGTAACCATCACTATTATCAATTCCAGAACTTTTTCAGCACCTCCCCAAAAAAACTCTGTAGCCATTAAACAAAAACCCTTCTTTCTCCCCCACCCTAACCCCTAGTAATCTCTACTTTATTTTATGCCTCTGTGAATTTGCCTACTCTATTTACTTCATATAAGGACTACAGGGTTTTAACATCTGTAATTATTCCATACTCCTACTCATCAGAAGGTGAGTCTGATTTCTCTTGAATATGAGTCTGCCTTAGTGACTCATTTCCAAATAACAGAATGAGTTTAAAATGGCCTTGAGAAAACCACAATTCAAAAAGATACAAGCACCCAGCTGTTCACAGCAGCACTATGTACAATAGCCAGGACATAGACGCAACCTAAAAGTCCAGTGACAGAGGAATGGATAAAAAAGATGTAGTACATATACATAATTGAATGCTACTCAGCCATTAAAAAGGAACAAAACTGGGTCATTTGTAGAGACCTGATGGACCTAGAGACTGTTGTATAGACTCAAGTCAGAAAGAGAAAAACAAATATTGCATATTAACATATATAGGTGGAATCTGAAGAAATTGGTACAGACGATCTTATTTACAAAGCAGGAACAGAGACACAGACATAGAGAACAAATGCATAGACACCAAGGAGGAAAGGGGAAGTGGGATGGGTTGGGATATTGGGATTGACATATATACACTACCAATATTAAGTATAAAATAGATGGGCTTCCCTGGAGGCTCGGACGGTAAAGAATCTCCCTGCAGTGCTGGAGACGCAGGTTTGATCCCTGGGTCAGGAAGATTCCCTGGAGAAGGGAATGGCTACCCTCTCCAATATTCTTGGCTGGAGAATCCCATGAACAAAGGGGCTCGGTGGGCTACAGTCCATGGGGTTGCAAGCAGTCAGACATGACTGAGTAACTAAGTACACACACACACACACACACACACACACACATAAAATAGATAACTAATGAGAACCTACTATATAGCACAGGGAACTCTACTCAACGCTCTGTGGTGATAAAAATGGGAAGGAAAAAAAATGGGAAGGAAATCCAAAAATGAGGGTATTTATGTATATGTATAACTGATTCACTTTGCTGTATAATAGAAACTAATGCAATATTGAAAAGCAACTATACCCCAATAAAAATTAATTTTATAAAGGTATCATTTTCTTGGCTGAAGCTGCAGATGACCTCAACATATACACTGACAACAGACTCCATATGAACATTTGTATTCATGTCAGTTCATTGAGAGCAAACTTTAAAATGTTCAAAAACATTGAGCTGAGTCTGTCTATTTTGGTGTAGGCCTGCCTTTCTGCAAAGAGGTCAGATTCTGCAAATCGGATATATCATGTATAGGAAGTTTATTATTTTTTAAAAAGAGAGGTTCTCTTTTAATCCTTAATATTAAGATTAAAAATACTTGAAAGAAAAAGTAAAACAGATACTTTTCAAAAGAATGCAGATTTCAATTTATTAAAATATGTCTTTACAGGAACTCAGAGACAAAGGTACTGAGTACCTTTTCCAAGTAATTAAAGTGTAAGACACTCATAATTCTTCCTCTAGCTAATTTTATAACATTTTTAATATAGTTGTTTTATAATATGTGAAGAAACCTTTATAAATCTGTCTCTCTCTGATTCCCTTTCTGTCTCTCTTTCTTGGTTTTTGAAGATATTCTCCTAGAGATACTTTAAAAAATTCCCTTGACTGAAAAAAACTCCCATGACAATGCAGTCTGTATCCATACTTACAAAATGTACCGGTTACTAAGAGTTATTTTAGTGAAATTTAGAAATACTATTGCCCTTAAATTCCAAGAGAACTCATAAAATAATCACTGTTGTTAAATATTTTTAAGTGAGAGATTCTAAACCTCTTTTATAAAGAGGCAAAGAAACACGTTGTTTTTTGAAAAATTTGTGTGCAACATGGTTAACACTAAATGTTTTTTGAATTAATATGATTTTACAGAATCTGTGTGCAAGAACCTATATAACTTAATATTTTTCTTCTTGCTTAGGCAGAGAAGGGTAAGAACATCAGAAGAAAGGAATTGGTGGCATGGCTCCACATTTCTTTTTCATATCTGCCTAGTTTCTTTCATGCTGAGGGAGGAAGACTAGGAAGTAAAAAGTGAACTGCAAAGGACAAATGATTGAACAGCAACACCAGTGGCAATCACAGAACACTTAACAGAACACTCAGATGTAGAAGATTCAGCAGAGAAAGTTTGGTACCTACTCACTGGAAGCTTTATGCCATCTCCCTGCACCCCAAGAAAAAAGGACATAATTCTTCTCTAGCAAAAGGCAAGCAAAGGAGTGTATCAATGCTTCACTAACAGACATTTTTCTAAAGAAGACATTCAAATGGCCAAGAAGTACATGAAAACGAACTCAGCATTGCTAATTACTGCTGCTGCTGCTGCTAAGTTGCTTCAGTCGTGTCCGACTCTGTGTGACCCCATAGACGGCAGCCCACCAGGCTCCCCCCTCCCTGGGATTCTCCAGGCAAGAACACTGGAGTGGGTTGCCATTTCCTTCTCCAATACATGAAAGTGAAAAGTGAAAGTGAGGTCGCTCAGTCGTGTCCGACTCTTAGTGACCTCATGGATTGCAGCCCACCAGGCTCCTCTGTCCATGGGATTCTCCAGGTAAGAGTACTGGAGTGGGGTGCCATTGCCTTCTCCATCACTAATCACTAGGGAGATGCAAATCAACCACAATGAGATATCACCCCACACCAGTCAGAATGGCCACTATCAGAAAAAGCAAACAAAAACTAAAACAAGAGAAAAACAAATGCTGGTAAAAATGTGGAGAAAAGAGAACCCTTGTGCACTGCTATTGGGAATGTAAATTGATACAGCCACTATCAAAAACAGTATGGAGTTTCCACAGAAAATTTAAACTATAACTACCATATCATCTGGCAATTCCACTTTGGTTGTATATCCAAAGTAACAAAATCACTATCCCAAAGATATCTGCACCTCCACATTCATTGCAGTATTATTTACAATAGCCAAGACATGGAAACAACCTGAGTCCACCGATGAAACAATGAGTAAAGAAACTGTGAATACTATCCATTCACAAAAAGTAAGAAGTTCTACCGTTTGTCACAATGTAGATGGACCTTGAGAACATTAGGCTAAGTGAAATAAATCAGACAGAGACAGACAAACACTGTGTGATCCCACTTATATGTGGAATTTAAAAAACAAAAGAGATCAGAGTTGTGGTTGTCATAAGTGGAAGGTGGAGGATGGGGGAATAGGGTGAAGGTGGCCAAAGGTACAAATATCCATCGAAAAGAGTATATATTTGAATGGTGCTAAGATCTTGGTCTTCCCTGGTGGCTCAGATGGTAAAGAATCTTCCTGCAATGTGGAGGACCTGGGTTTGATCCCTGGGTTGGGAAGATCCCGTGGAGGAGGGCATGGCAACCCACTCCAGTATTCCTGCCTGGTGAATCCCCATGGACAGAGAAGCCTGGTGGGCTACAGTCTATGGTGTCACAAAGAGTCTGACATGACTGAGTGACTAAGCACAGCACAAGATCTTAATTTTTTTATCACAAAGAAAAAATTATATTTATGTGAGGTGATGGATATTAACTAAACTTGTGGCAATCATTTCACTATATAAACTGGAAAAACTCAAGAAAAAAAAGTTCAAATCCATGTAGCAATAAGGCAGACCTCTATTTTCCTAGAAAAAAAGAGAGAGCCCTGTCCATGAGCAAGGGGATCTCAACTCACTAGTCACACTCTATCCAAGGTTTTGAGATGGGACAGGACTTAGGTCTTAAGAAATGACAAAGAGCTATAGGAAGCATCTCATGCAAGAAATCCATGGTATTACCTTCCTGATTACAAAAAGAAAAAAAAAAAAAAAAACTGAATCACTTCATCCTTCACACAGTTACCCAGATCCAATTCAGGCCATGGATCCTATCACAAAAAGGGCTCTTTTACACTGTTGGTGGGAATGCAAACTAGTACAGCCATTATGGAAAACAGTGTGGAAATTCCTTAAAAAACTGCAAACAGAACTGCCTTATGACCCAGCAATCCCACTGCTGGGCATATACACCGAGGAAACCAGAATTGAAAGAGACACATGTACCCCAATGTTCATTGCAGCATTGTTTATAATTGCCAGGACATGGAAACAACCTAGATGTCCATCAGCAGATGAATGGATAAGAAAGCTGTGGTACATATACACTATGGAGTATTACTCAGCCCTTAAAAAGAATAAATTTGACTCAGCTCTAATGAGATGGATGAAACTGGAGCCGATTATACAGAGTGAAGTTAGCCAGAAAGAAAAACACCAATACAGTATACTGATACATATATATGGAATTTAGAAAGATAGTAATGATGACCCTGTAAGTGAGACAATATAAGAGACACAGAGGTATAGAACGGACTTTTGGCTTCTGAGAGGGAGAGGGTGGGATGATTTGGGAGAATGGCACTGAAATGTGTATACTATCATATAAGAAATGAAGTGCCAGTCTATGTTCGATACAGGATACAGGATGCTTGGGGCTGGTGTACAGGATGATCCGGGGAGATGGTGGGGGGCGGGAGGTGGGAGGGGGCTTCGGCATTGGGAGATC
>SJYW01035143.1:117932-176475 GCA_006410735.1 Raphicerus campestris | reverse complement strand
GAATTGAAAGAGACACATGTACCCCAATGTTCACTGCAGCATTGTTTATAATTGCCAGGACATGGAAACAACCTAGATGTCCATCAGCAGATGAATGGATAAGAAAGCTGTGGTACATATACACTATGGAGTATTACTCAGCCCTTAAAAAGAATAAATTTGACTCAGTTCTAATGAGATGGATGAAACTGGAGCCGATTATACAGAGTGAAGTAAGCCAGAAAGAAAAACACCAATACAGTATACTGACACATATATATGGAATTTAGAAAGATAGTAATGATGACCCTGTAAGTGAGACAATATAAGAGACACAGAGGTATAGAACGGACTTTTGGCTTCTGAGAGGGAGAGGGTGGGATGATTTGGGAGAATGGCACTGAAATGTGTATACTATCATATAAGAAATGAAGTGCCAGTCTATGTTCGATACAGGATACAGGATGCTTGGGGCTGGTGTACAGGATGATCCGGGGAGATGGTGAGGGGCGGGAGGTGGGAGGGGGCTTCGGCATTGGGAGATCATGTATACCTGTGACTGATCCATGTCAATGTATGGCAAAACCAATACAGTACTGTAAAATAAAATAAAGTATTAAATTAAAAAAAGGGGGGGGGCTCTTTTGCCAACATGTAGGCCAACTGCTGATCTGGTTCTTTGATGAGTAAAAACAATCTCTTGAATGTTCAATCTGTAAAATTAAATCACAACAGCTGGTGATGACGACAAATGTCCCATGGTAATCTGAACTTTCTTCCAGAATGCAAATTATGTTCAAAATCCATAACGTGCATAAACAAAGTTAGGAAGAAAAGGTGTTATTAAATATAAATCAGGAGTACCTGTTAAAGGCTATATGGTTTCTTGTTACATAGAAATAGTGCTGAGAGAAACAGAATCAACCAATATTAAGTATTAATATTAAATATTAAAGCTACATGATATACCTATGTTCCCATACAGTGCTCATGATAGCAAAAACTGTTTCCTGTTCCCATACTGTGGTTCTTTTCTACCATCCTGGACCATGGGGTTATGAAGACCAGAGGCCATGGAGTGAAATAAAACAACTCTGGACTCTGCAGTCAGACAGATTTGGGTATGAATGTCAAGTTAACCACTTCCTAGATAACCTAGGTCAAATTACAAACCACTCTGAACCTCAGTTTTCTAATCTATAAAAGAGAGATATTAATGACTGTCTCATAGGTATTTCATAAGAAACAAATGAGAATTTCCCTCTCTGACACACACACCCACATGCACCCACATATCCACACACACACACACCCCAAACAGTTAATCAACTCCCATTCTGTTAGGTCAGAATCTTGTGTGTACTGTATTATGTAAATTTTTAAATATTCTTTACATATTTACCTTCTCAACTAAACTGAGGGTTCTTTGGGGACAGAGCATATACCTCATTATCTTTCTGTCATGAGGTTTCAGAAAAGTTTTACCATAGAGTAGGCAGTCAAAACTAAAATTTGTTTTGACTGATTTTCTTACATTCCCTGTGTTCATGTGAAAAGAGCCCACTCCTCCATTTAAGATAGGAAATGAGAACAAGAAAAAGACATCACCTAACCCCCAACATTACAGGATCCTTTCACCACAAATGATGTTACAGTAAGAGATCTGCTGTTTCTAGTTTCTGCTTATCCCTGTTTTGTGGTTACGCCTTCCTTCCTAAGAAATAGCATCGTGGTTCTCAGATACTGAGTGAGCCACTGTGAAGACAGAATAAGCGTTCTGTCGTGTGAATTGAAGAAACAAGAGACAACGAGGAAAAAATCCTCCTCCCCCATTTCCTGAGATCCAACATGGAGCAAGACAAGGGGTTTTCTTCTCCAGCATGACCTGACACATAGCGGGCATCAGAGAACTCCAGGTTTGGGCTAAGGCCACTGGAGGAGCAAAGGGGAACGACGGGTGAAGTGCAGGGGTGCAGGCAGAGCAGTTTTCCTTACAGCACAGAGAAGGGTAGAAGTAGAACTAGGAAGCAGGACTGAACTAACTGAGGGGGAGGTAAGGGCCGATCTGTGCCTAAGTGTAGGTTTAAATGGAGAACCGGAAGCCGGAAGTCAGGGGGGTATAGGAAGGCTACCCCTGACATCTGTCTCCTCTGAAGTGCTGGGATTTTATTTCCCTCACTGAAATGGGCCTCAAAAATTTAGAGACGGTTTTTCTCAAACTCTGTGGCTTCTCATTCTAACTCTGCAGTTCACAAAATGGAGCTCCACTTATGGATTGACATCTTTTACAGGGTCATAAATATTTTCCTCGATATTTTGCATGTAATGTCAATTTATATTTGCATAAAATATATAATCCAGATTCACAAGATTGATATCTCATGACATGTACATAATCTGACAGATGAGGCAGTCTTTAACTCTGATCACCAATGCTAAAAAATTTCCAGTTTATTTTCAAATAAAGTTGATTCCCCACTCAGTTTACTACAGACTACTATGTGACTGTGGACAACACAGTCAAGGTCAAGGTCAGTGACAACCTTCTCAAGGTCCTTCAAAACTTGCCCCCTTCTCCTGCCACACTCCCATCCCCTAGTCCAGCAACACACGATTCCTGGAGGTCCCCCAAATCATATTCATAGCTGTAGTTTCAGAATCCCTATACCTCTGGACAAATTTGAGTCTACCTGCAAGGCTATCCTCAAAGGTCTTCCTCTGAGCACCCTAAGAACCCTCAGGAAGGCAGGAACAGAGAATCTTCTCTCTGCCTTGGTTTATCACTTACTGTCTATAGGAGGGACTCTCTGATTACAAATGATTGGGTGAATTATTTCAATCTCGCATGTCCTGAAGTGTGGCCCACAGGTTCTTTCTTTCTGGATAAATGCATCGTTCACTGATTTAAACCACATAAACTATGCTCAGTAAGCATTAGGTTGTACTTGACTGGACTCACACAGAGATAAAGAAGACCTAACTCCTGATCTTACTGAGATCATCATTTAGCTGAAGATGGGAAAACAGAGGAGCAAATGGGGGCAAGTACTATGGTAGAGAAAAGCCAAGGGTGCTGAGAAATGACATGGAAGGAACAAGCCCCAAGCAGAGAGGTCAGGAGGAAAGGAGGAACTGGCTCTGGAGCAGTTTCTTCAGGGTGAGGACCCCTGGGGCGGAAGGAGCACAGATGGAGAACACGTGCTCTGAGACCAGATGTTTTTCCATGAGAACATAGCACAGGTGGTAAAAGGGGCAAGATGAGGGTTTTCAGCTTTGTTCTGAAAACATGAACTCCATTCCATGTAGAACTGGAGATTATCGGGGGTTGTTAGAAGTGGAGAGACCTCTTAGGATGCTGTTGTTATAAAACATGTGAGAAATGAGGAGAGCCTGAATGAAGCAATGACAATGAGGAAGACAGGGTGGATTCAAGGAAGCTGTTTTAAAAGTTCCCTCTGGGGATTTCCCTGGCAGTCCAGTAGTTAGGACTCAGTGCTTTCAGTGATGTGGTTCTTTGGTTCAATCCCTGATTCCTGGTTCCTGGTAACTAGGATCATGTAAGCCACGCAGCATGGCCAAAGAACAACAACAAAGGTCATGTTAGTTTCTCTCTCTCTCTCTCTCTCTCTTTTTGGATGCACAACATGTGGGATCCTAGTTCCCTGGCCAGGAATTGAACCTGTGCCTTACAGTAGATGTACAGAACCTTAATCACTGGACCACCAGGGTGGTCCTCTCTGTATAACTTAATGACAGGTTGAACACGGGGACTAAGAGAGAGCCAAGTTAAGGGTGACCTCTTTGTTTCTGACCTAAATGCTTTTACTATTGAGCTAGAGAAAGAAGGGCAGATTCAGGGAATGAGAGAAGGAAAGATGATGAGTTTAGTTTGGGACGTGTTTGAGGTCTTGTGGAGCAACCAAGGAAGAATTTCCCAATCACAAATGACTATACATATCTGGCATGTAGTAGGGACTACTGGACAGAAGACAAGAAGACTGGAACTCTTGGCATGTATGTGGCTGCTGAGTGTTGTTTAGAAGCAAAAGAAGAATATATAGAATAAGAAGTAGGTAGTATACATTATGACTATGATGGAAATCTATTACAAGATAATCAGAAGCAGGAATCCTAAACTTTGACTTGCCACCTTATTCCCAAGCTCTACTCTTTACCTTCAAACTCATATTATGAATTCCCCAAGGAAAGACAAGCTTAAGGATCAAGAACCAGGCTAACATGTATTTTTTCTCACTGTAACCCTCAACCACTGTGCCTTCACCAGTGTAGAAAGCCCTTGCATGAGCAAGACTGGACCATGCATGCTCTACAATCAGAGGCAGATGCAAAGGCTCTACAACACACACGGTAAGCTGGAAGGCTGCGCAGGCCATTGCCCTGTACTGGAACAGGCCATCTGACTACTCTGGTACCAAGGAAAACTGTGTCACAGGAAAGGCAGACTGAGGCCAACAAGGAGACAAAGCAAGGGGTTTTGCAATGGCCGAGAATAGAGACTGCTTAATCCAGACACCAAAGTATTCACAGTTCAGTTTAGTTCAGTCGCTCAGTTATGTCTGACTCTTTGCGACCCCATGAATCGCAGCACGCCAGGCCTCCCTGTTCATCACCATCTCCCAGAGTTCACTCAGACTCACGTCCATCGAGTCAGTGATGCCATCCAGCCATCTCATCCTCGGTCGTCCCCTCCTCCTCCTGCCCCCAGTCCCTCCCAGCATCGGAGTCTTTTCCAATAAGTCAACTTTTCTCATGAGGTGGCCAAAGTACTGGAGTTTCAGCTTTAACATCATTCCCTCCAAAGAAATTCCAGGGTTGATCTCCTTCAGAATGGACTGGTTGTATCTCCTTGAAGTCCAGGGGACTCTCAAGAGTCTTCTCCAACAGCACAGTTCAAAAGGACTAAGGTATTTCCCCAGCAGTAATGGCTCCAAACTCATATTGTTACCAGTTTCATGGGAGGAAGAAAGGGATTGACTCAGGGTAATAATCAGGAGATAGAGAGTGAGAGAATCCCCTGCACCTGGTTCTAATAAATGTCACTGCTCTTGATCCCACTTAATCATCCCTCTTCCTTGGGGATGAAGTTAGGAGTCAGAAGTTACTAAGACTTGCCAAGAGCTCCCATTGAACCCAAAAGTCCAAACAAAGGACCTTGATAAATATCTAAATTTTAGGGACAAAACAAAGAGGAACTTTTAAGGAGCTGCCTGAAAAAGAAGGAAAGGTAGAAGAGAGAGCACATTTCTAGAAATGATGGAAGGATAGAATTTAGAAAGGACAAACAGTCAAGAGTGTAAAATGCAATTGTACATGACAACCAGGGGATCATAAGTGGCCCCAGTGACAATGGTTTTCAGTGGAGTAAAGGACCAGAACCTTTGACAGGGGCATATAGGAATGCACGTGATTCTTATATATGCAAAATCTGCATGGGTTAGAGCCTGAACTGAGAATTCCANCTCAGACTCACGTCCATCGAGTCAGTGATGCCATCCAGCCATCTCATCCTCGGTCGTCCCCTCCTCCTCCTGCCCCCAGTCCCTCCCAGCATCGGAGTCTTTTCCAATAAGTCAACTTTTCTCATGAGGTGGCCAAAGTACTGGAGTTTCAGCTTTAACATCATTCCCTCCAAAGAAATTCCAGGGTTGATCTCCTTCAGAATGGACTGGTTGTATCTCCTTGAAGTCCAAGGGACTCTCAAGAGTCTTCTCCAACAGCACAGTTCAAAAGGACTAAGGTATTTCCCCAGCAGTAATGGCTCCAAACTCATATTGTTCCCAGTTTCATGGGAGGAAGAAAGGGATTGACTCAGGGTAATAATCAGGAGATAGAGAGTGAGAGAATCCCCTGCACCTGGTTCTAATAAATGTCACTGCTCTTGATCCCACTTAATCATCCCTCTTCCTTGGGGATGAAGTTAGGAGTCAGAAGTTACTAAGACTTGCCAAGAGCTCCCATTGAACCCAAAAGTCCAAACAAAGGACCTTGATAAATATCTAAATTTTAGGGACAAAACAAAGAGGAACTTTTAAGGAGCTGCCTGAAAAAGAAGGAAAGGTAGAAGAGAGAGCACATTTCTAGAAATGATGGAAGGATAGAATTTAGAAAGGACAAACAGTCAAGAGTGTAAAATGCAATTGTACATGACAACCAGGGGATCATAAGTGGCCCCAGTGACAATGGTTTTCAGTGGAGTAAAGGACCAGAACCTTTGACAGGGGCATATAGGAATGCACGTGATTCTTATATATGCAAAATCTGCATGGGTTAGAGCCTGAACTGAGAATTCCAATTTTACATGACAGCTAGCCACCAGTCCTTGGAACTGGCTAATGGCCAAGTTATAACAGAATTCGCAGCTAAGTTAGAGGGTACCTCGATAATAGAGTCTTTGCTTAGTTAGTGCCCAGATGGTTCACTTGAGTTTCTGACCACCAGATGGTAAAGTATCACAAGAGTGTTCTAGTTTTTGATGAGCTGTGAACCTAGACATTCTCCTTTCCTGCTCACCATTTGGACAAATGTGGGTTAGTGTTTCTTTCAGAGCTGTAGATGAATAAACTTTTTTATACTGTTTCCTTCTAAACAAAGATGAGAAGATAAAAGAAGGCTTTATGGGACATCAAACTCAACATATTCAAAATTGAACATACACACACATGCACCAGCGAAGAGATAGAAAGAGACGGAGAAAGAACAAATTACACCATCTGGTATTAGATTAAAATAAAATACCTACACTAAAGTTGTACTAGTATTAATTTTGTTGGATGATTGGAGTCCTAGATTCAAGTCCCAGCTGTGCCACTGACCAGCTACAGATCTTGGGCAAGTCACTTAATCTCTCTTAGTTTCAGCTTCCTTTTTGGTGAAATGGGCTGATAATAATGACACCTAACTCACAGAATTGTAAGAATTCAGTAAATGAACACATACACCTAGTATGACTCCTGGTGCAAAGTAAAGGCTCAATAAATGTTATCTACAATAATTACTATGGGCTTCCCAGGTGGCTCAGTGGGCAAAGAAACCATCTGCAATGCAGGAGATGCAGGTGTGATCCTTGGGTTGGGAAGGTCCCCTGGAGGAGGGCATGGCACCCTACTCTAGTATTCTTGCCTGGAGAAACCCACGGACAGAGTAGCCTGGTGGGTTATAGGCCACAGGGGTGCAAAGAGTCAGGCACTACTGAAGCGACTGAGCATGCACATACTAATTATTATGGAACTTCAGAATCTGGCTGGGCCTCCAGTGGATCATTATGGACCTCCATGCTAATTATAGGATATGTACTATTCAAGATCATTCGCATTCACAGAACACATATAACATAAACACCTATACATATGCATATACATATGTGCCTCCAAAAAGGCAGTCTCCACATTATAAAGAGCTTCAATCTAAAAATATATTGATAAGAATGTTCTTTGATCCTAGAAATGTTTTCCCCCTCACAGAAACACTGACTATAATAAAAATATTCACCGAATTCTAGGACCCAAATTAACTTTATAAATGATGATACATAGGAAAATTAATTTAAGTGAAGTGAAGCTTAGGGGAATGAGTGGATGCTGAGAATATACTGGTCCAAGGTCTATTCTAGCTCCCTCCTATTTAGCTAGAGACTGGAGAGTTGAAACTTATGAGGGGGAGGGGTAATCCAAGACACTCTTGTACTTAGGGTTCCAGGCAAGACTTAGTTCTTAGTTTCCACCAATAAGATGAACTTAACAGAAAAATTTTATTTTGAATACTGAGTTGCATGGGGAGAGAAGTAGAATGCAGAGCATCCCACTTTCTAGGTGGCTCTTGAATTTGGTTCTTCCTGGCTCCGTGTGCACTGTTGCTTTCCTGAGGACTGAGGGCAGCAGCAGAAAGAGCCTTCTGGGAGCAATGGCTTCCTTTCTATTGGCTTCCTACAGAGGGATGGCGGCTTCTTTGACTGAGTACAGCAGATGGGCTCTGGAAGCTTGTGTCTAGGTCAACCTTCTAGTCAAGCTCTTCCAACAGTTTTGAAGCACCTAAACCCCTAAATAAAATCTGCATCTACAGATGTGGAATCTAGAGAAATGGTGCAGATGAACGTACTGCAGGGCAGGAACAGAGAGGCAGATGCAGAGAATGGACAGGTAGACATGGGAGGGTGGCGAACTGGGAGAAGGGAACTGACACATGTGCAGTGCCATGCGCACAACAAACAGCCAGTGGGGACCTGCTGCATACTGCAGGGCGCTCAGCTCAGCGCTCTGTGGTGGCACAGGTGAGTGAGATGGGCATCGGGAGGAGGTAGAGAGGCCCAAGAGGGAGGGGACACATGTATACATATAGCAGATTCACTTCGTTGTACAGCAGAAACTGACACGTTATAAAGCAACCACAGCCCAATGTTTTAAAAAGTTCTTCATCTACTTATACTAGATGTTTCTGTCTTCAGTGGAACCCTCCTTGAACAAGAGAGAGGAGCAACGCAAATACAGCTTTGGACCGGGGTTCAGGCACTATTCACGCAAATCAGACTTGCTGAGACCCCTGCATTAGAATTACCTGTGCTGATTCCCACTGCTGAACTGTCTTAAGAACCAATAGAAATCAAGGATATTTGCATAAAAAAACACACATGGGGGTGGGGTGAAGGAGTAGAGGAGAAGGTGGGAGAACAGAGATATTCCAGAGATGGAAAAAGAGGTAGTTGTACGTACTGTGTGTTCGTTTCTCAGTCATGTCTGACTCTTTGCAGCCCCATGGACTGTAGCCTGCCAGGGTCCTCTGTCCATAGGATTTTCCTGGCGAGAATACTGGAGTGGGTTGCCATTTCCTCCTCCAGGGGATCTTCCCAACCCAAGAACTGAACACAGGTTTCCCACATTGCAAATATATTCTTTACTGTTTGAGCCACCAAGGAAGCTCAGTTGTATGTATTGGTTGCCTGTAATGTAGCTATTTGAAAGATAGGTACTACCTGTAATGGAAATATTCAAGAAGCCACTTTGGAAAAGCCAAGCTTTTTGGATTCTACCCCAAATTAACTCAATCAGAACCTATGTGAGGTAACACCTAGTAACCTGGCAACAGTGATGAGGAGTGAGGTTTAAGAATCAATACCATATCACAAGCATGCTTAAACAGAGTCAGTGTCAAAGTTTTTACAATATTCACTTTCAGAAATAATTTAGAAGCTGGAAGGAGAAAGCTCACTTTATCTCAGACACATATTTCCTTTCGGCTTAGAGTTACTGATGTTAGGAGTAAGACTTGCTTTCAGGTGACATCTCCTCATTCAAGGTGACAGGAACCCTAGTGTGTGCTGGACAGCCTGAGGGCTGTGGGTGTCTCACCTGATAGGAATCACTGACTTAAGGAGAAATGAAACAGCACCCCCTGATGGGTTAGCCCTCTCTCCCTGATCAGTGGTTCTAAGCACCATAGTGATGTTTTGCATGTATGGTTATTGAGGAAAGATATTTTCCAAGTCGTTGAATTGGTGCTAACCACCTAGCCTCACTGTGCTGAGCACTGGCTTTGAATTAGTCCATTTAAACAACAAAGCACAGTAAATGTGGCTATATAATAACTCAATATAGTCAAAATTGATAACATAAAAATCCAAAACCTAAAAGTCAGCAAACTGCTATATTCAAATGAATACAAGCTACATGTTTTCCCTTTGTGGATGTTAGAACTGTGCTCAATCCTTCAAACATTTCAAGAGCTGACCTGCCACCAAACCCCACAGAGGACTTCACCACCTGTGGCTTGAAGTCACCTCCACTTTCTTGTCTGTATGCTTTTCAATTTTCATTAAAAGCAGGAGCTTGATAACAGGCCTCTTCCTCTTGGCATTTAGAAAGACCTCTGTTTTCATTTCCTTTTTAAAATATATAAATAAATATTCATTTCATTAAAGTACTCCCCAATTTTTTTCCAACTCAAAATGGGCCTTCCTAAGTATGATTAAAAAAAAAATTATTAGAGTGTAGTTGACTTACAATATTGTGTTACTTTCAGGTGTATAACAAAGTGACTCAGTTATACATATACCTGAATCCACTTTTTGAGATTATTTTCCCCTGTAGGTCATTATAGAGTGTTGAGTAGAATTCCCTGTGCTACCCAGTAGGTCCAAACACCAATACACCAAAAACTGGACAAGCTAGAAGAAGTGGAAAAATTCTTAGAACGTTACAAAGTTCTAAGACTGAACCAAGAAGAAACAGAAAATATGAGCAGATCAATCACAAGTACTGAAGCTGAAGCTGTGATTTAAGAACTTCCAAAAACACAGAAGTCCACGATTAGATGGTTCCTCAGGCAAATTCTATCACATACTTAGAGAAGAGCTAACACCTATCCTTCCTAAACTATTCCAAAAAAATTGCAGAGGAAGGAACATTCTCAAGTTCATTATGCAAGGCTGCTATCACTCTGATACCAAAACCTCACAAAAATATCACCGAGAAAAGAAAATTACAAGCCAATATCACTGATGAATACAGACACAGAAATCCTCAACAAAATACTAGCAAACCAAATCCAACAACACATCAAAATATACCATGATCAAATGGGACTTATTCCCGGGATGCAAAGATTCTTCAATACACATATATCAATGTGATACACTACATTAACAAACTGAAGAATAAAAACCATATGATCATATCTTTTCTTCTTATAAGAAAAACGTATGTCAAAAACTAAGGAAAACTGGAAAAGTAGAATATACTCATCATATTACCTTCCTCCTACTTCCAGTTTTGAAACCATTTGCTATTTTGAACAAATACTAAGAAAACAGGCTGATGGGATAATTTCAACTAGCAATATAAAGGGAAAGAAACTGATATGTTTTGAGTTTTTTCGGAATGTCATGCACTATGGTAGGGAATTGTACATATCATACAGAACAGAATCTAAGGAAAGACCAACAACTTGCCAGCAGGGGACACAAGATGTCAAATCAGGATTAGGGCCATGCCTCTCTGGACCCTTCCCCCACAAACTTGCTAATTATTGTTTAAAGAAAAAAGAAAAGAATGTTTACTTAGCACACTTCATTTAGAAATACAGATATCCAGGTCCATCCACATATATATAAATGACTCAGTTTTGTTCCTTTTTATGGCTAAGTAATATTCCACTGAATATATATACCAACCTTCTTTATCCATTCCTGTTGATGGATATTTAGGTTGCTTCTATGTCCTGATTACTGTAAATAGTGCTATAATGAATATTGGGGTGCATGTAACTTTTTGAATTATGCACCCAGAGACTGTCATATAGAGTGAAGTCCATAAGATAAAAATAAATACTGTATATTAATGTATATATGTGAAGATGGTATAGATGATCTTATTTGCAAAGCAGAATTGGAGACACAGACACAGCTAATAAACATATGGACACCAGGGGGCAAAGGAGGGTGGGATGAATTGGGAGATTGGGATTCACATATATACACTACTATGTATAAAATAAATAATTAATGAGAACCTACTATATTAGATTTCCTACTATATTAGGAAACTACTTGGTTTTCTGTGATGACCTAAATGGGAAGAAAACCCAAGAAAGAGGGAATATATATATATAGCTGATTAACTTTGCTATATAGTAGAAACTAACACATTGTTAAGAAACTATACTCCAACAAAAATTAATTTTAAAAATATAAGAAAAAAGTAATACAGATATCCAAATATACAGTTAACATAACTTGCAAATTAGCTCTGTTCTTTTTTTTAATTTACTTATTTTTAATTGGAGGATAATTGCTTTATAATATTGTATTGGTTTCTGCCATACCTCAACACAAATCATATAAACATATGTTTCCTCCCTCTTAAGCCTCCTTCCCCGGAGAAGGCAATGGCACCCCACTCCAGTACTATAGCCTGGAAAGTCCCCATGGATGGAGGAGCCTGGTAGGCTGCAGTCCACGAGGTCGTGAAGAGTCAGACACGACTGAGTGACTTCACTTTCACTTTTCACTCTCATGCACTGGAGAAGGCAATGGCACCTCACTCCAGCACTCTTGCCTGGAAAATCCCATGGATGGAGGAGTCTGGTGGGCTGCCTTCTATGGGGTCGCACAGAGTCAGACACGACTGAAGTGACACAGGAGCGGCAGCAGCAGCAAACCTCTCTCCCCAACCTCCCACGCCGTCTCACCCTATCCCACCCCTCTAAGTTGTCACAGAGCACCAGTTTGAGCTCCCTGAGTCACACAGCAAATTCCCACTGGCTATCTATTTTACATATGGTAGTGTACATGTTTCCATGCCACCCACTCAATTAATCTCACCCTTTCCTTCCCTCACTGTCTCCACAAGCCTGTTCTCTATGTCTGTGTTTCCATTCAGTTCAGTTTAGTCACTCATTCATGTCTGATTATCTGTGACTCCATGGACTGCAGCATGCCAGGCTTCCTTATACATCACCAGCTTCTGGAACTTGCTCAAACTCATGTCCATCAAGTTAGTGATGCCATCCAATCACCTCATCTCATCTGATCTCATCCTCTGTCGTCCTGTTCTCCTCCTGCCTTCAATCTTTCCCAGCTTCAGAGTCTTTTCCAATGAGTCAGTTCTTCTCATCAGGTGGCCAAAGCATTGGAGGTTCAGCTTCAGCATCAGTCCTTCCAAAGAATATTCAGGACTGATTTCCTTGAGGATTGACTGGTTTGATCTCCTTGCAGTCCAAGGGACTCTCAAGAGTCTTCTCCAACACCACAGTTCAAAAGCATCAATTCTTCAGCGCTCAGCCTTCTTAATGGTCCAACTCTCACATGACTACTGGAAAAACTATAGCATTGACTCAACAGACCTTTGTCAGAAAAATATCATCTCTGCTTTTTAGTATGTCTAGGTTGGTTGTAGTTTTTCTTCCAAGGAGCAAGTGTCTTTTCATTTCATGGCTGCAGTCATCATCTGCAGAGATTTTGGAGCCCAAGAAAATAAAGCCTATCACTGTTTCCATTGTTTCCCCATATATTTGCCATAAGTGATGGGACTGGACCTAACTAGATGCCATGATCTTAGTTTTTTGAAAGTTGAGTTTTAAGCCAGCTCCATTGCTGTCTTAAATGTCTCCATGCTGCCTCCATTGCCTCCAATGTCTCCATTTCTGCCCTGCAAATAGGTTCATCAGTACCTGTTCTTTACTGAATATTGGGGGAAAAGAACGTATTCCCAGAAGGGAGCTTAAAATAGTTGCATCCCTCAAATTTTATGAGTGTCTTGGGAGGCAAGAAAATGATGCAGAGCCTAAGGAACTGCCCCAGTGGAGTAAGGATGCCAGAAAGTGGACCAGAACATTTAGGAAGAGAAGCATTCTTTTGACCACTAGGTGGTTGTGTGACACAGGGGTGCAGACAAGAGTCTGAAAGTGTCAGAGCTGGGCCCAAGTAGGCCCCCATGCTTTTAATTCTGTGCCCTTTGGAAGAGTTGCTTTACTTCTTTTATTATTAAAAAAAAAAAAAGATATTAACATATACATTACAGAATGTGAACTTTCTTTTATAATTATTTTTTATTGGAGAATAGTTGGTTTAAAGTGTCACATTAGCTTCTGCTGTACAGCAGAGTGAATCAGTTATACATACACATAATCTCCACTACCTTTTAGATTCTTTTCCCATATAGGCCATTAATACAGAGTAGAATTCCCTACGCTATAGAGTAGGTCCTTGGGGCTTCCCCGATGAGTCAGTGATAAAGAATCTGCCTGCAATGCACGAGCCACAGAAGACGTGAGTTTGATCCCTGGGTCAGGAAGATCCTCTGGAGGAGGACATGGCAACCTACTCCAGTATTTTTGCCTGGAGAATCCCATGGACAGAGGAGCCTGGGGGGCTCTCATTCTTGGTCCATAGGATCGCAGAGTGGGACACAACTGAAGTGACTGAGCACACACACGCACACAGTAGGTCCTTATCAGCTCTCTATTTTATATATAGTAGTGTGTATGATGCAGAAGACGCAGGTTCAATCCTTGGGTCAGAAGATCCCCTGGAGGAAGGCATGGCAACCCACTCCAGTATTCTTGCCTGGAGAATCCCATGGACAGAGGAGCCTGGTGAGCTGCCATCCATAGGGTGAGAAAGCGTTGGACACACCTGAAGTGACTGAGCATGTATATGTCAGTTCCAAGCTTCCAATTGATCCCTCACTCCTTTCCCCTTTTGTAACTGTAAGTTTGTTTTTTATACCTATGACTCTTTTTCTGTTTTGGAAATAAGTTCAATTAAAAAAAAAAAGTACTCAGTAAATGGTGTTTCATCACTCTTAATAGTAAATGTTCATAAAAAAAGACAAATTGTTTACCAATGCTTTACATAGGCCCCTGACACTTCTTCAACATGGATAAAGGTTAGCCTCTGGTTTGGACCTGCTCTTCAGCCTGGTTCTGTCCCTCCAGTAGAGCTATACTGTGTTCATGTGTGTCTGACTTACAACACATAACCTAGCCTACTCCACTAACTGGAGGGAATTCGTTGCAAGAGCTTGTAGCAGAGTTCCTCCTGGAGAGAAAACTATCTCTGTTGAGAAGAATACCCTAATAAGTTATTTGGGTAGAAAAAGTGAGATCCTGGGAGACATAGTTAAGAAGCAGGCAGCAAACACAGCCTTAGATGAACAGCTGAGGGATTCTGAATGGAAGGACGATGAAAAGGAAGGAAGGGAGGAGGGGAGATGGGAGAGGAGAAGGAGCTGAGAGCGAGAGAGACCTGAGGTGGTAGAGGACTGTAGTCAAGAGGAACTTCCTGGTGGCAAAGTGGCTTAATAATATTTAAGAACAAGGAGGCCTCCTATTCTTCTTAAGCATTTTACTGGGATATAAACACTCTCCTGCTTCCTACAGGAAGCACCATTCCTATGGAATGGTGCCATGTGGGAGTGAACAGGAATGACTTGTGGATGCTAGTTAAGAAAAAAGGATTGAGTTCCCCCTCAGGGTCAGCATGGAGAATAGAGAACAAGACAGCTGGGGGAGATAAGATGAGGGAGGTCAAAAGTTTACCAGGAAAAACCACCCATGAGAATCAGGTCGAGGTTGGGCAGAAATCTGGGGGATGGCATTGGAACTTTCCAGGAGATATGAAACAGGGGATTGAGACCATTTTAGTTAAATCTCAAAGGACAGGGTGACCTCAGAGACAAGGGTGACCTAAGCTAACATCTGAGTCACATTAGCATTTCCAGATCAGGAGGAGGAAGAGATAAGAAAGCACAATGATAAGTGGGATNAGGGTGGGATGAATTGGGAGATTGGGATTCACATATATACACTACTATGTATAAAATAAATAATTAATGAGAACCTACTATATTAGATTTCCTACTATATTAGGAAACTACTTGGTTTTCTGTGATGACCTAAATGGGAAGAAAACCCAAGAAAGAGGGAATATATATATAGCTGATTAACTTTGCTATATAGTAGAAACTAACACATTGTTAAGAAACTATACTCCAACAAAAATTAATTTTAAAAATATAAGAAAAAAGTAATACAGATATCCAAATATACAGTTAACATAACTTGCAAATTAGCTCTGTTCTTTTTTTTAATTTACTTATTTTTAATTGGAGGATAATTGCTTTATAATATTGTATTGGTTTCTGCCATACCTCAACACAAATCATATAAACATATGTTTCCTCCCTCTTAAGCCTCCTTCCCCGGAGAAGGCAATGGCACCCCACTCCAGTACTATAGCCTGGAAAGTCCCCATGGATGGAGGAGCCTGGTAGGCTGCAGTCCACGAGGTCGTGAAGAGTCAGACACGACTGAGTGACTTCACTTTCACTTTTCACTCTCATGCACTGGAGAAGGCAATGGCACCTCACTCCAGCACTCTTGCCTGGAAAATCCCATGGATGGAGGAGTCTGGTGGGCTGCCTTCTATGGGGTCGCACAGAGTCAGACACGACTGAAGTGACACAGGAGCGGCAGCAGCAGCAAACCTCTCTCCCCAACCTCCCACGCCGTCTCACCCTATCCCACCCCTCTAAGTTGTCACAGAGCACCAGTTTGAGCTCCCTGAGTCACACAGCAAATTCCCACTGGCTATCTATTTTACATATGGTAGTGTACATGTTTCCATGCCACCCACTCAATTAATCTCACCCTTTCCTTCCCTCACTGTCTCCACAAGCCTGTTCTCTATGTCTGTGTTTCCATTCAGTTCAGTTTAGTCACTCATTCATGTCTGATTATCTGTGACTCCATGGACTGCAGCATGCCAGGCTTCCTTATACATCACCAGCTTCTGGAACTTGCTCAAACTCATGTCCATCAAGTTAGTGATGCCATCCAATCACCTCATCTCATCTGATCTCATCCTCTGTCGTCCTGTTCTCCTCCTGCCTTCAATCTTTCCCAGCTTCAGAGTCTTTTCCAATGAGTCAGTTCTTCTCATCAGGTGGCCAAAGCATTGGAGGTTCAGCTTCAGCATCAGTCCTTCCAATGAATATTCAGGACTGATTTCCTTGAGGATTGACTGGTTTGATCTCCTTGCAGTCCAAGGGACTCTCAAGAGTCTTCTCCAACACCACAGTTCAAAAGCATCAATTCTTCAGCGCTCAGCCTTCTTAATGGTCCAACTCTCACATGACTACTGGAAAAACTATAGCATTGACTCAACAGACCTTTGTCAGAAAAATATCATCTCTGCTTTTTAGTATGTCTAGGTTGGTTGTAGTTTTTCTTCCAAGGAGCAAGTGTCTTTTCATTTCATGGCTGCAGTCATCATCTGCAGAGATTTTGGAGCCCAAGAAAATAAAGCCTATCACTGTTTCCATTGTTTCCCCATATATTTGCCATAAGTGATGGGACTGGACCTAACTAGATGCCATGATCTTAGTTTTTTGAAAGTTGAGTTTTAAGCCAGCTCCATTGCTGTCTTAAATGTCTCCATGCTGCCTCCATTGCCTCCAATGTCTCCATTTCTGCCCTGCAAATAGGTTCATCAGTACCTGTTCTTTACTGAATATTGGGGGAAAAGAACGTATTCCCAGAAGGGAGCTTAAAATAGTTGCATCCCTCAAATTTTATGAGTGTCTTGGGAGGCAAGAAAATGATGCAGAGCCTAAGGAACTGCCCCAGTGGAGTAAGGATGCCAGAAAGTGGACCAGAACATTTAGGAAGAGAAGCATTCTTTTGACCACTAGGTGGTTGTGTGACACAGGGGTGCAGACAAGAGTCTGAAAGTGTCAGAGCTGGGCCCAAGTAGGCCCCCATGCTTTTAATTCTGTGCCCTTTGGAAGAGTTGCTTTACTTCTTTTATTATTAAAAAAAAAAAAGATATTAACATATACATTACAGAATGTGAACTTTCTTTTATAATTATTTTTTATTGGAGAATAGTTGGTTTAAAGTGTCACATTAGCTTCTGCTGTACAGCAGAGTGAATCAGTTATACATACACATAATCTCCACTACCTTTTAGATTCTTTTCCCATATAGGCCATTAATACAGAGTAGAATTCCCTACGCTATAGAGTAGGTCCTTGGGGCTTCCCCGATGAGTCAGTGATAAAGAATCTGCCTGCAATGCACGAGCCACAGAAGACGTGAGTTTGATCCCTGGGTCAGGAAGATCCTCTGGAGGAGGACATGGCAACCTACTCCAGTATTTTTGCCTGGAGAATCCCATGGACAGAGGAGCCTGGGGGGCTCTCATTCTTGGTCCATAGGATCGCAGAGTGGGACACAACTGAAGTGACTGAGCACACACACGCACACAGTAGGTCCTTATCAGCTCTCTATTTTATATATAGTAGTGTGTATGATGCAGAAGACGCAGGTTCAATCCTTGGGTCAGAAGATCCCCTGGAGGAAGGCATGGCAACCCACTCCAGTATTCTTGCCTGGAGAATCCCATGGACAGAGGAGCCTGGTGAGCTGCCATCCATAGGGTGAGAAAGCGTTGGACACACCTGAAGTGACTGAGCATGTATATGTCAGTCCCAAGCTTCCAATTGATCCCTCACTCCTTTCCCCTTTTGTAACTGTAAGTTTGTTTTTTATACCTATGACTCTTTTTCTGTTTTGGAAATAAGTTCAATTAAAAAAAAAAAGTACTCAGTAAATGGTGTTTCATCACTCTTAATAGTAAATGTTCATAAAAAAAGACAAATTGTTTACCAATGCTTTACATAGGCCCCTGACACTTCTTCAACATGGATAAAGGTTAGCCTCTGGTTTGGACCTGCTCTTCAGCCTGGTTCTGTCCCTCCAGTAGAGCTATACTGTGTTCATGTGTGTCTGACTTACAACACATAACCTAGCCTACTCCACTAACTGGAGGGAATTCGTTGCAAGAGCTTGTAGCAGAGTTCCTCCTGGAGAGAAAACTATCTCTGTTGAGAAGAATACCCTAATAAGTTATTTGGGTAGAAAAAGTGAGATCCTGGGAGACATAGTTAAGAAGCAGGCAGCAAACACAGCCTTAGATGAACAGCTGAGGGATTCTGAATGGAAGGACGATGAAAAGGAAGGAAGGGAGGAGGGGAGATGGGAGAGGAGAAGGAGCTGAGAGCGAGAGAGACCTGAGGTGGTAGAGGACTGTAGTCAAGAGGAACTTCCTGGTGGCAAAGTGGCTTAATAATATTTAAGAACAAGGAGGCCTCCTATTCTTCTTAAGCATTTTACTGGGATATAAACACTCTCCTGCTTCCTACAGGAAGCACCATTCCTATGGAATGGTGCCATGTGGGAGTGAACAGGAATGACTTGTGGATGCTAGTTAAGAAAAAAGGATTGAGTTCCCCCTCAGGGTCAGCATGGAGAATAGAGAACAAGACAGCTGGGGGAGATAAGATGAGGGAGGTCAAAAGTTTACCAGGAAAAACCACCCATGAGAATCAGGTCGAGGTTGAGCAGAAATCTGGGGGATGGCATTGGAACTTTCCAGGAGATATGAAACAGGGGATTGAGACCATTTTAGTTAAATCTCAAAGGACAGGGTGACCTCAGAGACAAGGGTGACCTAAGCTAACATCTGAGTCACATTAGCATTTCCAGATCAGGAGGAGGAAGAGATAAGAAAGCACAATGATAAGTGGGATTCTAGACAGCAGTGATTTTCACAGCTTGTTTGTATTTTATGGAGACACTTTTCCTTCAAATGAAATATTATTTGGAAATCCAATGTGAAAACAAGGAAAAGAAGATCTGTTCAGCTTGGTGTGTGTGTGTACATGCGTGTGGTGTGTGTGTGTGTGTGTGTGTGTGTGTGTGTGTGTGTGAAAGAGACAGAGAAGAAAGTGTGGAGAGACAAAGCAATCTCCACTTGCTTCCTCCTCTCTCTACTTCATTCTCACACATACAGCAGTTTTTCTTGTGGCTGGGGTCTAACCATCATGGTTTTAAAACCACATATAATATAAAGGTACATCTGGCTATTTTTAAAAGAAAAAGTACATTAGGTAAGCACATAGGTCTCAACTCATTGCCTTGACTCACTGTGTGGGTCTACACAAATTACCTTACCACTCTTGTTCTTCATCTCAAGACTGGGTATTTAAAAGACCTCCCAGGATGATAATTAAATGCAAAATTATACATAAAGTACTCTAAAAAGTGCTTAACATTACTATTACTGTAATAATATTCCTTTGCATAGGAATAATAAGCAAATAGTTTATTAAGCAATTTCCAGGTTGGCAATTACCCAAAAGAGATCTTGGTGGAGAGAGGGGAGGATGCCCCACAGCAAAAGGAAGCTACTTGGGAGACATGACAGGAGTGGAGAGTTCTAGGGCAGGCTCAGACCAAAGGGAGCGTGAGGGAGGTTCCCAGGGGAAGGAAGGCTCTCCATCCCAGAAGAGTTACCACCAACACCACTCCAAGCCAGAGGGTGTCTGACTTACAACACACAACCTCAGTTACTCCACAAACTGGTCAACTCAAGTCCATTGGATTGGTTTACTACGAACCATAGGCTGACTCTTCTGAGCATGTTAAAGGATTTTTAATTACCTTAGCAGAAACAAACTGACTAAAATTTAAAAAACCCACTGTTCAGTGGGACATGGTACCTTGAGACTGAAGGCAGAACAAAATATCAGTAAGAAAAAATATTCATGGCTCTACTGCTCCAGCCTCATTCTAAATTGAAGAAATGGCAATTATCGGGAATTTAAAAGTTTCTTACCAAACATAATTTTCTTCTATGCCACACCACCAAATTTTTGATTACATACTGGGACGTGTGCGTGTGTGTATCTGTGTGTATTCCCAAAACTTAAAAGACACATATTATCTGAGTAAATAATCTAACAAAGTCCAAAAGCTGAAATAGTGCATATTTTCTACCAAAAAAAAAAAATTCTTGGAATTGTATTGTTTTTAATAAAATTTATTAACTTAATCATTTTCTATAAAAGGAGATGTTAAAAAGTAGAGGGAATATAAAAATGATTTGTGCTGGCTCATAAAACAATAAATTGTACTTTGTAGAATGCAGAAAATGAGAAAGAAATTTAACTCTCTTCTGTTTACAGTAGCCATGTGAAGTCCAGGGCAGAATCCAGGTCTGAACAATTCATACTGCCTGGGCAATTTGATTCTATTGAATATGTGTTTGGGGACAAAGTTTTGAATGCTGGGGAGGGCTAAGACAGAATAGAACTGCTGTGTTTTTGGAAAGAAAAGCAAGAAAGTAGTACCCAGACTTGGAAAAAGACTTGTGCTGTCCCTGGTGTGGGGACTGTCTCTTATACACATCTAGATGTGTATAAGAGACAGGTNGGAGGGCTAAGACAGAATAGAACTGCTGTGTTTTTGGAAAGAAAAGCAAGAAAGTAGTACCCAGACTTGGAAAAAAAGACTTGTGCTGTCCCTGGTGTGGGGAAGTGGGCAAGCAGAGAAAGAGAGTTAAAAGCCTGAAGGATAATGAAGTGTGGCCTTCCCTTGTGGAACCAAGGAGTGGTTCCATATGTCTTTATTGGCAGGGGGATTTCTAGAAAATCCTGTTATCAAGCATCAGAGAGTTTGGACAGAGATCAAATGAATTGCCCAAGGTCACACACTGTGTCAGGGCAGACCCAGAGTTAGAACTCACAGCCCTCAAGTTTCCAATCTATTGCTTGGCTCTCTCAACCACAAATGCTTGTCAAGGAAAAAAGTCTCCCTAGAGCTGAGGCAACGCAGCTGGAGAATATTAACCCCAAAGTTTAAAACAGACAGGATTTCACTGGATCACAGATCCATAACCTCCTTTGGTGGATACACGGGGGAAGCTAGAGGGCAAGGGGGTGGGCGGGGGGTGGAGTAAGGCTGAGAAGACAGGGAAGCAGAAGGAGAAGTGGATGACAGAGGATGAGATGGTTGGATGGCATCACTGACTCAATGGACATTAATTTGAGTAAACTCTGGGAGTTGGTGATGGACAGGGAGGCCTGGCGTGCTACAGTCCATGGGGTCACAAAGAGTCGGACGTGACTGAGCGACTGAACTGACTGACTGACTAAAAGAAGATGATCAGATCATCCCACATCAGCAAACCATCACCCTTCAAACACACACATATCACTGGTTAACAAAATTGAAAATACTTATCTGAGAGAAGAATCACTGCTTTAGAATAAGTCATTGGTGTGTCTGTAGGAGTGCGTGTGTGTGTTTTCCTTAAACCCAGAAACAGACTATGTAATCAATAATTAGTTCTGATTTTAGAAGATGAAAACAAACGAATCGAAATAAAATATGAGAATAATAAAGTCTAACACCACTGGGAAAAAGTACCTTTCACCACCTGTATGATTTCCTTGTATCCTTGGCCTCTAGATGCAAAGTCTTGGGTTTGCAGCCTTTCTTAGCCATTAACTCCACTGAGAATTTGATTAAAGCTATGGTCCTCTCCCAGGGAATCATTTTTGGATCCATACTCATAAGTTTAATATTAATAACCAGCCAACAAGAACCTACTGTATAGCACAGGGAACTCTGTGCAATGTTATATGGCAGCAGGCCATGGGGTCACAAAGAGTTAAGACACGACTGAACTGATGTGGCAGCCTGGATGGGAGGGGTTTGAGGGAGAATGGATACATGTGTATGCATGGCTAAGTCCCTTTGCAGTTCACCTGAAACTATCACAGCATTATTAATCGGCTATAGCCCAATAAAGATAAAAAGTTTAAGAAAAGAGTTCAAAGATCCCACAAGTCAAAGAGCCCCCATATGAGAAACCCTGTTGTAAGAGGATTTGCAATGCTCAAAGGAAGATGTGCATGGCATTGACTGGCCCACTGGTTTCCAAAAACCTGTCTGTAAGCCAGCTGCCTCGTGATCACATGGGTTACCTGTGAAAAATACAGATATCTGAATATCTTCCAGAGCCTCTTGAATCTGGTTTTGTGGTTGGGGTTGGGGGGGGGGGGGGGGGTCAGGGGNCTGGTTTCCAAAAACCTGTCTGTAAGCCAGCTGCCTCGTGATCACATGGGTTACCTGTGAAAAATACAGATATCTGAATATCTTCCAGAGCCTCTTGAATCTGGTTTTGTGGTTGGGGTTGGGGGAGGGGGTGTGGTTACGGGGGTGGAGCAGGTGCCCATGCACCAGTACTCTAACGAATGATCCAGGTGATTCTGATACACAGTCAGATCTGAGAACCACGCTTTGGACAGCTGCTTAATGATGCTGCTAATGACTTGGAAACTGAATGAGATAAAGGTAACAAAAGTTGGAAGAGGAAGGTGTAAGAACAGTAATCATATTTTCCAATCCTAATTTAGGATCTACGGTCTAACAATGGCAAAAATATTTGAAATCCGGCCCATCCTAGGAAATCTGAGACATATGGTCATCATGATATAAGATGAAAAATGTCTGAGAAATCACTGCTTTAAAGATAAGATGACCAGATGGTCTACATTAAGACAGAAAGTTCCGTCATTTGATTTCACATCCTGCATCTCTGATTTTCTCTTGCCTGTTACCTTCTTCTCAAGCTAGTGAAGCACCCTCTTACTTTTATCACCAGATTTCTCCAACTGCTCCATGTGTCAGGAAACCTTACTCTAGCCCCATCTGATCAGCCTCAGGGCTGACTCACAGGTCAAGACCAGCCTCCCGTGGTGATCTCCTTTGCTGTATAAGCAAAAGCCTCAGAGATTTAACCTAGTTCCTTCTCTTTAGGTAGGTACTTCCATCCAATCGTCCCTTGACACCCTGTCCTCTCAATATAGGAGCAAAAGAGTAAATAACAGTTAACTCTGTGCATCACATCAGTTCATTTTAATCACTGATTGTTACAAGGAGGAAGTCAGGAAAAGTGAAAATCACAAACATGGGAAAGCTCCCTAGTTTACAATGATCTTCCTATTGTATTCACCAGGCTCTAATTGCTGACTTCTTTGTGTATCTTCAATCTCTTGCTTCCCATTTATTTCTCAACCTTTCATAATAATANGGTCACAAAGAGTTAAGACACGACTGAACTGATGTGGCAGCCTGGATGGGAGGGGTTTGAGGGAGAATGGATACATGTGTATGCATGGTTGAGTCCCTTTGCAGTTCACCTGAAACTATCACAGCATTATTAATCGGCTATAGCCCAATAAAGATAAAAAGTTTAAGAAAAGAGTTCAAAGATCCCACAAGTCAAAGAGCCCCCATATGAGAAACCCTGTTGTAAGAGGATTTGCAATGCTCAAAGGAAGATGTGCATGGCATTGACTGGCCCACTGGTTTCCAAAAACCTGTCTGTAAGCCAGCTGCCTCGTGATCACATGGGTTACCTGTGAAAAATACAGATATCTGAATATCTTCCAGAGCCTCTTGAATCTGGTTTTGTGGTTGGGGTTGGGGGAGGGGGTGTGGTTACGGGGGTGGAGCAGGTGCCCATGCACCAGTACTCTAACGAATGATCCAGGTGATTCTGATACACAGTCAGATCTGAGAACCACGCTTTGGACAGCTGCTTAATGATGCTGCTAATGACTTGGAAACTGAATGAGATAAAGGTAACAAAAGTTGGAAGAGGAAGGTGTAAGAACAGTAATCATATTTTCCAATCCTAATTTAGGATCTACGGTCTAACAATGGCAAAAATATTTGAAATCCGGCCCATCCTAGGAAATCTGAGACATATGGTCATCATGATATAAGATGAAAAATGTCTGAGAAATCACTGCTTTAAAGATAAGATGACCAGATGGTCTACATTAAGACAGAAAGTTCCGTCATTTGATTTCACATCCTGCATCTCTGATTTTCTCTTGCCTGTTACCTTCTTCTCAAGCTAGTGAAGCACCCTCTTACTTTTATCACCAGATTTCTCCAACTGCTCCATGTGTCAGGAAACCTTACTCTAGCCCCATCTGATCAGCCTCAGGGCTGACTCACAGGTCAAGACCAGCCTCCCGTGGTGATCTCCTTTGCTGTATAAGCAAAAGCCTCAGAGATTTAACCTAGTTCCTTCTCTTTAGGTAGGTACTTCCATCCAATCGTCCCTTGACACCCTGTCCTCTCAATATAGGAGCAAAAGAGTAAATAACAGTTAACTCTGTGCATCACATCAGTTCATTTTAATCACTGATTGTTACAAGGAGGAAGTCAGGAAAAGTGAAAATCACAAACATGGGAAAGCTCCCTAGTTTACAATGATCTTCCTATTGTATTCACCAGGCTCTAATTGCTGACTTCTTTGTGTATCTTCAATCTCTTGCTTCCCATTTATTTCTCAACCTTTCATAATAATATTATAATTAGATAATATCTTATATAAATAAATATAATAAAAATCTTAGAAGATAGAATAAAAACACAAGATAAATTGTCAGTGCATACGTTGCTATTGTTGTTCAGTCACTAAGTCATGTCTGACTCTTTTGCGACCCCATGGACTATAGCCCATCAGGTTTCTCTGTCCATGGGATCTCCCAGACAAGAATACTGGAATGGGCTGCTGTTTCCTTCTTTAGGGGATATTTCCAACCCAGGGATCAAACCCACATCTCCCACATTGGCAGGTGTTTTCTTTACCACTGGGCATAGTTATAGAATTGTTTTTCTCCCTGTTTCAGAAAGAGCAAAAGGAAATGGGCTGCAAAATACAAAACATACTCCTCACTATACTCACTATGGTGGTGGCCATATGGTATATACTGAAAATAGATGCTGACTTAAACCAAAGAAGTTTAAAGACCAATAGGAGAAAGAGCTCACTACGATTATGCTCACTTAAAATGGAAGTTTCTGCCAGTGTTTTATAACCTTGTTCCTCTTGCTACTTAGCTAACAGTGAGTAAAGGAGTTCTGTAAATTAACATAAACAATCTATTTGGGTTTGAAGTGATAATTTTATCATTATCATTATTATAGCCATTGATGGGTTGGCCAAAATATTCATTTCAGTTTTCCCATAAGATGTTACCGAAATACCCAAATGAACTTTTTGGCCAACTCAATACTATGCTAAACATTGTAATCTAAGCTATCTCATGTAATTTTTTCTCAAAAAGTTTGTCAAGTAGGTAGTAGCTTCCCACATTTTACAGAAACAGAAAATGAGACCCAGATAGGTTAAGTATGTTGAGCAAAATCACACAAATCAAGTGTGCTCAAACCAGTGTTGTGCTGGTAAATGTTAACCAACCAGCTCTTTGGAGTCAAGGGAAGAATCTGGTTTGAAAAATTTGCTGATTCCCATGGTATAAATATTCCCACCAAGGTATTTCAAGCTGCCAAGGTGATGTCACTTAGCCCAGAGTTGGGAAAAGATGCATGTGGGTTCCATCTCGTCAGCTACAACTTTACCTCATCACACTATGGCTTAAATCCAGACCAGCCTTGTTCAAAAAGTGCTATAGTCATCCACTGCATCACTCCTGTGATCATACATGATTTTGGAAAATTGGACACTGGCCGTGTCTCTATCCTGGCAGTATTAAACAATGTGTAGAAGATTTCATTCATTGAAAAGGTAAAATATAAAAGAAAGCCACCAAATTATCCTGTTGTTACTGCAGAAAGTCAGAATCAAAAGTGAAAACTCTGTGGACAGCTTTGAAAGTTGAACTGGAAGTAGTAGAGCAAAGAAGTGAAAGTTGCTCAGTCATGTTCAACTCTTTGCAACCTCATGGACTATACAGTCCATGAAATTCTCCAGGCCAGAATACTGGAGTGGGTAGCCTTTCCCTTCTCCAGGAATCTTCCCAACCCAGGAATCAAACCCAGGTCTCCCTGGGTCCCACACTACAGGTGGATTCTTTACCATCTGAGCCACAAGTGAAGCAGTATAGCAAACAAACATCATATAAAGTATGAGAAGTCTCCTAATGGGAAATATCAGTATTCTCTGTATTTTTTTCTAAGTCAAACATTATAATCCAACAGAGAAAAGTCATACTACGCAGTCCTCAACTGTAACACCCAGGGGTTTTTGTTTGTTTTTGCTTTTTCTTTTATCTGCATACCATATTGTGCTAAAATCATTCACACATCTTTTACTGGTTACTTTAGAAAATACTCTAAGATTCATCTTCTAGGGCAAAAGTTAAAATAAATCCAGTCAGTGTCTACAGTCTCTGTCTGAAAGTGAAAGTGTCAGTCACTCAGTTGTGTCCGACTCTTTGCAACCCCATAGACTGAAGCCCTGGGGAAGGCAGTGGCACCCCACCCCAGTACTCTTGCCTGGAAAATCCAATGGATGGAGGAGCCTGGTGGGCTGTAGTCCATGGGGTCGCTGAGGGTCGGACACGACTGAGCAAAGCGACTTCACTTTCACTTTTCACTTTCATGCATTGGAGAAGGAAACGGCAACCCACTCCAGTGTTCTTGCTTGGAGAATCCCAGGGATGGGGGAGCCCGGTGGGCTGCCATTTATGGGGTCGCACAGAGTCGGACACGACTGAAGCGACTTAGCAGCAGCAATAGCAGACTGAAGCCCAGCAGGCTCCTCTGTCCATGGATTCTCCAGGCAAGAATACTGGAGTGGGTGCCATTCCCTTCTCCAGGGGAATCTTTCCCACCTAGGAATCAAACCTGAGGATCCTATATTTCCTTCATTGCACACAGATTCTTTACCTGCTGAGTCATTGGGGAAGCCCAATCTCTGTCTAACTCACAACTATTAATACTAACTAAGAGAAAGGAGAAAGCATATCTACATTTTGAAAAATGACTCTAAGTCATCACAAAGTGACTTTACTCAAGTGAAAAGAGAGACAGATGAAAAGGCAAATCTCCAACACGTACAGTAAGTTCCCTACATATGAATGAGTTCCATTCCAAGAGCACGTTTGTAAGTCCAATTTGTTTCTAAGTTCAACAAAGTTGGCCTAAGTATCCAACCAACACAATCGACTACATAGTCCTGGATTGTAACAGATTTAAAATACTTTTCACACAAATAATACACAAAAAACAAACATTAAAAAACACACGAATACATACAAAACAAAAAAAAAGCAATTTTTTAGTCTTATAGTACAGTATCTTGAAAAATACAGTAGTACAGTATAAGAGCTGGCATACAGGGGCTGGCATGAGAGTACAAACAAGAAGAATTACTGACTGGAGGAAAAATAGGAGGTGGAAGATGGTACAGCTGAAGGATCATCAGCAATAGGAGATGGAAGGCAAGCTGCAATTTCACTCACACCTGATGTTAATGGAATGAATGTTTCCATCTTTGAAAAGCTTGAAATTTGAAGGTTCATATGCAGGGGATGCACTGTACTTTAAAACTAATCATTACCCTGGCGATACATCACAAATGAACTTGAGAGAAGGGAATTTGTAAAAGGCTTTGCTTGGCTGACAAAATCTATGAGATAAGAGGTAAGAATTACTTTGATTATAAAACTAAAATTTTCCTTCTATATTAGATTCTAAGAACCATATTATGAAAATATATTCTCTTATATGTTAAAAATTTCAAAACAAAAATCATAAACCTGATGGAAAGACCACTTATGAATGTATAAAGACTGGCAAACACAGAAATAATAAATCATAAAACTGTCAGATATTATTTCTGTTGAGATTTTAATATAAAATATTTAAGTACTCTGAATGAAGAAAAAATAAGGAAAATTAATATATATCAGTTGGAAATGTGAAAAACAGAATTTATTTTGTTAACTGTCAGGAAAGTGCTTTCCTTTTAAATACACTGGCCTGCTAGAGGATGAAAGAAAACAATACAAATATTAAATATTAAAGAATTAATAGACAAGACAGAAGGGGTTATGACAAATAATTTAGCCATTTCAATAATTTAATAAAAATTTAGTAGTTTCAATAATTTAATAAGTAGTAGTTCTATTGATATGAGAATGCAAGAAGACCCAGCAGTATCTTTGGCATACGGGTTCTTATAGAAGCAAACATGCCCATGGGCCTTTATAAGTGACACAATTTCATCTCTGAAGGTATAGGTGGAAGGCATCCCAAAGAGTAACCTCATCAATGTGGAATTTCCACAGTATCCCTGGCCAGGGTAAGAGAGGGCAGGGACTTGGGGGAAGTGGGAGGAGACTTTTGTCTACCCCAACAGAAGCCCTGATAGAAAACCTGTCATCTCTAGAACACATTCTAACATCAAGCACAAGTTATAGGAGTCTCCATCTCTGTTTAGTGAGAATCTATCAGTTCAGAATGCTAGTCTTAATTATGCCCCATAGAGGACAGAAGAAAAGCAATGAAAAGACTGTAAGATTCAGAAACAGAAAAATCAGATTCAAATTCTGATGTTATCACCATCCGCAAGGTTAGGTCAAATCATTTAGATGCTGAGCCTTGGTTTCTTCACAGTGACATAAATAGCTACCTAGAAAGATGATGACAGTCTAATGAGATAGTTATGAAAACTACTTTATCAACTGTAAGTTGCTGTGTAAATGATAGATTATGTAAACTCCAACATTACTTCTTACTATTTCCATCTATTTGAAAGTCCCTAAATTATCTGAAAATAACTACCAAATACCACCAAGGATATGCAATGGAAAACAATTTCATATACAAATCAGAATGTATCAAAATATGCTACCAGCCTAGCTGTCACCTCTTGAGTGTTCCAGTTTGTTAATGATGACAAAGTCATTTGGTCTTGTACAATTCTAAGACAGAAGTATGCCTACCATTTGAGTGATGCAGTGATGCCTACCATTTGATGGTTACAGTGGAGGTCTGGTTACATCCTGATATATTTTGGTAATTAAAGTATTTTCTGTTGGGTAGAGAGGAGTGTGAGAGAAAGAGTCAAGTATGGTTTTAAGATTTCTGACCTGAGCAACTGGGAACACAGAGCTGTCACTTAACAAAGATGAGGAAGAAAGACTGAATAGAGCAAGTCTAGTCTTTAACTTTGAGAAGTTAGACAACTACAAAGTGATGCCAAGTAGTACTCTAACAAAATGGGAATGAAAAGACCACAAAAGAAAGAAAGAGACAATGGTATATAATGTCGAAGCCAGTTCAAGTGTTCTTTGAAAATAATTCTTGAGATGTTAGCTTTGCAACAGCCCTAGCAAACAACTGGTCAAAATTAAAGCAGGAAATCAGTGGAAATCTCCAAACACAATGCCTTCTAGAAAAAAAGAATTAAACAGGTTACAAGAAATATACATTTAAATTAAGGAGCAGCATTATAAAATGTAGAATTTTTTTTCTCTCTCAAGTATATAAAAGGCAACTAAAATCAGGAAGAAAAATATGATCTGAAATAGTCTGATGGAGTCAAAATGAAAAACCTGAAGTAAGACATGATTTTGAACAAATGGTATAATGTAAGAAATAATCATTTATTTGGCATTTCTGAATGGCACAGAGAGGATGTCAGTGAAACCAACAAGAACACATATACAATCATAGTTCTCCATTGAAAAATAAGTAATTGATTTTCAATATTTAGAATCAATTTACAGGCAAAGATCTAAAGGTTGTGAAATTTCTGAGATGTTTTGACTGACTCTTCTGAGATTTTAAAGCTTAACTCTTTAATACAATATTATTGTTTTTTTATACATGGTATCTTTAGGAAGGATATACAATTAATTTTTTAAGTAGTTGTTTCTTTTTTTTCTTGAAGGGCTAGTCAGTTAATAATTTCTTTAAAAAAAAAGAAATCTAAGCAGTTAAATTTATATCTGAATTTTACTGGACATCTGAGCTCTTTTGCCAAGAGAATCAAAACTTCTTTAAAAAATATGTCAAAAGCATACATTTGCAGGGGCAAACTTCAGATAGTACAAAAGTATAAAGCTTCAAGCTTGAGAGAAACCTTGGACGAGATCTTATTCAAAGCCCAGGACTAGATGACCTCTCAGTGCTTTCATCTAACCTTGATCATCTAAGAGTTTTCATTACTACCTACATGACAAAGGTGTTCTAGACCTTAAAATGGTGTTCATCCATCTTTTAAAGACAGAAATCCAGTCTTTAGGTAGGATTCCTTCAAAATAGTAAGAAGCAGAGGTAATGCCTTTGGAATTTTTTTTTTTTCAAATATTAAGCAAGAAGTTTTTAAAAAGTTGAGAAATAAAGTCTGAGTTAAAAAAAAAAAAGACATAATAATCATTTGCCTTGTAGCATGGTATGAAAAAAGTCATAACTATTCCTGACCTTTAGTCCACCTAAAGATAGGCTTTTCATACTTTACTATCTGGGTTCACTTATATACAAGTGGAAAAAGTTTGCCATGATAACCAACATTAATCAGATAAAAATGTGTTGTTCCCAAGCCCACACCATTCAGAATGGAATGTCACCTGAAGCTTTCAGCTCCTCTCAAGGTGAAAGGTGGAAAGGGGGGCGCACCCCACTTCTACTGAAAACCTACGCTCAAGGAGCATAAGAGCCCTCAGCTCACTACTACCTTCGTGGCCTTAGCGCTTTCTATTAATTGCACAGTGACATGTTTGAAATGGATTATTTTATTCCTGAAATATTTTTCTTTTCTGAGGATGACTAATTTTGTATTCCTATTCCATTATTTATCAGCTTTTAGATCTTGCCCATGTCACTTGAATTTTAGTCTTGATTTTCTCAAAACTAATTTATCATATCTAATTTTTAGGTTTCTTTAAAGAATAAAGAAGAGCATGTGCAACTATATAAATGTAGGCATTTAATAAATATCAATTGCATTCTGAAATCATATATTTTTGACATTTTAGATTGTAATCCTGAAATCAAAAGTATACAAATACATCAACAGGACAAGAAATTGCTCTGGTTTCCAAGAGTTAATTAAGGGCATCAATTAAACTCTAATGATATTAAACAGTTTAAATGGTCTGGGTGACTTTCAACAGAGCAAAGTCATATATATCTCCAGCAACAATTATTTGCTTCACTGTCTGTGCAGAGAAGGGCCTTACTCTTTAAATGTAAAAGCATGTCACATACAATCAATAGAACAAAGCATAAGTGGGGTGGAAGGCTTGATTTTTTAAAATAAAATTTGTACTAGGCCTTATTATTATACACAACCAATTAAAAATTATATTTTCTTCCAAATGATCTTTACTTGTTATCTAAATCAAAGAGCTACAGAAAACTGGAACTTCCCTGGCAGTCTAGTGGTTAAGACTCAGCTTTCGCTGCAAGGGACACGGATTTGATCCCTGGTTGGGGAACTAAGATCCCACGTGCCACGCCAATAAAACAAACAAACAACAACAACAAATAGAAAATTTCTTGAACCGAATAAAAGTGAAAATATATCAACTGAAATAATTTTTCAAAGGAACTACAGAACACCATAGAACCCCATTTTCATGCTCTAAGAAACCTAAGAGGTCACATATTGTGTCCAACATCTTCTTTGAACAGATGAGAAATCAAAGCACAAGCAGATGCAGTTCATTCCACACATATGTGTTGGGTGCCTGCTCTGTTTTGGGCAGGGTACCCATCCAGGTCTGAACTTAACAAGGCTGCTGAGACCTTCTGATTTCCTGTCCAGTATTTTTCTAGCATACTCATATCTCGAGAGCAAAGATAAATTTATTCTTACCTTAAAATAAAGGAAACAAATTCAAACACCACAATAAATCATTCTGCTTACTACGCTAGGATTGAAAGATTCTAGGAAAATGATTCTCTGGGTAGATAAAGATGTCCAGAAATATTTTGTCTTAATCTCTATTAGAAAAAGATTATCAGTAACTTATTAATCTATATTGTTCTGCCTTGCATGTGTAAAAAGAAGAAGGAAGAGAAGGAAGAGGAGGAAGCATGGGTGGGTAAGGGAGGAAGAGAACATCGTTGAGGACTAAGAAGTTTATAGCACCTTCAACAACCTGACTGAAGATAGGGATATAAACTGTTAGATTAGATTTGTGATAGATGCAGAATTCAGTATAGAATTAGAACATGTTTTTTTAAGTTAATTCTATTTTTTTCTCTTTTTGTCACTTTCCTCTTTTTCTTAAGTTCAATACAGAGGGAAAACAGTTTAATAAGTTTGAATTTAAGATTTTCTTTTTAATAAGATGTGGGATGATATTTATTTAATCTTTGAAAAATAACAGCACAATTACCATGAAGTTGTGGCACTTTTTCCTTATTTTCCTCTATAAAAATGACTACTGTATAAATTATGTCTCAAAGCATGCCTTCAAACAGTAACTTAAGATGTTGCAAGAAAGAAGGATGCCAGTCCAATAAACACAGCTTATGACCATCTCTTGGAGACTGACATGTTCATTTGGGTTATTAATGGCTCTCCAAAGTCCAGCAAAAGAGCAGTTGTGGTTATGTTGCATATGTCAGTGTTTCCCAAACTAATATAAAACAGTAAAGGTTTTTAGCAGAGCAAAATTAATATCCTCTTAACTGCCATCATACAAAACAGACTGAGGAAGTAGGCTGTAGTCACGTGGAAGCTTTCTTCTTGAATGTTGAACTCTAATGAAGGAAAAGCAAGAAAAATAAAGCAATGTCCGTTAAAGTCAACTGGATAATGGAATGGGTTTTGAAACAAACACTGCCTTGTGTTTACTTATGGTTTTTGTTTATCTCTTTCCTTCCTTCCCAGGGTTATTCCCTGAAGGAAACTATAGGCTTTCAGAGAGCATCGACTGTAAAAATCCTAGGCATATGAATAAGCATAGATAAGATATTCAAAACCCAAGAGAAATAAGTTAAAATTAATTAAATCAAGACTATAATCCATAGCATTCACTATTGTGCTATTTAGAAATACTGGGTACATGATAATACTGGGAGAGAACAGCAACTGTGCATGTCAGCTGTTGCAAGAAGCCTACATCACTTGGCTTATCTTCCAAGAACAAAAGAATCAAAAAAGAAGGAATGGAGGAGAACAAGACGGAGGAGGAGTAGGTGGATGTGGGATACATCTCTCTCCACAGATACATCAGGAATACACCTTCAGACACAGAAGTGCATGCAAAACACCAGTGAGAGTGGACAGGAGTACCTGACCAGAGGAAAAGAATATACAGAACCGCGCAAAACTCGGTAGGATGAAGGAACTAGGAAGAGAAACAGGAGTGTTAGAAGGACTGGACCTGCCCTCACCAGGTGGGGCAACAGAAGCAGGGATCTAATCACCACAGCGGGGCAATTGTCCGAGTCAGAGAAACATTTAAGGCTGAGAGTGAAATAGCTGATCTCTGGCAACCTAAATGGAATGAGAATCAAACAGTCCTTGCCACAGCCATACATACCCTAGACAGAAACGCTGGTTTCCTGGAAGGCACAGCAGCTGGGAGCTGGAGCTTAGGGATTGTGCAGCAATCCTAAGACAAGAGCTGCTGTTGACTGCAGAAAGATGGACTGAGGGGATGTGAAGGAGGAGATCATGGTGGGAAATGCCAGTAGAGCAAAGCCAGGCAGCCATGGAAGCAAGGTGATANAGGGAAAACAGTTTAATAAGTTTGAATTTAAGATTTTCTTTTTAATAAGATGTGGGATGATATTTATTTAATCTTTGAAAAATAACAGCACAATTACCATGAAGTTGTGGCACTTTTTCCTTATTTTCCTCTATAAAAATGACTACTGTATAAATTATGTCTCAAAGCATGCCTTCAAACAGTAACTTAAGATGTTGCAAGAAAGAAGGATGCCAGTCCAATAAACACAGCTTATGACCATCTCTTGGAGACTGACATGTTCATTTGGGTTATTAATGGCTCTCCAAAGTCCAGCAAAAGAGCAGTTGTGGTTATGTTGCATATGTCAGTGTTTCCCAAACTAATATAAAACAGTAAAGGTTTTTAGCAGAGCAAAATTAATATCCTCTTAACTGCCATCATACAAAACAGACTGAGGAAGTAGGCTGTAGTCACGTGGAAGCTTTCTTCTTGAATGTTGAACTCTAATGAAGGAAAAGCAAGAAAAATAAAGCAATGTCCGTTAAAGTCAACTGGATAATGGAATGGGTTTTGAAACAAACACTGCCTTGTGTTTACTTATGGTTTTTGTTTATCTCTTTCCTTCCTTCCCAGGGTTATTCCCTGAAGGAAACTATAGGCTTTCAGAGAGCATCGACTGTAAAAATCCTAGGCATATGAATAAGCATAGATAAGATATTCAAAACCCAAGAGAAATAAGTTAAAATTAATTAAATCAAGACTATAATCCATAGCATTCACTATTGTGCTATTTAGAAATACTGGGTACATGATAATACTGGGAGAGAACAGCAACTGTGCATGTCAGCTGTTGCAAGAAGCCTACATCACTTGGCTTATCTTCCAAGAACAAAAGAATCAAAAAAGAAGGAATGGAGGAGAACAAGACGGAGGAGGAGTAGGTGGATGTGGGATACATCTCTCTCCACAGATACATCAGGAATACACCTTCAGACACAGAAGTGCATGCAAAACACCAGTGAGAGTGGACAGGAGTACCTGACCANGCTGCTGCATGCTGCTGCTGCTAAGTCGCTTTAGTCGTGTCCAACTCTGCGTGATCCCATAGACAGCAGCCCACCAGGCTCTCCTGTCCCTGGGATTCTCCAGGCAAGAATACTGGAGTAGGTTGCCATTTCCTTCTCCAATGCATGAAAGTGAAAAGTGAAAGTGAAGTAGCTCAGTCATGTCCAACTCATGCATAGCTTAATTTTAAAATACATTACTGCTAAAAAATGCTAACCATCATCTGAGCCTTTAATGAGTCATTATCTTTTTGCTAGTGGAGGTCTTGCTTCAATGTTGATGGCAAATCGAAGAGGCGTTTGTTGAAAGAGGTGGTTGGAGTGCCTGTGGCAACTTGTAAAAATAACAGAACAGTGAAGTTGGCCCCATCGGTTGACTCTTCATTTCATGAAAGATTTCTCTGTACATGCAATGCTGTTTGTTACGAGTTTACTCACAGAGAACTACTTTCAAAATTAGAACCAACCCTCTAAAACCCTGCCTCTGCCTTATCAACTAAGTTGATATAATATTCTAAATCCCTAATTGTCATTTCATCTTCCCATGTGGCACTAGCAGTAAAGAACCTGCCTGCCAAGGCAGGAGACACAAAAGATGCAGGTTCAATCCCTGTGTCAGAAAGATCCCCTAGAGTAGGAGATGGTGACCTGCTCCAGCATTCTTGCCTGGAAAATTCCATGGACAGGGGAGCCTGGAGGGCTACAGTCTGTGGGGCTGCAAAGTCATACACGACTGAGTGCATGCACACAATTATCATTTAAATCATCTTCACAACATGCTCATCTGGCATAGATTCCATCTCAAGAAACTGTTTTCTTTGCTCATCCATAAGAAGCAACTCCTCATCCACTGAAATTTTATCATGAGATCACAGAAATTCATATGCATCTTCAGGCTTCATTTCTAATTCTAGCTTGCTATTTCCACCACATTTGCAGTTACATCCTCCAGTAAAGTCCTGAACTCCTCAAAGTTGTCCATGAGGGTTGGAATCAACTTCTTCCAAACTTGTTAATGTTAACATTTTGAATCATCAATGTTCTTAATGGCAGGTAGAACGGTGAATCCTTTTCAGCAGGTTTTCAATTGACTTTGCCTGGATCCATCAGAGGAATCACTCTCTATGGAAGCTACAGCCTGATGAAATGTATTCCTTAAATAATAAGACTTGAAAGTTAGAATTACTCTATGGTTCATAGGTTGGTTATTGTGTGTTAAAGTAGGCATGAAAACAACAATAATCTCATTGTCTATCTCCATCACAGCTCTTGAGTGACCAGACGCGTTGTCAGTAAGCAGTAATATTTTAAAATGAATCTTCCTTTTCTGAGCCATAGGTCTCAACACAGGGCTTAAAATATTCAGTAAAACATGTCATAAACAAATGAGCTGTCATCCAGGGTTTGCTGTTCAATTTATAGAGCAGAGTGTAGATTTAACATAATTCTTAAGGACCTTAAGATTTTCAGATGGTAAATGAGCATTGGCTTCAAATTAAAGTCACTAGCTGCATTAGCCCTTAATAGAGTCAGCCTGCCCTCTGAAGCTTTGAAGCCAGTCATTGACTTCTCCGATCTAGCCATGAAAGTCTTAGATGGCATCGTCTTCCAATAATAAACCATTTTTTTTCTACATTGAAAATCCATTGTTTAGTGTGGTCACTTTCATTGATTATCTCATGTAGATCTTCTGGATAACTTGGTACAGTTTCTACATCTGCACTTGTTGCTTCATATTGCATTTTTATGTTATGGACACAGTTGCTTTCCTTAAACCTAATGAACCAACCTCTGCAGCTTCAAACTTTTCTACTACAGCTTCCTCACCTCTCTCAGCTTTCACAGAGTTGAGGGGAGTTGGACCTTGCTCTGAATTAGACTTTGGGCTAAGGGAATATTGTGGCTGTTTTGATCAACTATCTGTGCTTAATTGGGCTTCTCTTGTAGCTCAGAGGGTAAAGAATTCACCTGCAATGCAGGAGACCCTGGTTTGATTCCTGAGTGATGAAGATCCGCTGGAGAAGGGATAGCTACCCACTCCAGTATTCTTGAGTTTCCCTGGTGGCTCAGACAGTAATAGAATCTGCCTGCAATGGGTGGAGACCTGGGTTTCATCTCTGGGTTGGGAAGATCCCCTCAAGGAGAGCACAGCAACCCACTCCAGTATTCTTGTCTTGAGAACCCCCATGGACAGAGGAGCCTGACAGGTTACAGTCCATGGGGTCACAAGTTTCAGCCTATCTAAGCTATTTTTTTTTTAATACTTTATTCTACTTTACAATACTGTATTGGTTTTGCCATACATTGACATGAATCAGCCACAGGTGTACACGAGCTCCCAATGTCGAAGCCCCCTCCCAACTCCCACCCCACTTGCCTTCCTCACTAAGCTTAATCATTTCTAGTTGTTGATTTAAAATAAGAGACATGAACCTTCTTTTGAACATTCGAACCCCTAGTAGTCACTGTAGGGTTATTAATTGACCTAATTTCAACATTTTTGTGTCCTAGGGAACAGAGAGGCCAGAGAAGAGGGAGGATGACAGAGTACTGGCCAATTTGGTGAAGTAGCCAAAACAGACACATTTATCACTTAAGCTCACCGTCCTATATGGGTGCTGTTCCTGGCATGCAGGAACAGTTATAACAGCAACAACAAAGATCACTGATCAAGGACCACCAAAACAAATATAATAATACTGTAAAGGTTTGAAATATTGTGAGAATCATCAAAATGTGACACAGCAACACTAAGAGAACAAATGCTGTTGGAAAATTGGTGCCAATAGAATTGCTCCATATACAATTGCTTCAAACTCGCCTGCAATGCAGGAGACATAAGAGATGCAGTTTTAATCCATGGGTCAGGAAGACTCCCTGGAGGAGGGCATAGCAACCCACTTCAGTATTCTTGCCTGGAGAATCCCATGGACAGAGGAGCCTGGCAGAATACAGTCCATAGGGTCGCAAAGAGTTGGACATGACTGAAGTGACTCAGCATGCACAAGTTGCCATAAATCTTCAATTTGTGAAGAACACAATATCCTGTAGCACAACAGAATCTAGTGCAATGAAAGGAGATGTGTCTATGAGTCAATCATGCAGACACTATCATTATCATTTTTTAACAAGGAAATCAATGCTCAGATATAACTTAATCAAGATCACGGAGTCAGAAAGAGAAAATGACCCCATGTATGAGTAATTGTAAAGCTCATCTTATTCCTAGCATTCTCAGAAGAGCTCTCATATAGCAGAGCACGTGATGGTAGGCCAATTTTCTAAGTGAGGAAACCAAAAATCAAAGAGTCAAAATGCTTTTCTAGTGTATATTAGAGCCAGAACTTGAATTTAGAGTTTTCTACCACATTACAGTTGATACTACCTAAAGAGAAAAATTTGTAATAGTGTTCTCACTGATAGAAAACCTGTGATATTCCAGAGACTGAGCTTAAGTTAATAAAAATAATGTGTTTTCTTCCTTTTCTTTTTTTTTTTTTAACCTTTTTGGCTCACTGGTAAATAGATTTTGCAAGTTTATTTTATTTGTAAATTCAACTATTGTCCTAAAAGTACAAAGGGATATAATTGAGATAAACTAAAAACATAATAAATGAACTAAAAATATATCATTTTCACAAGGGAAACCACAGTTTTCTAGGCTGCATTCCCTTGAGCTAGAAAATATACTTCTAATGAGCTTTCAGTAATCACATAAATTGAAAACCTAACCCTGTAATGCCTGATAGTGATCTAAACTACTTAGCTATGTTTTGCATTATACCACAAAACAGTGGTTTGTTCATGAAATGTAACAAAATATCATGTGTTACTCATACTTTGGCCTTAGGCTTACATGTGTTGAAACCATAATCCCCAACGTATTTCAGAGTATGTTTGGACAACCCAAGTTACTCTATGAAAATGACCCAAAAGGAAAACCCTATTCCATTAAAAACACAAATTGCTAAGAGTTAAATGTTTAAGTATTGCCTAGAGTGTATAAGGAAGATTTAAAATACAGTGCCCAATTTCCCCACTTAAAAAAATTTTTTTAAAGGAATATTCAGAAACCATACAGGAAAGTTGTAAATTAGCTATATCCTCATCTACTTCATATATGTTGCATTATGTAATATGGAAGAAATGAGATACTATATCCCAACAAAGAACAGCTTCAGATTTAGAGAGAAAGGGGTCATGCTGTCTGCTAAATATGGAAGACTCGTCAAGGTAATATCAAGGATTAACATTAGACATGACAGTTTGAGATTCTGAAGTCAAGCTCCCTGAAGCCCATCTTGAGAATGTTTGTGGATATTATTTAGGCTGTATATTCTCTAAGGACAGTGCTGTTGTGTTAAGAATGTGAGTGATGGGATCAGACAGAAACTATTGGGTTGGCTAAAAGTTTTGTTCAGGTATGTTTCCATAACATCTTTAACTTATTTTTAATTTGAGGATAACTGCCTTACAACATTGTGTTGCTTTCTGCCATACGACAGCATAATCAGCCATAAGTATACATATGTCCCCTCCTTCTTGAACCTCCTTCCTACCCCCCACCCCATCACATCCCAGCCCTCTACGTTGTCACAGAGTACTGGGTTGAGCTCCCTGCATTATGCAACAACTTCTCACCAGCCATTTATTTTACATATGACAGTGTATATGTGTCAGTGCTAGTCTCTCAATTCCTTCCACCTTCTCCTGCCCCCACTGTGTCCACAGTCTGTTCTATATGTCTCTCTGTTCTTACCCTGAAAACAGGTTCATCAGTACCATCTTTCTAGTTTCCACATATATGTGCTTAATATATGATATTTGTTCTCTTTCTGACTTACTTCGCTCTCTATAACAGGCTCTTGGTTGGCCCACCTCAGTAGAACTGACTCAAATTCATTACTTTTTCCATAACATTTCATGATACACTTGAATCCCAGTACTATAATTCACAAGATCTATGACCTTAAGAAAATAACTTCACCCCTCTGAGCCTTAATTTTCTCTTTTCTTACATATGCAGTACTCAAATATTGTGGCTTCCCTGGTGGTTCAGAGGTTAAAGCGTCTGCCTCTGATGCAGGAGACCTGGGTTTGATCCCTGGGTCGGGAAGATCCCCTGGAGAAGGAAATGGTAACCCACTCCAGTATTCTTGCCTGGAGAATCCCATGGACAGAGAAGCATGATAGGCTACAGTCCACGGGGTCGCAAAGAGTCAGACACGACTGAGCAACTTCACTCACTCACTCACTCAAATATTACTCACGTCTTTGGCAGGGTTGGGAGGATTAAAAGAGATGGCATATGTAAAATACTTAGCAAATTTCTTAGCAGCAAGTGAGCAGTCAGCAAGTTTTAGCTACTACTACTACTATGATTATTATTGATATCTAGTGAGTAATCCTTATGTTCTTAGGTTCCTAACACAATGCCCATAAATATAAAGGAATCAATAATGTTCACTAAGTAAACTTAGTTTTATGGCTAATAGTTTGAAATTTTACACTACTCCATGTAATCACAAATCAAACTTTTAAAACACCATTATTCAAACTCAGAAATACTGGGTTAGTCATCATATAAGACTGGGAAATCTAAGTTAAACAAAATCAGTACTTTCTTTCCTGCAGAACTTCTCTGACTCTTTAATGTGACAATGTGAGTTATGAATCCCCTAAAGAGGCATAAGATACAGCCTGCAGTGCTTCTTAAATTTACTGGGCAGTTTCCTCATCTATAAAACATAAGATTTTACAGAATAATCTCTAAATTCCTCCCTCTTCATCAAGAGATTAGAACTCTAGGCATTTTTTTAGAACTAGTCATGCCTATGAATATAGATTTTAAAATGAAGGGACTTCCCTGGTGGTCCAGTGGCTGAGATTCCACATTCCTAATGCAGGGGGCCTGGGCTCAATCCCTGGTCGGAAAACTAGACCCCACATGACACAACTAAGACCTGGTGCAGGCAAATCAATAAAAATAAATAAATATTAAGAATTCTCCTGCTAATGCAGGGGACACAGGTTCAATCACTGACAGGGAAACTAAGATCCCACATGCTTTGGGGAAACTAAGCCCACACTCCCCAATGAAAGATCCTGTATGATGCAACTAAGACCCAATGCAGCCAAAAATAAATAAAATTTTTAAAATGGAGAGCAGTCATTATATTCTCCTGGTTACAGTGCTCCCATGACTTCCCATATCCAGCTGAATAAAATCCAGTCTGCTTAGCATGTTGTTTAAGGCCCTTCCTAAGCTGGCTCTAAACTACCACTCTAGGCTTGCTCCACTCTCCACTTAATGGACTTCAGCCTCTCAGCAGGCTCTGCTTTCTTCAGTCACACAGAGGACCACTCCTTCACTCTACCACCTACTATCTGCTGTTGACCACTTTGCCCGACAGGCAAACACACAAACATCTCTCAGTAGTCACCTTTCTATCCTTTGAAGTACACCTTAAATTCTGTACCTTTGTAGCATTGTTATCTCAACCTCAGTGCTTTCCAAACAATGTGTCCCTTTTCTTATTAATATTAAAGCTTTTTTCCTCGATTTTTGACTGTGCTGCATGGCATGCAAGGTTTTACCCTGATCAGGGATTGAACCCTGTGCCAACTACAGTGGGGGTGCAGTCCTATCCACTGGAATGCCAGGGAAGTCCCATTAATGCCCTTTTATATAAGCTCTCCCTCTGGACTGAGCTTCTCGGTTATCCAAACATTTCTCTCATCCTCCATCGCCTAGTGCCTTGCACAACCCTGCACAGTGCCTAGTATATGTAATGCTTGTTGAATCACAACAAAATAAGCACATGAAATTCAAAAGAAGTTTTAAGCCCTGAAATTGGAATATTAATATACATATATATATATATAAACTAGGCTACACATAGGGAAAGTGTTCAAATACATCAAAAATCTTCTAAGGCAAAGAGAAGAAACAGGTGGGTATGGAGTTGACCTCAGTGGAACGTAAAATGAGTTCTTGTTTGTTTTCTCATATCCGACTTGAAATTATGCTCAACAACCTAACTCTCTGTATTCATGACCACCATCTTGCACCAGCATAGTATCACTCCTGAGAAGAAAATCTGCTCCTGAAAACGCATTTCAAAAGCTTGAAATGCGTTAATGTGGTGGATGCAGGTGTTGCTCTGCCCAGCAGAGGGCGCATAGCCCCCAACACTGAGTAAGGCGGGTCAAGGAAGCCCGCGGGGAGGGGGTGAAGTTCAAGGAACCATAGCCTCCAAATCCAGGTCAAAGCACTGACCTCCTGTCCTCGCCTGCTCCCCAGCACTCTGTTCTATTCTTCCCACTCACAATGAGGTGTTAGTGAACTTCCAGATATCAAGCACACCAGTTTTGCAGCAAATGGGAAGAGGGCAAAGGGGAAGCTGTTCACTGAGGGGTGTGATAATTTCTTGGAAAAGGAAACTTTAACTCAACTCACTCCTACTGAGCATCATGGCTTACAGAAAGCATCTCAGACTGGTTCTACCTTACAATCTGATTCCTTTCCTTTGAAAGTGGATAGGAGATTCAAAATGTCCCTTCCTCAACTGGAAGGAAAATGATTTTCTGTCCTTAATGAATATTTTAGGCTTCAGAAAGGTTACACTAAGGTCATCAAGCTATTAAAAGGATGAATGGGGGTAAACTCCTTCCCTTGAATATATATTTACATTTTATGAGGGATAACTAGTAGAAGAGGAGGGGAAAATATACCATCCTTTCACATTCTAAAGACAGATGCTTCTATCGTCCAACTTCAGAGTAAGGGCCAGTGACCTGGGAAGACAAACTGAAAATTAATAATAAACCAGATTCAAGTCACTCTCGAGGAACCCACAGCCATCCCCACTGTGCTTTGTTTGAGGAGAACAGAGTAACATCACAGTCCTTATGGGGAGCTTGTTTGTCTGCTATTAACCCCAAAACCTGTTGAGAGGAGGCAGATAGAAAAAACTACTTGTTAACACCAAGAAAGGGCACACAGAGTATTATCCTATCCCTTCAAAATACACCTCAGGCAGAGAGGAGACATCTTCGTGGAATCTTGTCCTTGCGTTGAGGAGGCCCTGTTCTCTCCTATGCAAGGGTCTAGGAAGCAGCATGGGGACTGACTGATAGAAGGCTGTGGGTGCTTCCAGCTACCTGGAGAAGACAGTAGAGAGCTGGGGAGTGGTGAAGGACCACCGTTTATACAGACTGCAAGTCCTAGAACCATCTAAACTCAGAATAAAACCTCAACTGAACCAACCTGCAATCCTATAAAAGCCTGGTGTAACTCAGTGTAAATCATGCTAAGCAGTGTGATTTTATCTTGATATCTTAAGAAGCCATTGAAGAATTTTAAACAGGAAGTGACATGATTAGGTTTGCATGTTGGGATGATCACTCTAGAAACAGCAGACAGTGGAGTAAGCTTATACATATCAAATACGAAATGTTAAATCAGATGTCATGCTTATTAATTAGCATAAGGCATAGCAAGACCATGAGTTGAATTTTGAAAAACAGGACATACTAAATGAGATTGGGGTGTTTCTTCCATTTCCAGCCTACTTATCTTGCCCTAGACCCAAGTTCCCCTGCCTTGCACAGGCTTAAGGGCCATCATTCATACAGACTGCAAGTCCTANATGAGTTCTTGTTTGTTTTCTCATATCCGACTTGAAATTATGCTCAACAACCTAACTCTCTGTATTCATGACCACCATCTTGCACCAGCATAGTATCACTCCTGAGAAGAAAATCTGCTCCTGAAAACGCATTTCAAAAGCTTGAAATGCGTTAATGTGGTGGATGCAGGTGTTGCTCTGCCCAGCAGAGGGCGCATAGCCCCCAACACTGAGTAAGGCGGGTCAAGGAAGCCCGCGGGGAGGGGGTGAAGTTCAAGGAACCATAGCCTCCAAATCCAGGTCAAAGCACTGACCTCCTGTCCTCGCCTGCTCCCCAGCACTCTGTTCTATTCTTCCCACTCACAATGAGGTGTTAGTGAACTTCCAGATATCAAGCACACCAGTTTTGCAGCAAATGGGAAGAGGGCAAAGGGGAAGCTGTTCACTGAGGGGTGTGATAATTTCTTGGAAAAGGAAACTTTAACTCAACTCACTCCTACTGAGCATCATGGCTTACAGAAAGCATCTCAGACTGGTTCTACCTTACAATCTGATTCCTTTCCTTTGAAAGTGGATAGGAGATTCAAAATGTCCCTTCCTCAACTGGAAGGAAAATGATTTTCTGTCCTTAATGAATATTTTAGGCTTCAGAAAGGTTACACTAAGGTCATCAAGCTATTAAAAGGATGAATGGGGGTAAACTCCTTCCCTTGAATATATATTTACATTTTATGAGGGATAACTAGTAGAAGAGGAGGGGAAAATATACCATCCTTTCACATTCTAAAGACAGATGCTTCTATCGTCCAACTTCAGAGTAAGGGCCAGTGACCTGGGAAGACAAACTGAAAATTAATAATAAACCAGATTCAAGTCACTCTCGAGGAACCCACAGCCATCCCCACTGTGCTTTGTTTGAGGAGAACAGAGTAACATCACAGTCCTTATGGGGAGCTTGTTTGTCTGCTATTAACCCCAAAACCTGTTGAGAGGAGGCAGATAGAAAAAACTACTTGTTAACACCAAGAAAGGGCACACAGAGTATTATCCTATCCCTTCAAAATACACCTCAGGCAGAGAGGAGACATCTTCGTGGAATCTTGTCCTTGCGTTGAGGAGGCCCTGTTCTCTCCTATGCAAGGGTCTAGGAAGCAGCATGGGGACTGACTGATAGAAGGCTGTGGGTGCTTCCAGCTACCTGGAGAAGACAGTAGAGAGCTGGGGAGTGGTGAAGGACCACCGTTTATACAGACTGCAAGTCCTAGAACCATCTAAACTCAGAATAAAACCTCAACTGAACCAACCTGCAATCCTATAAAAGCCTGGTGTAACTCAGTGTAAATCATGCTAAGCAGTGTGATTTTATCTTGATATCTTAAGAAACCATTGAAGAATTTTAAACAGGAAGTGACATGATTAGGTTTGCATGTTGGGATGATCACTCTAGAAACAGCAGACAGTGGAGTAAGCTTATACATATCAAATACGAAATGTTAAATCAGATGTCATGCTTATTAATTAGCATAAGGCATAGCAAGACCATGAGTTGAATTTTGAAAAACAGGACATACTAAATGAGATTGGGGTGTTTCTTCCATTTCCAGCCTACTTATCTTGCCCTAGACCCAAGTTCCCCTGCCTTGCACAGGCTTAAGGGCCATCATTCATACAGACTGCAAGTCCTAGAACCATCTAAACTCAGAATAAAATCTCAAGGGAAATGACTTGCAATCCTACTTTTCAATATAGAAGAGTAGGAACTTAATTTTAATCTCACAAATATTTTTGGCTTTGCTAATTGTTGAAACCATCACACAAGATTCTTCTAGGAATTCTGAAATGAATAAAATGCAATCTCTGTCTTCTAGAAACTCATAGACTACTTCAAATCAAATAAAAAGGAAAACACTTTTTTTCTAGTGGGTTATCTTGGGCAAATAAAAATACTAACAAAATTACTTTTTAAATTATGTATTTGGATAGTGGAGTGGTAAAGAATCTGCCTGCCAATGCAGGAGGCCTAAGTGATGTGAGTTCTATCCCTGGGGTGGGAAGATTCCCTAAAGGAGAAAATGGCAGCCCACTCCAGTATTCTTGCCTGGGAAATTTCATGGACAGAGGAATCTGGCAGGCTATAGTCCATGGGTCACAACTGAGAGGTGGACACAACTGAGTGACTAATACTTTCACACTTTCTGAGTAAATATATACCCATAGCTTAAGGGTAGACCTATAATTAAATCTTGTATTATAACAGACAAGACTGGGGGAGAAAGGAACACTATTTCACTCAATAAAGTTGAGCTGCGATTATCTAAAGGTAAGCCCATGCTTAAAATCCTCAGTATTGTGGTATGAAGAGGTCTATGAAATAAATTAACATTTTTAGTTCCAGTGCAAAATTGAAATAGTTTGTTTATAAAAGGCTAAAGGAAGTATTTCTAATTTAATATGCTAGATGTTTTAAATGAAAACTTTTGGGCAAAGGGCAATTCTGGATTTTTAAATACACTTTGAATTTGGCCATTTGAATGTTTAGATCTTATTTTGCAGGATATTTTTACAGGCTTGGGCTTTCTTCGGCAGAGGGGCTGCCATTCAATACTGGAAGGGAAAAGAGTGAGGTTACTGTGATCCTCCACATCATGGAATTTTGTGTTAATGAACCACAATGTGAGCCAAGGCTTTGTGTGGTTAACATCATTATTTCCATAACAGACTCAAACCCTACAGAAAAATGCTTCGAAGCAGTATAATTTTGTCACTCAGAAATCCACTGCACTAACACCACATAGATTTGTGGCGAAGACATATGTACTCGGCGATTACAGTCCACAAGGGCAGCCTGGTGTCCACAGGTCCACAATTTCTCCCTGTGGTTCCTGATCAAATGAGTTAGGAGCTTCAGTCAGCACAACATAGAAGATAAACATGAATAACAAGGAAATTTTAGAGTGTACCTCCAGAGGTAACACACTACATATTTCCAGTTACAGCAATTATTACCCTGAAAACTATTTGCTTCTTTTCATATCATCCAAGGTCAGGATCCTTCATATGGGCTTGGATTTGTTTGTTTCTCTAATATCATGCTGCTGCTGCTGCTGCTAAGTCGCTTCAGTCGTGTCCGATTCTGTGTGACCCCACAGACAGCAGCCCACCGCGCTCCCCCATCCCTGGGATTCTCTAGGCAAGAATATTGGAGTGGGTTGCCATTTCCTTCTCCAGTGCATGAAACTGAAAAGTCAAAGTGAAGTTGTTCAGTCGTGTCTGACTCTTAGCGACCCCATGGACTGCAGCCTAACCAGGCTCTTCCGTCCATGGGATTTTCCAGGCGAGATTACTGGAGTGGGGTGCCATTGCCTTCTGCACTAATATCATGAGCAGTTCTGAATTTCATGTAAATATGTCACCTAAAAAACACAGCCCCTTTCTCCTCTTCTATACTAGAACTGGCTTCAGATTCATAGAATGTCATGTATGTTGCTATACTGAAATGACAGTGATACATGCTGTTTCAACCAAGAAATACCGGAGTAGAGTATTGAACATGAGTCCTAAAAAATGTACTTACATACTATGCATATCAAAGTAAAGATGGATTTTTTTTTTCAGGTCAAGACAGCACTTTATTCAGCCTCTGAAACTATCTTTAATCAGAGAATTTTGAGCTCCATCCTCACTTGATGGGCATACCTTTAAACAGATGAACACTTATTTAATTGAACCTAATCCACAAAACTTAGGAGGAAAAATATCTCGACCTTGATTCTCTAGAAATTCTGAATGTGTATGTCTCTTGACAAAGAAAAGAAAAGTGAAATTATTTATAAAACAGAAACAGACTCACAAACATAGAAAACAAAATTATATTTACTAAAAGGAAGAGTGCTGCTGCTGGTGCTAAGTCACTTCAGTCCTGTCCAACTCTGTGTGACCCACACAGATGGCAGCCCACCAGGCTCCCCAGTCCCTGGGATTCTCAAGGCAAGAACATTGGAGTGGGTTGCCATTTCCTTCTCCAGGGCATGAAAGTGAAAAGTGAAAGTGAAGGGGAAAGTGAGGGAAGAATAAATTAGGAGTTTGACATTAGCAGATACAAACTACTGTATATAAAACAGATAAACAACAAAGTCCTAATAGCACAGGGGACTATATTTAATATCCTGTATTGGAGTTTCAGCTTTAGTATCAATCCTTCCAATGAACACCAGGGACTGATTTCCTTTAGGATGGACTGGTTGGATCTCCTTGCAGTCCAAGGGACTCTCAAGAGTCTTCCCCAACACCACAGTTCAAGAGCATTAATTCTTCAGCGCTCAGCTTTCTTCACAGTCCAACTCTCACATCCATACATGACCACTGGAAAAACCATAGCTTTGACTAGATGGACCTTGGTTGGCAAAGTAATGTCTCTGCTTTTGAATATGCTATCTAGGTTGGTCATAACTTTTCTTCCAAGGAGTAAGCGTCTTCTAATTTCATGGCTGCAGTCACCATCTGCAGTGATTTTGCAGCCCCCCAAAATAAAGTCTGACACTGTTTCCCCTGTTTCCCCATCTATTTCTCATGAAGTGATGGGACCAGATGCCATGATCTTCGTTTTCTGAATGTTGAGCTTTAAGCCAACTTTTTCACTCTCCTCTTTCACTTTCATCAAGAGGCTCTTTAGTTCTTCTTCACTTTCTGCCATAAAGGTGGTGTCATCTGCATATCTGAGGTTATTGACATTTTTCCTGGAAATCTTGATTTTAGCTTGTGCTTCATCCAGACCAGTGTTTCTCATGATGTACTCTGCATAGAAGTTAAATAAGCAGGGTGACAATATACAGCCTTGACGTACTCCTTTTTCTATTTGGTACCAGCCTGTTGTTACATGTCCAGTTCCAACTGTTGCTTCCTGACCTGCATATAGGTTTCTCAAGAGGCAGGTCAGGTGGTCTGGTATTCCCATCTCTTTCAGAATTTTCCACAGTTTCTTGTGATCCATACAGTCAAAGGCTTAAGAGTGGGGTTCTAGAAATTTGGAATTATACTAGTGAACAGAGATATTATAATCTATTTTGTATTATACACAGGCTGGTAAGCCTAGGAAAGCTCGACTTTAGAAATGAAAAACAATTGGATTTTAAGTTTATTTCTAGAAAGGACAAGACAATCTTGAAAAAAAAAATCAGATGGAGAGTTTGAGGGAAGAGAAAGAAGACTTGCAATCAATAAGATTACATGTATTACTTAGAATCATGCTTATACAGGAAATCTTATAAAACAAACCCATCTGGCAGGGAACTGAGCCTTCTGAGGGGACTGGCTTTGGTGCTGAAGTTAATATGACCCCCAAAGCAAAAGCAAGTAAACCACTGCAATTTGGTATAAACAGCATAGCTATCATCTAACCTCCCACGCTTCATTTCCTCATCTTTAAATAAAGACATTCCTAAATCTCCAATTTATAGTCAACAATCTAATTTCCTAATTAATGAGAATGCACAAGCTACCCACAAACTTCTCAGAAAATTCCCCCGACTCTGTGGCATCCTGTAACAAGGATAACAAGGGGTGGCAGGCAAATCTTAAGCACTAGCTTCTGAGGCTTCCCTGAAAGTGCTGGTTTCAACCTCCTTTTCTTGCATCTAACCACAAACCAGGGCAGCTTCCTGTGGCATCTGAAATGGGGAGCAGGAAACAGAGACAGCATTTTGTCCAGAAGGAAGTGAGGAGGAAGGTGAGCCAGTTAGCTGTCTCTTACGATTCCATCTCTACAGCCACCATCATGTTTAGAATTGTGGTTGGGAAAGAATACAATCTTAGAGATAACAGAGATGATGATCTCTTTAGAAATCACCACTCCTTTGCTAGTATTTTGAAAGTCCAATATGCTCCCTCCCTCCAACTCAGTTTAAAGGAAATACTTTCAGTTCTATTGGGTTGGCCAAAAAGTTAATTTAGGTTTTCTGCAACTATCTTCTGGAGTGGAAAAACTCAAACAAATTTTTTGGCCAACCCAATAGAAGTCATGGATCACATGTGAAAGGTTTAGAAACTGGTACCCTATATACAGTGATGGTGGGTTTGGCATGGTTGTCATCTACTGGACAAAGTTATCATCTTACATCATCTTTTTTTTACCATCTTCTTTTCCAAATAATATCCATATGTATTTCTTACTTTCTGCACATCCTAATAAGCTCCTTTCCAAATAAATGTCTCATCAGATTCCCACCTTCTCTGGCCACTCTGGGTTCACTATTTCCCTAACACTTTCATGTCTATAAGGGTAGCCCCAAAACACTGGTCAGAGATTTATTCATGAGATTTATCATTTTTCCTATATACAATTCTATTGAGCATTTTGTTTCTAATTTTTTAAAATTTTTATTAACTTTGTCATAAACATAATTATGAATCATTTAATAAATGTAAGCAAAATTTCCCTTTAGTTAATCTGCCATTTTACTTGTTAGATGATATTTAATAATGATTTCTTTGTTTGTGCATATTTATGAGATGAGGAAGAACTTTGTATATCATCATTGGTGAGCTGGTTAAAGAATTAGAATTTTAAAAGTGAGGGCTGAAATACTCTTTACACATCCTATCATTCAGTAAGTGAAGAACCAAAAGTCTAAAGCCACATTGTGCATAAGGTATACTAGCTGTGAAGTACCTGAAATACAGCTAGTCCAAACTGAAATGTGTCTCAAGCTTAAAATACACGTTGAAAAGCATCAGAGTCACTAATGGTGACGTCTGCTTTGGCCATTGAGGAGAGAAATGTACCTGGAAGTAAAAGTGGATTAGCTTGTCAGACTCAGAAGCCATTCTCAAAGCAATGTCTGCTGGAGTAATTGTAACCAAGCAGGATCCTGTGGAGACCTCCACCAAGATAATGATTAACTTCTCTGTTTTAACCTTTATTCCTTTTCTTGTTCAAAACTTGTTCTCCTTAGAGTGGAGGAGTACCCAGAAAGGAGAGGAATTGTAACCAGGCAGGACCTTGTGAGGCCCTTCCAGGACAGGCCATCCCTCATATCTGCTTTAACTCCTCTCTGAAGTACCTAGATAATAGTATTTAATGTAAATTTCCCTACCATTTTGCAGATGTGCAAACCCTGAAACAAATGGAAGAACTACCCGATGACCAAGAGCACACAGCCCCAGGCCTCCTGGAGCCTAAGGACTGACAATGCTAACTACAGGAACACAACCCCTGTTAACCTGTGACACCACCCTGCTGCCTCACCATCAGCCAGAGAATTGCACACAAGCCCCATATCCTGCAAATCATCTTCCCTCACCGGCCCTTTAAAAATGCATTCCAGAAAAACTTGAATGAACATGAGGCTTTTCAAGGCATGAACCCCCTTTTCTCCTTTCATGGTCCTGCAATAATAAACATTTCTCTGCTCCAAACTCAAAAAACTCATCTTAGATGACATAAACCTACAGTATCAATACAGTTTAGTATAAATGTATTTGCTCTTCTTCATGATTTTCTTAATACCATTTGATTTTCTCTCATTTACTTTATTTTAAAATACAGTATATAGTAGATATAACATAAAAAAATGTTAATCAGCTAGTTTGTTATTAGTAAGGCTTCCATTCAACAAAAGGCCATTAGTAGTTAAATTTTGGGGGGCAGGGTCAAAAGTTACAGGTAGATTTTGGACCTCATGGGATACTGACACCCCTAACAACATTCATGTTGTTCAAAGTCAACTGTGAGTTCTGCGGTTCAACTACCTTGTCACACTGCTACACTTTGAGTAACAGCTGAGGATATAAGTATGAATTTAAATAGCTGATATCTTGACATGTAGCACTATTTAGACCTATGCAGAGAGATCTGGACCAGCAAGGGTAGTTTCACTCTAGTGGACAAAAAAACCCACCTGTCTCTGAGAAACCATGGCAGAGATAGAGAAAAGGCAGTCGTGGACTGGTAAGACTTCAGTCTTTTTTTCTAAGCTTTTTGGATAAAATAAAGCACAAAATTTTGGAGGACTAATTGATGGAGAAGAGAGATGATTATTCTTATCCCAAAGATTAATTGGAAAAATAAGGAAAGTATTTTCATCAGTTAGGATAAGCTAGATTATGCTACAGTCAGTTCAGTCACTCAGTCATAGTCTGACTTTGCAACCCCATGGACTGCAGCATACCAGGCTTTCCTGTCCATCACCAACTCTCGGAGCTTACTCAAACTAAGTCCATAGAGTTGGTGATGCCATCCAAACATTTTATCTTCTGTTTTCCCCTTCTCCTCCTGCCTTCAATCTTTCCCAGCATGGGGGAACAGAAACAAACCCAAATATAAATGGCTTAAAACAACCAAGATTCATTTCTTTTTCAAGCCAAATGACAAATTTGGGTCCATAGTGGACTCTGCTCTGTTTAATCACTNTCTGGCAGGGAACTGAGCCTTCTGAGGGGACTGGCTTTGGTGCTGAAGTTAATATGACCCCCAAAGCAAAAGCAAGTAAACCACTGCAATTTGGTATAAACAGCATAGCTATCATCTAACCTCCCACGCTTCATTTCCTCATCTTTAAATAAAGACATTCCTAAATCTCCAATTTATAGTCAACAATCTAATTTCCTAATTAATGAGAATGCACAAGCTACCCACAAACTTCTCAGAAAATTCCCCCGACTCTGTGGCATCCTGTAACAAGGATAACAAGGGGTGGCAGGCAAATCTTAAGCACTAGCTTCTGAGGCTTCCCTGAAAGTGCTGGTTTCAACCTCCTTTTCTTGCATCTAACCACAAACCAGGGCAGCTTCCTGTGGCATCTGAAATGGGGAGCAGGAAACAGAGACAGCATTTTGTCCAGAAGGAAGTGAGGAGGAAGGTGAGCCAGTTAGCTGTCTCTTACGATTCCATCTCTACAGCCACCATCATGTTTAGAATTGTGGTTGGGAAAGAATACAATCTTAGAGATAACAGAGATGATGATCTCTTTAGAAATCACCACTCCTTTGCTAGTATTTTGAAAGTCCAATATGCTCCCTCCCTCCAACTCAGTTTAAAGGAAATACTTTCAGTTCTATTGGGTTGGCCAAAAAGTTAATTTAGGTTTTCTGCAACTATCTTCTGGAGTGGAAAAACTCAAACAAATTTTTTGGCCAACCCAATAGAAGTCATGGATCACATGTGAAAGGTTTAGAAACTGGTACCCTATATACAGTGATGGTGGGTTTGGCATGGTTGTCATCTACTGGACAAAGTTACCATCTTACATCATCTTTTTTTTACCATCTTCTTTTCCAAATAATATCCATATGTATTTCTTACTTTCTGCACATCCTAATAAGCTCCTTTCCAAATAAATGTCTCATCAGATTCCCACCTTCTCTGGCCACTCTGGGTTCACTATTTCCCTAACACTTTCATGTCTATAAGGGTAGCCCCAAAACACTGGTCAGAGATTTATTCATGAGATTTATCATTTTTCCTATATACAATTCTATTGAGCATTTTGTTTCTAATTTTTTAAAATTTTTATTAACTTTGTCATAAACATAATTATGAATCATTTAATAAATGTAAGCAAAATTTCCCTTTAGTTAATCTGCCATTTTACTTGTTAGATGATATTTAATAATGATTTCTTTGTTTGTGCATATTTATGAGATGAGGAAGAACTTTGTATATCATCATTGGTGAGCTGGTTAAAGAATTAGAATTTTAAAAGTGAGGGCTGAAATACTCTTTACACATCCTATCATTCAGTAAGTGAAGAACCAAAAGTCTAAAGCCACATTGTGCATAAGGTATACTAGCTGTGAAGTACCTGAAATACAGCTAGTCCAAACTGAAATGTGTCTCAAGCTTAAAATACACGTTGAAAAGCATCAGAGTCACTAATGGTGACGTCTGCTTTGGCCATTGAGGAGAGAAATGTACCTGGAAGTAAAAGTGGATTAGCTTGTCAGACTCAGAAGCCATTCTCAAAGCAATGTCTGCTGGAGTAATTGTAACCAAGCAGGATCCTGTGGAGACCTCCACCAAGATAATGATTAACTTCTCTGTTTTAACCTTTATTCCTTTTCTTGTTCAAAACTTGTTCTCCTTAGAGTGGAGGAGTACCCAGAAAGGAGAGGAATTGTAACCAGGCAGGACCTTGTGAGGCCCTTCCAGGACAGGCCATCCCTCATATCTGCTTTAACTCCTCTCTGAAGTACCTAGATAATAGTATTTAATGTAAATTTCCCTACCATTTTGCAGATGTGCAAACCCTGAAACAAATGGAAGAACTACCCGATGACCAAGAGCACACAGCCCCAGGCCTCCTGGAGCCTAAGGACTGACAATGCTAACTACAGGAACACAACCCCTGTTAACCTGTGACACCACCCTGCTGCCTCACCATCAGCCAGAGAATTGCACACAAGCCCCATATCCTGCAAATCATCTTCCCTCACCGGCCCTTTAAAAATGCATTCCAGAAAAACTTGAATGAACATGAGGCTTTTCAAGGCATGAACCCCCTTTTCTCCTTTCATGGTCCTGCAATAATAAACATTTCTCTGCTCCAAACTCAAAAAACTCATCTTAGATGACATAAACCTATAGTATCAATACAGTTTAGTATAAATGTATTTGCTCTTCTTCATGATTTTCTTAATACCATTTGATTTTCTCTAGCTTACTTTATTTTAAAATACAGTATATAGTAGATATAACATAAAAAAATGTTAATCAGCTAGTTTGTTATTAGTAAAGCTTCCATTCAACAAAAGGCCATTAGTAGTTAAATTTTGGGGGGCGGGGTCAAAAGTTACAGGTAGATTTTGGACCTCATGGGATATTGACACCCCTAACAACACTCATGTTGTTCAAAGTCAACTGTGAGTTCTGCGGTTCAACTACCTTGTCACACTGCTACACTTTGAGTAACAGCTGAGGATATAAGTGTGAATTTAAATAGCTGATATCTTGACATGTAGCACTATTTAGACCTATGCAGAGAGATCTGGACCAGCAAGGGTAGTTTCACTCTAGTGGACAAAAAAACCCACCTGTCTCTGAGAAACCATGGCAGAGATAGANGATATAAGTATGAATTTAAATAGCTGATATCTTGACATGTAGCACTATTTAGACCTATGCAGAGAGATCTGGACCAGCAAGGGTAGTTTCACTCTAGTGGACAAAAAAACCCACCTGTCTCTGAGAAACCATGGCAGAGATAGAGAAAAGGCAGTCGTGGACTGGTAAGACTTCAGTCTTTTTTTCTAAGCTTTTTGGATAAAATAAAGCACAAAATTTTGGAGGACTAATTGATGGAGAAGAGAGATGATTATTCTTATCCCAAAGATTAATTGGAAAAATAAGGAAAGTATTTTCATCAGTTAGGATAAGCTAGATTATGCTACAGTCAGTTCAGTCACTCAGTCATAGTCTGACTTTGCAACCCCATGGACTGCAGCATACCAGGCTTTCCTGTCCATCACCAACTCTCGGAGCTTACTCAAACTAAGTCCATAGAGTTGGTGATGCCATCCAAACATTTTATCTTCTGTTTTCCCCTTCTTCTCCTGCCTTCAATCTTTCCCAGCATGGGGGAACAGAAACAAACCCAAATATAAATGGCTTAAAACAACCAAGATTCATTTCTTTTTCAAGCCAAATGACAAATTTGGGTCCATAGTGGACTCTGCTCTGTTTAATCACTTAGGGACTCAAGCTGACAGAAAAGCATCATCTCAAGCATTTACCAGTCCACTGTGCCAAAGAGAATGAGTACTCTGTAGGGTCTCTGACTGGATATTAAATGCTTTGTCCTAAGAATGACATACCCTCCGTTCACCTTTTGCCCAGATCAAATCACATGGTCCCATTCCCACTATAAGAAAGCCAGGAAGTACAATTCTATCGTATTACCAGGAGGCAGGAAGCTGAGAATATTTGGTCAACAGCACTACTGACTATCACATGACCTTATTTGCACCCCAAGCTTATAAAGTAGATCACACTTGTTATAATAAATTGAATTATATCTTACTGAAACAGATCTGATGAAAAACAGTTTTTTACTGAAACAAGTCTGATGAAAAATAAAGGTTGATTAGAATCACAAAAAGATATATTTCCTCACGTTCTACCTACCTGCTATTTAATGTAAAACAGTCTCAAAGGTCATGTCCTTCAGTTTTTCTATCCAGAAATGGGTGGCATTAATTCATCCAATTATCAAATATTCATTTAACATCCATTGGATATAGGCACTTGGCCACAGTGGTAATACAGAAATTAAAAGGAAAAACTGCATGATCCTTGACCTCATGAATTTTATAACCTATTTATCACTAGTGATAAAAATTGACTCTAAATAATGGAACATGGTAATATAGGTATGGATAAACATCATGTGAAAATTACTAAGACTTCCACTAATCTGTTCAATGCACTGGTATATGAGCCCCTAATAGGGGCTAAATTAGAAGGTAACTAATAGAGAAGGCAAGGAAGAGGGGAACTAAATGAACACTTTAATACCTGAATATAACAGACTGAGAGAAGATCTCACCCACCCGTGAATACTGGACCTCAATCAGGCAATGACATATATGTTCAAGTATTAAAAAACAGGTAAAATAGAAGCTGTCAGTGTAGAGTCCATTCACAGAAGTGAAGCCTTATGTTTTCTTAACTAGCTGAAGATCCTAGCTTACAACCTTCTCCTTTGACTTCCTAAGTACTTGACTTAGAATACTTTGTACATATTTAAATAATCCAATTTCCTAAACAACTATGAAAACTTACATTGGCAGCTACAACACGCAACATGACCAAAATGGTCCCTACACACTCACAAAAGCAGTTGGAGAACTTTGTTTGTGCCTCTGTGGCCCTTTTAACATCAGTAAGATATCAACGTGGCTTCCAAGGATGTGGTAGACTCAAAATGCCTACTGTAGCTTTATTTTTAAGCTATTTTTATTGGAAAGAGTGAGTAAACTATTAAAAATACAAAGGATCCTTTTAAAGCTACAAAGGAAATGTGCAAAAACCCATGAAAAGGATAAGAAATGATTTCTAAATTGAACAGTTTATTTTATTAACAATAACAAGTAAGTCACATAGTTCGTAAGTCCTCCCAGATGAGACATCTGGGGGATTCTCTGGTCTGAAAAAGAACTCCATCTTATAAACATGTCAGCCATGTTGTGGATAAAAGGAAGATTTCACACTACATGCGAATGTGACTATTAGCCCTTAGACATGTACAGGATTTAGTGTTATTTTAAGCTGTTTTTTCTTCCAATTATGTGTATTTAGGATATTTTTCCCATCAACTTTAGGCAGGGGAAAGATACCAGTAACTGCTTTTGTTGACTATAAATTGTTTAAGCTATTAAATTTAAGATAATAGGTTATCAACCATTGAGACAAAGTCAGATTCTACCCAGCTCACAACTATAAACAGTCACAGGTATAAGTAGGTATAAATATTAAAATATTTCAAACTTTGTTAGTATTCTTGCCTGGAAAATTCCAAGGATGGAGGAGCCTGATAGGCTACAGTCCATGGGGTTGCAAAGAAAAGGACATGACTGAGTGACTTCACTCACTCACTTTTGTTAGTAAAGACTGTCTCTATATCCTGGCTTCCACATTTCATGCTTAATAAGTTGTGGTATCTGAGTGATCCGGAAGAAGAGAGTGGTGATACAGCTGTAGCTAGTTCAACATTTTCAACATTAAGTTGAAATTTTATTGTATTCTTCTTTTTATGGCAAAAAAAGAAAAAGGAGAGGGTGTATCCAGTAGCCCACTGAGCTACACAGCATGGAGTTGCTGAAAGTTTCCAAAGTTTGTCTTTTTCCATGCCCCTGTCTGAGAAGTTCTGTGAGGACTTGTCCTCTGCCTTTTCTTTTTTTGTTGTTGTTAATTTCTATTGGACTACAGTTGATTTACAATGTTGTGTTAGTTTCAAGTGTACAGCAAAGTGAATCAGTTAGGCATATATATATATACTATCATATAAGAAACGAAGCGCCAGTCTATGTTCAATATAGGATACAGCATGCTTGGGGCTGGTGCATGGGGATGATCCAGAGAGATGATATGGGGTGAGAGGTGGGAGGGGGTTTCAGGATTGGGAGCTCGTGTACACCTGTGGCTGATGCATGTCAATGTATCGCAAAACCAATACAGTATTGTAAAGTAGAATAAAGTATTAAAAAAATAATAAATTAAATAAAATAAAAATATATATCCACTCTTTTTCAGATTCTGTCCCCATGTAGGTCATTACAGAGTACTAAGAGTTCTCTGTGTTATACAGTAGGTCCTTATTAGTTATCTATTTTACACATAGTAGTGTGCATATGGAGGGCTTCCCAGGTGGTGCTAGTAGTAAAGAACCTGCCTGCCAATGCAGGAAACTTCCCTGTCAGAAAGATCCCCTGCAGGAGGGCATGGCAATCCACTCCAGTATGCTTGCCTGGAGAATCCCATGGACAGAGGAGCCTGGTGGGCTACAGTCCATGGGCTCGCAAAGAACTAGACATGGCTGAGGCAACTTAGCATAGCACAGCACAGGACAATACAGTCTGTGTGTGTCTTCTGCCTCTTAAACATTGTTGATCTTACCAATCTCAACTTGCTCATTAACTACTCCCCTCTTTCTACAAAGTGCTTTTCAAGGCTCACAGTCTCTACTCCACTTACTTCTCTGCTCAAGGCATTAATAGATCATAATACTATATTTTTTGTGACCCTATGGAGTACATGGACAAAGGAACCTAGTGGGCTGCAGTCCACAGGGTCACAAAGAGTCAGATACAACTGAAGTGACTTAGCACGCACAGCACAATAATACATTCTAGGGAGAAGGCAATGGCACCGCACTCCAGTACTCTTGCCTGGAAAATCCCATGGGCAGAGGAGCCTGGTAGGCTGCAGTCCATGGGGTCGCTAAGAGTCAGACAAGACTGAGCGATTTCACTTTCACTTTTCACTTTCCTGCATTGGAGAAGGAAATGGCAACCCACTCCAGTGTTCTTGCCTGGAGAATCCCAGGGA